>QJPP01000857.1:0-312512 GCA_003996215.1 Jaltomata sinuosa
CTAATAATTAAATACACATATAATTACTAGATTAAATCATAGGAGAAAAGAATGAACTAATACAAGGAATTCTTACCAAGAATTCAAGAAGGGTTCATGAAGAGATAAAAGGGTTTTCTCCAAAACTCACAAAGGAGCTCAATTTATCCAAAAACTAACTAATGAAATAAATCCTAATTTCTACTATTTATAATAGTAGACAAACTAACCTAAGCTAGTTACAATAATACCCTTGAGCTAAAAACAAGGAAACTAATGAAATTATTTTATCTAATCAATTAATTATCCAAAATGTAGTCATATCTTGATTAAATTTCCACTTTAATATATCGTAGGCCTTCCATGTTTTTTCATTATTCTTCTAAGATCTTCAAAATACTTCGGATCTAGTTGATGGTCTTCATACCCATGATGACTAATCCATATTCCATCATTCTCCTCTTCTAGAAAAGAATTTGTCCTCGAATTCAAATCTTGCAAAACAAAGGAGAAAATAACAACTAGACAAAGATTATCATAATTCTTTAAAATAATACCAACACAACAAGAAATATCACCGGGATTAAATGCAAATTTTAATCCCCTAACAATATCAAAAATCACAATAAGCATTTTCAAAAATATCAATAAGAAATCATCATTCAAAAATAAAATAAAATTAAGCTCTTTAATTAGATCACGCCAGTCTTTAAATAATTTGTCATCAAATTTGAGAAAAGAAGTATTGGCATAATCTAACAAGAATGTATCTTCAAAAAGTGGAGTAGAATAAGTAAAAAAATTGGTACTTATGCTAGCATCAATTACTTCTGTAATGACCGGGTCCGTCGTTACGGGTAAACCATTCGTGCCAATTTTTGGAGTTAGAAAACTCCGAGTTTGGGAGTTTGAAATTCTGGGCTAGGTTAGTCTTGGCCAATTTTGGGGCGAGGTATGATCTAGGAAAATCCGGGTAAAGATTGAGTTTGATGTCTTGATGTGAGCTAGTTTTCCTCGTAGCTAACACATAAAGGAGTTCGGGGAACTTTTCGGAATCAAATTCGGGTAAGTAGAACTCTTAGAATCGAGGTTGACGTGAAGGGGTTATTCTGGTACATCGGAAAAATAAGTGTGTTGTAAAATAGACTACTTTTAGAGATTTTATGACTTTTTGTCTCGTGTCAACCGCTACAACAGTTGACACTCTGCCATGGCGACCTCCGCTATAGCGGAAAAATTACCGCTACAACGGAAGTCAAGTCGATCAACCTCTGTCATAGCGGTTGACTCCACTATGGCGGTACCACTTTAGCGGAGCAGACCGCTATAGCGGAGCGTGACAGGAGTTAATGCAGAAACTTCCTAAAAAATATTCAGTTTTCACAAGTTCGTTTGAGAGAAGGACTAGGGCGATTTCAGGCGTTTTTCCTCCATTCTTTATCGTTTTTCTTCCCTAAGGTAAGGTTTCTATTTCCCGAACTCTATAATACTTTTCCTATGCGGTAGAATTGCTAGGAGTGGACTTGGAAAAAGGTTTGGAATGACTTAGGGAGGGTAGAATCTGAGGAAAAGGGGGATTCTATGTGTAGAAGTTCTTGGGCGTTGCTAATTTTACTGCTTTATGATCATGCAACCTTAATTCCCTAATTGTTCCATAAAAATAGTAGAACTATGTGAATTAATGGCAGGGAAGCCCGGGAAAAAGGGTGGAATGATCATGGGTGGCCTGGGGTTTAGGATTTTGCGTAATCCAGGTGAAATTTAGGCCATAAAGATTGATTCTTGGTTATTGTGTGTTGGTTTAGACCAAGAACCGACAAGAACTTTGGGAAATGGGAAAGCTCTGGTTGAGTAAAGCTTTGGATCATTTCGAGGTAGGTGATGGTTTGCTTCCTGTATGCTTTGTGTGTTTAAGTACTCTTATCTAAGTATTTGTATGAGATGCATTGCTTAGAAAATGATTAGAAATATTTAATAGTCCTGTTAGCAGTCTGGTTAATTGAACGTTGTTTTGTGCTTGTTGGTTTACAAGTTGATTATTCATTTTTTTGACTGTGAATTGTTTGACTTTGGTTGGCTCGGGTACCACGCCTGGTGCGGGATAATACTAACGATTGGCTCGGGTACCATGTCTGGTATGGGTTTACTTTCTTGTATTTATGCATCTTTATTTACTAGTTTCTTGAGTGGACCAGGATATGAACTTGAATTGTGATTGTGTATTTTGGTCCTTGAGAGGCCGAGTTGTTACATTGCTTTATGAGTTGGTCTTGGTGTAGACTGTGTTATTTATCTGACACTTAGGTGTTGTCTATAGGGGATCCAGGGTGGGTCCTGTGATGAGGCATAATTGTTATTGTTGTAGATTGTTGATCATAATTGTGAATTGGTTTACATGTGCGACAAGTTAGGTAGAGACTTGTAGTCTAGGAATACCTGTTGACTTGCCTATGTGTTTTCTGTACTCTTACTTGATTTTTGTACTATTCATACTTTGTTTATTTGAAATTGGCTGATGATCCTACCAATACACGGTGATTGTGTACTGATACTGCATTTACTTGTCTTTTGTGAGTATAGAAAATCTTTCGGTGGTTGATGAACGGCCTCACTTGTAGGCTAGACTTTCCAAGATATCAAGGGTGAGCTATTCGACCGAGCTGCCTTGGTGTCCATCTAGTTTGAGTTGTGGCCCATTTGTTTGGGCTTAGACTATTTCTATTGTGTTGGGGTTGAATCCCCGTACTCTAGTTTTGATAGATGTTTTTGGTACGATGAGTTTCAGATTCTAGAGAGGGATTTCCGCAGTTTACTTTATATATAGAGTTGATTTTTACTTATGATTGAATGCTAGTTTACTTTGCTGTACTGGTTTTAAGCTGTTAGGCTATTCTAAGAGTTGGACTCTAATGGTTCGCTCATCCGGGGGTTGGGTGAGTGCCACTCATGATGGTCTGGGTCGTGACAAGGATGGTATCAGGGCCCTAGGTTCATTGAGCTCGTTGTACCAAAACATGTCTAGTAGAGTCTTGCAGAATGGTGCGGAGACGTCCGTACTTTTCTTCGAGAGGCTATGGGACTTTAGGAAACTATATCTTCTTTCTTCTATCGTTCTATAACTTTATTCCAATTGGTATCTGGTGATACAAATTGGTATATGATTCTTTCACTCTTCTGTCCGCAGATGGTTAACACAAGGAACAACGGAGCTAGACCGGTAGTCCCAGCAGCGGGCCCAGCTGTCCGTGGTAGAGGTAGGGGAAGGGGCAGAGGATGAGGAAGATCCACACCCACCAGGGGTGGGGCTCAAGCTGCTGCAGGATCGCGAGAGGCCACCCCTCCCCCACCTCAGGAACAGGTTGTCAAAGATGTGGAAGTTGTTGTGGAGGATGATGGGGCGCAGGCTGAGGCAGAAGCGACACCGGCTGGAGCTGCAGGCCTTCCCTCTATGATCCCAGAAGCATTTCAGCAGGCTTGGAAATTCTTGAGTGGGTTGGTTGGTGCTGGAGCCATACCCGCGGGCATTGCAAATCAGGCTCTGGGCACTCAGCCAGCAGATCCTATGGCTCCTAGGATAGACATATTCAGGCACAGGTGACTTCTTCTGGCTAATGCTAGGCCCAGTGATGACAGGGAATGAACATGAGATGCTGACCAAGTTGCTCAAGCTGAAACCTCCTACGTTTCAGGGTACTGACAGGGAAGATGCTTATGAGTTCATACTGGATTGTTATGAGAGGCTGCACAAGTTGGGCATTGTGCAACAATATGGGGTAGAGTTCATCACATTTCAGCTGCAGGGTGATACCAACCAGTGGTGGAGATCTCATGTGGAGTGTCGGCCATCCGTTTTACCTCCACTAACTTGGGAGCAGTTCCACTCTCTTTTCTTAGAGAAGTACGTACCCCGTACTTTGAGGGACCGAATAAAGGAGGAGTTCTTCAATCTGGAGAAGGGTAGCATGTCAGTTTCTGCTTATGAGGCAAAGTTTCATGCCTTGTCTCATTTTGTTACGCAGTTGCTGGGTTTCGAGGAGGAGCGAGTTTGGTTGTTTATCAAGGGTTTAAATACTGAGCTTCAGGTACTGTCTGTGCACATGACTTCTTCAGGGAAAGGCTTTAATAATGTGGTGGATTATGTAAAGAAACTTGAGGGAGTCAGACAGGCGGGACATGCTAAGGTGTTAGCCAAGAGGCCTCGGAATGAGGGAAATTATGGTGGTTCATACTCCAGGGGTCAGAATCGGCAGGTATACTCAGCACGTCCTATTCAGTCAACTCTGCCAGCTGCTATAGGTGGTCGTTCGAGAGCTTATCAACAGTTTTCAGCTCCTAGAGGCCAGGGAGCTTCTTATTCATCTGCTAGTAGGCCTGCACTTGATCGTGGTTGCTTCCATTGTGGTGATTTGGGCCACTTTAAGAGGGATTGCCCTCATAGGCAGATCGGTAATCAGGTTTAGCAGCAGCCCAAGGCTGTGGTCCCGGCAGGTAGAGGTGATCATGTTAGAGGTCGTCCACAGGGTGGGTGAGGTAACTTCCAGGGAGGTCGAGGAGATAGAGGGAAAGGCGACGCAGGCAGAGGCATGGCGCAGCCGGCCAGAGAGGTTGCCCAGATTGATGACCGGGCTCACTGTTATGCATTTTCAGGGAGGACCAAGTCTGAGGCACCAGATGTGGTAATCACAGGTACCATTCTCGTCTATGATAAAATGGCTTCGGTATTATTTGACCTAGGTTCTACATATTCTTATATTTCTGTGAGTTTTGTGTTGGTTCTGGACTTGGTATGTGATATCCTTGATTCCCCTATTGATGTTTCTACCCAGTTGGAGAGTCGGTTGTGGTGACTCATATTTATCATAACTGTTCTGTTGTTTTTATGGGGCTGCATATTTAGGTTGATTTAGTAATCCTGGATATGGTTGACTTTGACATTATTTTGGGCATAACTTGGTTATCCCCTTATCATGATGTGTTGAATTATAACACCAAAACTGTGGCTCTAGAGATTCCGAGTAAGGATAGGAGTGGTAAGGTGTGTACAGGTCTAAGCCGATCAGTATTATATCATTCATTCGGGCTAGGAAGCTAGTGGGGAAAAGGTGTTTAGCCTTTTTGGCTTATCTCTGGGATGATAGTATAGAGTCCCCATCTATTAAGTCAGTTCCAGTTGTTTCAGAGTTTCGAGAGGTGTTTCCAGCGAATTTGCCTGTTATGCCTCCGGATAGGGATATTGACTTTTGTATTGACTTGGAGTTGGGCACTCGTCCCATTTCCATTCCTCCGTATTGTATGGATACGACAGAGTTAAGGGAACTTAAGACTCAGCTTCAGAAACTCCTAGATAAGGGATTTATCCGTCCCAGTGCTTCGCCTTGGGGTGCTCTGATATTTTTTGTAAAGAAAAAAGATAGTAGTATGCGAATGTGCATAGATTACAGGCAGTTAAACAAGGTTACCATCTGGAATAAGTTACCTCTACCCCGTATTGATGATCTATTTGACCAGTTACAGAGTGCATCTGTATTTTCAAAAATTGACTTGAGGTCAAGGTATCACCAGTTAAAAATTAGGCCCGAGGATGTTCTTAAGACTGCTTTTCAGACTCGGTACGAGCATTACAAGTTCTTAGTGATGTCGTTTGGTTTGACCAATGCACCGAAGACATTCATGGGTCTGATGAATGGGGTGTTTAAATCTTACTTGGATTCGTTCATCATCATTTTCATTGATCATATTTGGATCTACTCCAAGAGTAGGGAGGAGCATGCTAAACATCTCCATATAGTGTTGGACATTTTGAGGCGTCAAAAGATTTATGCGAAGTTCACCAAGTGTGAGTTCTGGTTGACTTCGGTAGCATTCTTGGGGCATGTAGTGTCAGAAGAGGGGGTGATGGTAGATCCCCAGAAGATAGAGGCAGTCAAGAGTTAGGCCCGGCCTAGCTCTGTGACTGAGGTGAGGAGTTTTGTTGGGTTCGCAGGTTATTACCGGAGGTTTGTTAAGGATTTTTCCTCCATTGCTACTCACTTGACAAGGCTGACACAGAAAGATGTGCCATTTGTGTAGCCCAAAGTGCGAGGAGAGCTTCCAAAAGCTCAAGACACTTCTTACCACGACTCCTATTTTGTCCTTGCTGGTTGAAGGTAAATATTTTATTGTTTACTGTGATGCTTCACATCCTGATTTGGATGCCGTGTTGATGCATGATAGGAATGTGATAGCCTATGCTTCTAGGCAGTTGAAGGTGCATGAGAGAAACTACCTGACTCACGATTTAGAGTTGGCAGCGGTGGTCTTTGCGCTCAAGATTTGGAGACACTATCTCTATGGTGTGAAGTGTTCACGTATCATCATAGTCTGCAACACGTTTTCACTCAGAAGGATTTGAACCTTAGGCAGAGGAGGTGGATGGAATTGTTGAAGGATTACGATGTGACTATTCAGTACCATCTGGTTAAGGCTAAATGGTGGCAGACGCATTGAGCCAGAAAACAGCTAGCATGGGCTGTTTGGCTTGTTTGGGGGTGTCCAAACGATCACTGGCAAGAGAAATTCAGGCATTGGAGTCCAAGTTCATGCACTTGGGGTATTTCAGAATAAGGTGGGATCCTGGCCAGTGTTGAGGTCAAATCCACCTTCATAGAGAAAATAAAGGCCAAATAGTTTCAGGATTCGCAGTTGAGCAGGCTTCGGAGAAAAGTAATATCCGAAGAGTCTGGGGATGCCATGTTAAACTCTGGCGGCGTGTTAAATTTTAGAGGAAGGATATGCATTCCTCGGGTTGATGACATGATTCAGAAGGTATTGACAGAGGCTCATGGTTCACGGTATTCAATTTATCCAGGTGTAACCAAGATGTATAGGAATTTGAGGCAACTTTATTGGTGGCTTGGGATGAAAAGAGACATAGCTGATTTCGTGTCCAAGTGTCAGAATTGCCAGCAAGTAAAGTATGAGCACTAGAGACCTGCAGGACTATTTCAGAGGATGCCCGTTCCACAGTGGAAGTGGGAGAGAATAACTATGGATTTTGTGGTGGGTCTCCCCAAGACTTTGGGGAAGTATGATTCTATTTGGGTCATTGTTGACAGACTGACTAAGTCAGCTCATATAATGACCCTTCCGGTTATTTCCACGTATATATTTTCCTTTTACCGTTAGAGCTTGTTTGCAGCAGCCCCAAGCCATTTAAGGCTTGTCGGGACCAGTATTTCGGTGCCGGATCCATTTGTTTGGTCGTATGATAAGTTTTGAAGTCAAGCAAGTCGACAAAAGTTATCGTAAGTTTCTTTAATAAATTTTCTGAACTTTGGGTAAAATATCTCAGAGCATTTCTCTCAATATATAAAGAGTTAGAAGTCCCACAAAATATCAAATCGAAGGTCTACGAGTCTAGTTTCTAACGCACAAAACCTCACGTCCAAATGATCTCAAAGTAAAAAGTTATGACTGTTTTACCGCGGACTGACTGGCAGAAACCGGGTCGCAAACTGGGTCGGGTCAAAATCGATTTAAAGCCTCAACTTTACGTTTTAAAATGCCATTTCAATTCTGAAACAGTGAGAAAACATAGGGGAGGGTTCCAAGAGAGTTCTTGAGTATCGAAATCGTGCATACTTGAAAATATTTAATTCAAAAGTTGAATGTGGTAGAAAGTTATATTATTATTACCTTTTCAAAATATTTTAAAGGTTTAGGAAAATTATTTTTGTATGATATAATGGTATATGTATTTATTTTATAAGGTTTTTATACATTGTAATATTATAACGGAGATAGTAAATTTAGTTATGTTGAAATTTATTATTATAATATAGTAGGTCTTATTTGAAATGATTTTCTATTAATTACGGTATATTTAAAAAGTTATATATATTTTACCACGAACTTATGCAATACTCGAATGTATACGTACCGGGATAAAAAGAAATGTGGTGTGAATTACCACTTCCACGTGGAAGTGGTGGAGAAGCACAACAAATATTGTTGATGCCACTAACCTTTTCAATTAAATTGCCAACTATGTCTCATCATATATATCCTAAAGCCATTAATTCTCTGTCTCATATTTTTATCTTAGTACAATCAGAATGTTTTCTTTTCACAATCCAAGTGGGTGTTGATTGAAATTGTAGTGGGAGGTTAACTTCTAATTTAGTCTACTTTAAATTTTGTGATATAAAAGTTGCGCTTCAGCAATTTGATTTTGGGGTTCAGAATTATGTTGAGGAATATATTTTGGTGTTGTGCTTAATCCCCAAAAGAAGTTGATTATCTATGTCAAGTTATTCGATCTGAAATTCGAGCCCGAGTTCGAGTTTAATTTCATGTTATATCTTTTTCGGAGAGGTTCAAGCTTGTTAATAGGTTGATTGTGAGCTGCTGGGCAGCTATTGTGTTTGATCATACCATTTCCATGCATATAAAGCGGTTTTATCCATGTTTTACTACGGTTTGGGCTTCGGGCCTACTGACACTATTTTCTAAACCTTGCATGGCCCCGGGGGCCTGTTTTTGATGGAAATAATTTGGCAATGGTTTGATTTAACTTGTGAATATTCTTGGGCAAAAGAAAGTAAAATTATGATTTAAATCACCAGTTTTACGATTAACGCTTGACTCGGCAGGGCCGGGGTGCTAGTAGAATTTTCTTGCTACTTGGGATGATTTTTTAGCCTCGGTCGGACCGAGCACCAGAGATGACTTTCTACTGTTTAGACCCGGTTATGCCCGGGCACCCTTGGAGGGGTTTTTGAGATATTTTCCTACTACTTTAGTCCTGGACAGGGTTTGGGCATGCATATTCGAGACTGGGTCTCTATCTTGAAACCGGGCTTGCTCCCGGATGACATGTTTTGTTACTGAGTTTTAGTATGGGGTCAGGGACCTCCATGGACCTTGCCCTCCGGGCCTGGGGCTTCGGGCTGCGTGTGCCGGAGGAAGGGTATACGGCGGAGTAGAGGTATACGGGCAGTGTCCTTCCATGGAACCTACCTGCTGGGCCGGATCGGCACCAGAGGAGGTACATACAGAGATACCATTTCACTTGAGATCTTCATGCATCATATCATTCATTGTTTGAGGCTCCACCCTTGTTTGTTATTTGTTGATTGTACGCTCCGGTAGTATGGGATGCCGGAGGGTTTGTTTTCACTTATTTGTGTTCCTCGGTTGTATGGGCGGCCGGGGGACTGTAGGTAGACTCTTGCTATTTACTTACATAATTGTTCCCTGTTACGGTTAAGTATGAAATTGGTTACTGCTAAACTGTTAGTTTCTAGATTTAAGATTGATATGATTAGTTGAGTTTTATTCATGTTTATGAGCATGCCTATCATTACTCTTTCCCTCTTCTTACACTTAAGGTTACCGGTATACCGTCCATTTCGTAAACTTATTATGTATACACTGTTATTGCAAGGACCCCAGGTGCGTTATTTCTTACTTTCACCTGTGCCTATGGTGTGTATATTCTGCTTACTGGCCTCACATGTGTTTCTATTGATTTCCCTCTGGGCTAGTTTTGGTGTACCTTTCGTTGATTTCTGTGACTGCTTGCTTCTATTCTGTCTGTTACTACGCTTTTATCTTATATGTGCCCAGTTGGCCTATGATACCTACTGGGTACCTTATGCTTCGCATTTGGTGCTCACCCTACCCCTTGCATCTTTTGGTGCAGATCCTAGAGTGGGCTCTCGCCGTTAGATCGCTGTGATTCGTGCTTGGAGATCTGTTGGGGACTACTTCAGACTGAGGGTTAGCTCTTGGCGATCGAAGCTTAGCTTTAGTTTATCTTTTGCCTCATGTACTCTATTACCATTCAGAGACATTTGTATATATTGTTTTGGACCATTTGCACTCCATGTATGTAGTTTTGGCTCTATACTATGATACCAGGTCTTGGGGTTTGGTTTAGTTTCCGCATATGTATATATATACTCCTGTTGTCTATTCTCCTCATCTTACTCTCTTACTTTTGCTTATTAAACTATTCTTCCGCTTATTTGTTAGATAGTAGCCCATTACTAACTGTCATGGGCTACGGGAATTGGTTCGCCTACTGGGGGGTTGTAGGTACCATCATGACCGAGAAATTGGGTTGTGACAACTTGGTATCAGAGCTCTAGGTTCACCGGTTTCATCGGTATAGGAGCCAATGTCTAGTAGAGTCCTGCGAATCAGGGCGAAGACGTCTGTACTCAATCTTTTGGAGGCTACCGTGACATTTTAGGAAATTTGACTCTTTCATTGCTTCTGTGTCTTGCGTAGAACCCTTGAAGTTTCTGGAAATCTCATTTGTTCTACTTTATTCTTCCGCAGATGGTTCGTACGAGATCATCGGCATCACGCGGAGATGAGCCTCCCACTCCAGCTAAGGGTCGAGGACGCCCTCGAGCAGCGGCACCTGCTAGAGCTGCTAGAGTTGAGATAGAGCCCGAACATCCAGTGGATCAGGGGGCAGCCCAGGTACCACCAGCTTCAGTACCAGCTCCAACACCCATTTCTGTGCCAGCTCCAGTCGCAGCTCAGTCTCCAGATATTCGGGGATTACTATTACAGCTTTTGGGTATGATTGGAGAGCGGCCTTCTGAGGTAGCACAGACATTCGCTCAGGGGGCAGCCCTGGGTGCACAGAGCTCAGGAGCGCAGCCTGCTACTATGACTCCCCATGCAGAGGTCATTCCGGTTCGATCTGTTGCACAGCCTCTTGCTCCTCGGCCAGTTATGACAGAGTCAGAGCAGAAGGCGTTGGGTAGGTTTTTGAGGTTAGCACCTCCGAGGTTTGCTGGTACTTCTGGACAGGATCCACATGACTTTATTACTACTTGTGAGGAGATGTTGCATCATTTGGGTTTGTTGGAGACTCACGGGGTTGGTTATACTACCTATCAGTTGGAGGGCCCAGCGAAGTTATAGTGGAGGGCCCAGTTGCTTGTAGACCACCATCGTCACCTCCTTTGACCTGGTCTGAGTTTTATGAGGCCTTTATGGCCAAGTTCCTACCTCAGAGTGATCGTGAGCGTCGCAGGGAGCAGTTTACTCACCTTATGCAGGGGTCTACGACTGTCTCAGAGTATGAGACCCATTTTCATCAGCTAGCACCGTTCGAAGCTATGATCATTTCTACCGAGGCAGATAGGATTCGTAGATTTGTATGGGGTTTGAGGCCAGAGATCAGGCAGCCAACTGAGATATTAATTGCCGGTGGTCGATCATTTTAGGCTATCATAGACTATGCCCGCACTGTGGAGGACTTACAACGACATGATCAGGGATCCAGAGATAAGAGGCCTCGACATCAGGGTGTATACAGTGGTTCCAGGTATGGTGGTAGAGATTCGGGCCAGTGGAGCCGGAGTTATCAGCCACAGTAGCACCAGGGTCAGTCCAGCCGACCGGTTCAGGCTTTCCTTCAAACTTTCGGTAGTACCCAGTTCGAGCAGGGTCTGAGCAGCCATCAGGGCTATAGCGGCCAGTCTTCGAGGGGTACAATTTCTGGGGCATCAGGTCGTGGTGGTCATACGGGATCTGCTGGTTCATCTCGACTGAGTAGGCCATCAGGGGCTTGTTTTACTTGTGGTGCGATTGGTCATTTTGCTAGAGATTGCCCTCAACAGGGTACAGTTCAGCTGGACGAGCCTTTACGAGCAGTTCAGCCTCCGGCTAGAGGGGGTGGTCGTTAGAGTAGAGGTGGTGCTCCACGCGACAGAGCAGGTGGTAGGGATGGCGGTCGGGCAGGTGGAGGTCGTCATCAGTTTTACGCGGTCCCTAGGAGACCAGAGGCAGAGGCCTCAGATGCTGTGATTACAGGTACGATTTCTGGGTGCCATCAGTTTTTGCTATGGCTTTATTTGATCCTGGATCCACTTGTTCATATGTATCTGCCTACTTTGTGCCTTGTTTGGGGTTTTCTAGTGAGCCATTATCTGTTCCTATTTCTGTTTCGACCCCAGTAGGAGATTCTTTAGTAGTGGATCGGATTGTGAGATCTTGTATGCTATCTATTGGTGATTCAGAGACTTGGGGTGATTTGATGATTATTGATATGCTAGATTTTGATGTGATACTGGGCATGGACTGGTTATCCCCTCACCGTGTAGTTTTGGATTATTATGCCAAAACCATTACCATACCTGTGCCTGGTGTATCCCCGGTTCTGTGGCAGGGTTCTGTTAGCCATGCACCATCTGGGATCATCTCTTGTCTTCGAGCTAGGAAGTTGATCTCCCGTGGGTGTTTAGCTTATCTAGCATATGTCCGAGATGTTAGTGCTGACCCTACTTCTCCTGAGTCTGTTCCTATGGTTAGAGACTTCCTCGATGTGTTTCCTACCGACCTGCCAGGCCTTCCACCTGAGAGAGATATTGATTTCGCTATTGAGCTAGAGTCGGGCACCAGACCCATTTCTATTTCTCCTTACCGTATGGCTCCTGCTGAGTTGAGAGAGCTTAAGGAGAAGCTCCAGGATCATTTAGCTAAGGGGTTTATTAGACCTAGTATGTCACCTTGGGGTGCTCCTGTTCTCTTCGTGAAGAAGAAGGATGGGTCGATGAGCATGTGTATTGATTATCGGCAGCTGAATAGGCTGACAGTGAAGAATAGGTATCCGATGTCGAGGATTGATGATTTGTTTGACCAGCTTCAGGGTTCAGTCATGTTTTCGAAGATTGATTTGAGGTCTGGCTACCATCAGTTGAGGATTAGGGCAGAGGACATCCCTAAGATAGCATTCAGGACACGTTATGGCCATTATGAGTTCCTGGTGATGTCTTTTGGGTTGACTAATGCCCCCGCAGCCTTTATGAACTTGATGCACAGGGTTCTTGGCCCGTATTTGGACTCATTTGTGATAGTTTTTATAGACGATATCTTGGTATACTCGCGTAGTAGAGATGAGCATGAGCAACACTTGAGGGTTATACTCCAAACTTTGAGAGACCATAAGCTTTATGCCAAGTTCTCAAAATGCGAGTTTTGGCTTGAGTCAGTTGCATTCCTAGGGCACGTGGTGTCTAAGGATGGGATTAGGGTTGACCCGGGAAAGATTTCTGCGGTTTGTGATTAGCCTAGACTTACTACTACTACTGAGGTCCGCAGCTTTATTGGGTTAGCAGGTTACTACAGACGTTTCGTTGAGGGATTTTCCTCCATAGCAGCATCCTTGACTATGCTGACTAGGAAGGATATCCCATTTCAGTGGTCGGATCAGTGTGAGGATAGCTTCCAGAGGCTTAAGGCCTTATTGACTTCAGCTCCAGTTTTGACTTTGCCGGTTGAGGGTCAGAGCTTCTTCGTGTACTGTGATGCTTCTGGGGTTGGTCTTGGTTGTGTGTTGATGCAGCAGGGTCGAGTAATAGCATATGTGTCGAGGTAGCTGAAGGTTCACGAGCGCAATTACCCCACTCATGACTTAGAGTTGGCGGCGGTAGTTTTCGCGCTCAAGATCTGGAGGCAATACCTATATGGAGTTCACTATGAGATCTTCACCGATCATCGTAGTCTTCAGTATATCATGAGTCAGCGAGAGTTGAACTCAAGACAGAGGAGATGGGTCGAGTTACTGAAGGACTATGACTTCACTATTCTGTATCATCCGGGCAAGGCAAACGTGATAGCGGATGCCTTGAGTCAGAAGGCACTGAGTATGGGTAGCCTAGCTTCTCTTTCAGTTTCAGAGCGACCGTTGTCCTTGGACATCCAGTCCTTGGCTAACCATTTGGTTAGGCTTGACTTGTCGGATCCTAGCAGAGTTCTCGCCAGTGTTGAGGTTCGTTCTACCTTGATTGATCAGATTCAAAGCCGTCAGTTTGAGGATCAGCAGTTGTGTGACCTTCATGATCGGGTTGTTCAGGGTGAGACTAGTCGGGCTACTCTAGATTCAGATGGGGTTCTGAGGTTTGATAGTCGCCTTTGTGTTCCGAGGATTAGTGATTTAATTCAGTTGATACTTCATGAGGCACATTGTACTAGATACTCCATTCACCCTGACACAGAAAAGATGTGTAGAGACTTGAGACAGCTTTACTGGTGGAGTGGTATGAAGCGGGATATAGCAGAGTTTGTATCTCGGTGCTTAAACTGCCAGCAGGTTAAGTTTGAGCACATGAGACCTGGTGGTTTGATGCAGCGACTCCCCATTCCTGAGTGGAAGTGGGAAGGGATTACTATGGACTTCGTTGTTGATTTGCCTCGTACTTCTCATGGGTTTGATTCCATATGGGTGATTGTTGATAGGCTGACTAAGTCAGCATATTTCTTGCCGGTTCAGACTTCTTATGGTGCAGAGAGGTTAGCTCAGATCTACCTTCGTGAGATTGTTCGGTTGCATGGGGTCCCAGCTTCTATTATTTCAGACAGCGGCACTCAGTTCACATCTCAGTTCTGGAGGGCTATTCAGCGAGATTTGGGTACAGAGGTTCATCTTGGTACAGCCTTCCACCCTCAGACAGATGGCCAGTCCGAGAGGACCATTCAGATTCTGGAGGACATGCTTCGGGACTGTGTTCTTGACTTTGGAGGTTCTTGGGATCAGTTTGTTCCCTTGGCATAGTTTGCTTATAATAACAGTTTCCATTCGAGTATCGGCATGGCACCTTTTGAGGCTTTGTATGGCAGGCGTTGCAGATCACCGGTGGGTTGGTTTGATGGTTTTAGTTCTAGGCCACAGAGCACAGATTTGCTTCGAGATTCCTTAGATCAGGTTTGAGCGATTCAGGACAGACTTCGGGCAGCTCAGAGCAGGCAGAAGAGTTATGCTGATCGTAGGCTTCGTGCCTTGGAGTTTAGTGTTTGTGACTTGGTGTTTCTCCGTGTATCGCCCATGAAGGGTGTGATGAGATTTGGTAGGCGGGGCAAGCTTAGCCCCAGGTACATTGGGCCGTTTGAGATTCTTTAGAGGGTTGGTAGCGTTGCCTATCAGTTAGCCTTGCCTCTGATGTTTTCAGCTATACATCCTGTATTTCATGTTTCGATGTTGCATCGGTATGTCCCACATGAGTCTCATGTGTTGCAGTGGGATTCAGTTCAGTTGGGTGAGGGTTTAGCCTTTGTTAGGGAGCCGGTAGCTATTTTGGCCAGAGATGTCAGGAGATTGAGGTCTCGAGAGATCCCGGTTGTTAAGGTTCAGTGGAGGCACCGTCCATTCGAGGAGGCTACCTGGGAGACCGAGAGAGATATGCGGGCTTAGTATCCGCAGCTGTTTGAGCCTTCAGGTACCCCCTTGACCTTGACTTTCGAGGCCGAAAGTCTTTTTTAGTAGTGGATGATGTAATGACCCTTCCAGTTATTTCCACGTATACGTTTTCCTTGGACCGTTAGAGCGTGTTTGCAGCGGCCCCAAGCCATTTAAGGCTTGTTGGGACTGGTATTTTGGTTCCGGGTCCATTTGTTTGGTCGTATGATAAGTTTTGAAGTCAAGTAAATCGGCAAAAGTTATCGTAAGTTTCTTTAATAAATTTTCTGAACTTTGGGTAAAATGTCTCAGAGCATTTCTCTCAATATATAAAAGATTTAGAAGTCCCCCGAAATACCAAATCGAAGGTCTACGAGTCTAGTTTCTAACGCACAAAACCTCACGTCCAACTGATCTCGGAGTAAAAAGTTATGACTATTTTACCGCGGACTGTCTGGCAGAAACCGGGTCGGGTCAAAATCGATTTAAACCCTCAACTTCACGTTTTAAAACGCCATTTCAGTTCTGAAACAGTGAGAAAACATAAGGGAGGGTTCCAAGAGAGTTCTTGAGTATCGAAATCGTGCGTACTTGAAAATATTTAATTTAAAAGTTGAATGTGGTAGAAAGTTATATTATTATTACCTTTTCAAAATATTTTAAAGGTTTATGAAAAATATTTTTGTACGATATAATGGTATATGTATTTATTTTATAAGATTTTTATACATTGTAATATTTTAACGGAGATAGTAAATTTAGTTATGTTGAAATTTATTATTATAATATAGTAGGTCTTATTTGAAATGATTTTCTATTAATTATGGTATATTCAAAAAGTTATATATATTTTACCACAAACTTATGCAATACTCGAATGTATACGTACCGGGATAAAAAGAAATGTGGTGTGAATTACCACTTTCACGTGGAAGTGGTGGAGAAGCACAACAAATATTATTGATGCCACTAACCTTTTCAATTAAATTGCCGACTATGTCTCATCATATATATCCTAAAGCCATTAATTCTATGTCTCATATTTTTATCTTAGTACAATCAGAATGTTTTCTTTTCACAATCCAAGTGGGTGTTGATTGAAATTGTAGTGGGAGGTTAACTTCTAATTTAGTCTACTTTAAATTTTGTGATATAAAAGTTGCGCTTCAGCAATTTGATTTTGGGGTTCAGAATTATGTTGAGGAAAATATTTTGGTGTTGTGCTTAATCCCCAAAAGAAGTTGATTATCTATGTCAAGTTATTCGATCTGAAATTCGAGCCCGAGTTCGAGTTTGATTTCGTGTTGGAGCTTTTTCGGAGAGGTTCAAGCTTGTCATCGGACGACAGGTAGGTTACGATTTATTTTCCCTAGACTCCACATATATAGGATAAAATTGTATTAATGGGCATCCTTGGGTTGGTTTATTAGGTTGGTACCACAGACCTCGACCGCTTTATTCATGCCCGCCTACTTTTGTTCCTCCGTTGTTTGTAGTACTTGCCGATATATTTTATTTACCCTTGTGGTCCTGTGAGACCTTGTTGACTCTGGAACATAGAAGGTGGGATTTTGGGAATGTCCGCGAGTCCCGGGCATAGAATTATCCTTCTAGGCTGGTTATGCTTGCTGAGTAGCTGTGGGCCTGTGCAGGGTCGATAGGTTGATTGTGAGCTGCTGGGAAGCTATTGTGTTTGATCATACCATTTCCATGCATATAAAGAGGTTTTATCCATGTTTTACTATGGTTTGGGCTTTGGGCCTACTGACACTATTTTCTAAACCTTGCATGGCCCCGGGGGCCCATTTTTGATGGAAATAATTTGGAAATGGTTTGATATAACTTGTGAATATTCTTGGGCAAAAGAAAGTAAAATTATGATTTAAATCACCAGTTTTACGATTAACGCTTGACTCGACAGGGCCGGGGTGCTAGTTGAATTTTCTTGCTACTTGGGATGATTTTTAGCCTCGGTCGGACCGAGCACCGGAGATGACTTTCTACTGTTTAGACCCGGTTATGCCCGGGCACCCTTGGAGGAGTTTTTGAGATATTTTCCTACTACTTTATTCCTGGACAGGGTCTGGGCATGCATATTCGTGACTGGGTCTCTATCTTGAAACTGGACTTGCTCCCGGACGACATGATTTGATACTGAGTTTTAGTATGGGGTCAGGGACCTCCATGGACCTTGCCCTCCGGGCCTGGGGCTTCGGGCTGCGTGTTTTGGAGGAAGGGTATACGGCGGAGTAGAGGTATACGGGCAGATTCCTTCCATGGAACCTACCTGCTGGGCCGGATCGGCACCGGAGGAGGTACATACAGAGATACCATTTCACTTGAGATCTTCATGCATCATATCATTCATTGTTTGAGGATCCACCCTTGTTTGTTGTTTGTTGATTGTACGCTCCGATAGTATGGGATGCCGGAGGGTTTGTTTTCACTTGTTTGTGTTCCTCGGTTGTATGGGCGGCCGGGGGACTGTAGGTAGACTCTTGCTATTTACTTGTAGAATTGTTCCCTGTTACGGTTAATTATGAAATTGGTTACTGCTAGACTGTTAGTTGCTGGATTTGAGATTGATATGATTAGTGGGCTTAATTCATGTCTCTAAGCATGCCTATCATTACTCTTTCTCTCTTCTTCTTACACTTGAGGTTATCGGTAAACCATCCATTTCGTAAACTTATTATTTATACACTGTTTTGCAAGGACCCCAGGTGCGTATTTCTTACTTTCACCTGTGCCTATGGTGTGTATATTCTGCTTACTGGCCTCACATGTGGTTCTGTTGATTTCCCTCTGGGCTAGTTCCTGTGTACCTTTCGTTGATTTCTGTGACTGCTTGCTTCTATTCTGTCTGTTACTACGCTTTTATCTTATATGTGCCCAGTCGGCCTATGATACCTACTGGGTACCTTATGCTTCGCATTTGGTGCTCACCCTACCCCCTGCATCTTTTGGTGCAGATCCTAGAGTGGGCCCTCGCCGTTAGATCGCTGTGATTCGTGCTTGGAGATTTGTTGGGGACTACTTAAGACTGAGGGTGAGCTCTTGGCGATCGGAGCTTAGCTTTAGTTTATCTTTTGCCTCATGTACTCTATTACTATTCAGAGACATCTGTATATATTGTTTTGGACCGTTTGCACTCCATGTATGTAGTTTTGGCTCTATTCTATGATACCAGGTCTTGGGGTTTGGTTTAGTTTCCGCATATGTATATAAATACTCCTGTTGTCTATTCTCCTCATCTTACTCTCTCACTTTTGCTTATTAAACTATTCTTCCGCTTATTTGTTAGATAGTAGCCCATTACTAACTATCCTGGGCTACGGGAATTAGTTCGCCTACTGGGGGGTTGTAGGTGCCATCATGACCGAGAAATCAGATCGTGACAGTAATGATGCAAATGCATAAATTAGCAATGAAAGTTCGGAGGAAGACGAACCTTCAAAAGATGATGAAGAGAGTGAAACCATAGAAAGTGAATCTGATGAATATATTGGTGATATTGGAGATTTACCTCAAAATGATATTGGTGTAAATATTGACAATCAATTTGGCTAGGGTCTGTCTGAAATGCAAAATCATGATATACCTTACTTTACGACATTGGAGAACGAGGAAGATATTTTTATCTCCACACGTGAATCCGAGATGAAATGTTGTTCAGTTTGGTCTGAGGATGCCAAAAAAGACTTGAAAAAAAATATCTATTTTAACAGCAAATCAAAGTTGAAACGGGCTGTGACGATTTGGAGCTTGCGCAAGAATAAAGAGTTCAAGGTGGTAACATCAACCAAGAGTCTATGGGTTGTGAGATGCAGGTTTTATAATTTATTGGTTTATCTATGGTTTCTTCGAGGCCGAAAGGTTGGAGATAATCTTTAGAAGATAGGAAAGTATATTGATAATCATAGATGTGAGACTGAAGAGCTTACGATAGGTCACGCTAACTTAGATACCAATTTAATTGCATTTTTGTTGCTAAATCAAATGCGTAAAAATTCCAAATTATTGATAGTAGATGTCATTGCCAAGGTTCATGAGAAATTTGGTCATCAGGTGACATATAGAAAAGCGTGGCTTGGACATCAGCGGGCATTTAAATTGGTGTATGGTAACTTTCAAAAATCATTTAGTGAGCTTCCTAAATTTTTTGCAGCTTTTCAACACTTTAATCATGGAACGGTTTGGAAATGGAAAAACGAAGAGTCAATGAGTTCACACGAGGTAAAAATTTTCAAGTTTGTATTTTGGGCTTTCAAGCCATGCATTGATGGATTTCAAACTTGTCGCCCTGTTATTTCAGTAGATGGAACTCATATGTATGGTAAATATGAGATCAAATTATTAATTGATGTTGGAATTGATGGAAATGATAACATTCTTCCTCTAGCATTTGCTATTGTTGACAGGGAGTCCAAAGAGGCATGAAATTGTGTTTTTAGGAAATTGAGCGCACATGTGATAAAGGATAGATAAGATATATGTGTTATCTCTGATAGGGCAAAAGGAATCTTGACTAGTTTACCGTAGTTGTGGCGATTCCAGGAGCCTCGGGCCTTCCATAGATTTTGCCTAAGACATCTTAAGAGCAACTTTCAATCTCAATTTCCAAATAAGGACCTCAGTAAGCTAATGTGGAGGGCTGCTTCAGCCCATCAAGTAAGAAAATTTTAACGCTTGATGTGGGAAATTAAGAAAGAAAATGTGGAAGCATATGAATACCTCATGCAAATTCCATTGGACAAATGGACTGTTAGTCAGATAATGGAAAAAGATGGGGAGTATTGATAACAAATCTTTCAGAGTCATTCAATGGAGTTTTGAAGAAAGAGCGAGGCTTGCCTGTCACAACTATGGTTAGACTTTCATTGGAGTAAACTATTGAACGATATACTCGTAGGTCTCAAATAGCACACCAATTTCTGGAGCAAAATGAACTATGGGTAGGAAGATTCAAAATGAAGTGGGAGAAGAACTACGAAAGTTCAAAAAGACACTTTGTATTTGATTGGAATATACCCACGGGGGTATACGAGGTTAGATCTATGCAGGTTGATGGTACTGGTGGTAATCCTCATTGTGTTTCACTAAATGAAAGAAAATGTGATTGTGGAAAATGGGCTAATTTGTACTTCCCGTGTTCTCATGTCATGAAGGTGTCATGACCCAACTCATCATGAGTGGCACCCACCCAACCCCCGGATGAGCGAACCAATAAAGTTCCACCCTTGCCTAGACTAACAGCCTAAAACCAGCAAGCATCAAAGTAAACTAGCAATGAAAATAAGATCAACTACTCAAAAACTTATCATAATTAATTATCTGCGGAAAATCCCACCTAGGAACTGAAAGTCATCATACCAAACATCAATACCAAATCTAGAGTACCGGGATGCAACCCCAAACAAAATAAGAAATAGTTTTTAAGTCTAAACAAATGGACTAAAACTCTAATGATAATCTCAAGTTAGCTCAGATCAACAACTCACCCTTGAAGATCAGAAACATCGGTGCTAAATTTGAGGCCTCGTCTCAGCCGCCAAAAGATTTCCTGTACTCACCAAAAGAAAGACAAGTGCAGTATAAGTACACCACCACTGTGTACTGGTAGGATCATTAGCCAGTATTCAAGAAAATAGTATATAAATAGTACGTAAAATCCAGTAACAAGTATGGCAAACATGCAACAAATATCACAGGCATCTGTAGACTACAGGTCTCTACCTAGCTTGTTACCTCATGAATCCATCTCTTACAGTTCTATTCCACCAACAAGAAACCATAACCACACCTTACCATCTAGCCTGGACCCACCCTGGAATCCCTTCTATACAATACCATAAGTAATTGTTCAACCCGCCCTAAACTAAGACCAACTTAACAGTCATACAACAGTTCCCGGCCACTCAAGGACCACAAATCAATAGCACTTTTCAATAACAACCCGGTTCACTAACGGAACCAATATTAAGTATCACATTAAGTAAAACAACCTGGTCCACACACGGACCAATAACAATCAATGTAATACAAAAATCACCATGCAATATGCAATAAAGTAAATCCGTACCAGGCGTGGTACCCATGCCAACCGAATGTTATACCCGTACCAGGCGTGGTACCCGTTCCAACCATGTATTATACCCGTACCAGGCGTGGTACCCGAGTCAACCGAATATCAACAACCACAGTCAATATATGAACACACACAACTTGCAAAGCCACACAAGTAAACACCATTCAAACATAGACTGTAAACCGAACTTAGACATTCCACACAATTCCCCTAAGCAATGTAATGCACACAATTACTTAGACAACGAGTACAATGAATATACACATTCGCAGAAATACGACAGCCATCACCTACCTCAAAATGATCCAAGCTCTATTCAACCCGAGAAACATAAATCCTCTCCCTGAAATGCAATAAACCACCAGAGTCTATCATGACATCTCTGGACTCCCCGGATATTACCTTGCCTCGCAATTTACCGAGTTTCAGATCCTAAAACTGTTTTGCCTTTATTTTCTCTATGAAGGTGGCCTTGACCTCAATGCTAGCCAACAAACCACCTTGATCTGAAACACCCAAGTGTATGAACTTGGCCTCCAAAGCCTGAATTTCCTTAGCCAATGGTTGTTTAAACGCCCCCAAACAAGCCAAGCTACCCATGCTAATAGTGTTCAGGCTCAATGCGTCTGCCACCACATTAGCCTTACCCAGATTGTACTGAATTATCACATCATAATCCTTCAATAACTCCATCCATATCCTTTGCCTTAGATTCAAATCCTTCTGAGTGAAAACGTGCTTCAGGCTGCGATGATCTGTGAATACTTCACACTTGACACCATAAAGGTAGTGTCTCCAGATTTTGAAAGCAAAAACCACCGCTGCCAACTCTAAATTGTGAGTCGGGTAATTCCTCTCATGCACCTTCAACTGTCTGGATGCATAGGCTATCACATTCCTATCCTGCATCAACACAACACCCAAACCAGAATGTGAAGCATCATAGTAAACAACAAAGTCTTTACCTTCAACCGGCAAGGACAAAATAGGGGCTGTGGTCAAAAGTGTCTTAAGCTTTTGGAAGCTCTCCTCGCACTTTTCGAACCACACAAATGGTACCTCCTTCTGTGTCAATCTAGTCAGGTGAGTAGCAATAGAAGTAAAGTTCTTCACAAACCTCCGATAGTACCCCGCGAGCCCAACAAAACTTCTCACCTCTGTCACAGAGCTAGGCCGAACCCAACTCTTAACTGCCTCAATTTTCTGGGGATGCACCATCACCCCTTTTTCCAACACCACATGCCCTAAAAATGCCACATAAGTCAACCAAAACTCACACTTAGTGAATTTTGCATAATGCTTTTGGTGCCTCAAGATGTCCAGCACAATGCGAAGATGATTAGCATGCTCCTCCCTACTCTTAGAGTAGATCAAAATATCGTCAATGAACACGATAACAAAAGAATCCAAGTAGGAATTAAACACCCCATTCATCAAACTCATGAATACTTCCGGCGCATTGGTCAAACCAAATGACATTACTAGAAACTTGTAATGTCCATACCGAGTCCGAAAAGAAGTTTTTGGAATATCCTCAGGCCTAATTTTCAACTGATGGTACCCCGACCTCAAGTCAATTTTTGAAAACACAGATGCACCCTGAAGCTGGTCAAACAAATCATCTATCTGGGGTAAAGGATATTATTCCGGATGGTCACCTTGTTCAACTGTTTGTAGTTTATGCACATTCGCATACTACCATCCTTCTTTTTCATAAACAAAACTGGAGCCCCCCAAAGGTGAAGCACTGGGATATATAAATCCCTTATCTAGGAGTTCCTGCAGTTGAGTTTTAAGTTCCCTTAACTCTGCTGGAGCCATTCGATACGGAGGAATAGAGATGGGACGAGTGCCTGGCTCCAAATCGATACAAAAATCTATGTCTCTGTCCGGAGGCATACCAGGCAAGTCCACTGGAAACACCTCTAAAAATTTGGAAACCACTGGAACTGACTCAATAGGAGGAGACTCCACACTATCATCCCGAAGATGAGCCAAGAAGGCTAGACACCCCCTCCCCACTAGCTTCCTAGCCCGGATAAACGATATTATCTTAACTGGTTTGGGCCTGTTCACACCCTCCCACTCTAGCCTATCTTTACCCGGAATTTCTAGAGTAATAGTTTTGGTGTTACAGTTTAACACAGCATGATACGGAGACAGCCAGGTCATACCCAAGATAATATCAAAATCAGCCATATCCAGAATTACTAAATTTACCCAAGTACGTAACCCCACAATTACCACAGAACAATCATGATACATATGAGTCACAATCACCGACTCTCCAACTGGGGTACATACATGGATAGGGGAATCAAGGATATCACAATTCAAATCTAGACCCAATGCAAAACTAACAGACACATAAGAATATGTAGATCCTGGGTCAAATAATATTGAGTCCATTTTATCACAAACAAGAATAGTACCTGTGATCACTGCATCTGAGGCTTTCTCCTCGGTTCTTCTTGGAAAAGCATAGCAATGTGCCCGATCATCAATCCGGGAAACTTCCCGAGCCGGCTACGCCACACCCCTGCCTGCGCCGCCGTTCCCTCGGTCTCCCTGGCCTTCCTAGAAATTACCTCGCCCACCCTGTGGATGACCCCTAGAATTACCACTTCTGCTTGCCGTAACCACTGCTCTAGTCTGCTGCTGACCCTGATTACCTGCCTGCCTATATGGACACTCCCTCTTAAAGTGGCCCAACTCACCACAATGGAAGCAACCACGGTCCAAAGTAGGCCTGCTAGCTGATGTATATGATACTCCCTGGCCTCTAGGAGCTGAAGACTGAGCTCCCTGACTACCACCTGTAGTAGCTGGCAGAGTTGATTGAATAGGACTGGCTGAGTAAGCCTGCTGATGCTGGCCCCTGGTGTACAAACCACCAAAAATTCCCTCATTCCGAGGCTTCGTGGCTAAAGCCTTAGCCTTCCCCGCTTGCCTAACTCCCTCTATCTTCTTCACATAATCCACCACATCATTAAAACCCTTTTCTGAAGAAGTCATATGCACCGACAGTACCTGCAGTTCACTATTCAGACCCTTGATGAATAATCGGACCCGGTCCTCCTCGGAACCTAACATCTGTGTAGCAACACCATACAACGCATGAAATTTAGCCTCATAAGCTGAGACCGACATGCCACCCTACTCCAAGTTCAGAAACTCATCCTTCTTCCGGTCCTTCAAAGTACGTGGAACGTACTTCTCTAGAAATAATGCATGGAACTGTTCCCAACTCAATGGAGGTAGGATAGATGACCAGCACTCAACATGAGACCTCTACAACTGCTTGGCATCACCCTGCAGCTGAAAAGTGACAAACTCAACCCCATGATGACGTATAACACCCAACTTGTGCAACCTCTCATGGCAATCCAGGATGAACTCATAGGCATCCTCCTTGTCTGTACCCTGAAACATCGGAGGTTTCAACTTAAGAAACTTAGTCAGCATCTCATGCTCATTACCTGTCATCACTGGGCCTAGCATTGGCCTGAGGAGATCATTTGTGCCCGAAGCTGCATCCATCCTTGGCGCTGTAGTAACTGCTGGCTGAGTATCCAAGACCTGATTTGCATAAGATATGGGTATGGCTACAACACCAACCAACCCACTCAAAATATCCCACGCATGCTTAAAAGCTTCCGGTGTCTCAGTAGGAAGGCCTGCACCCCCAACTGGTGCAGCCTCCTCTTAAGCTCCTTCATCTTCCACAACCACTTCCACCTCTTCTGCCACAGGATCTTGAGGTGGGGGAGGGGTTGCCCGGCCAACCTCAGCCACAGCTTGAGCTCCACCCCTGGCAGGTGTGGCTCTAGCACACCCTCTGCCCCTTCCTCTACCTCTTCCGCGGACTGCCGGGCCCGCTGCTGGGACCACTGGCCTTGCTCCATTATTCCTTGTAGTAACCATTTGCAGACAGAAGAGTGAATGAAGTTAGATACCAATTGGAATCGAGTTATATAATGAAGGAAAGAAAGAAGAGATAGTTTTAGCTAAAGCCTTGTAGCCTCTCGAAGAAAAGTACAGACGTCTCCGCACTATTCTGCAAGACTCTACTAGACCTATTTGGTATAACGAGATCAACGAACCTAGGCTATGATACCATCTTTGTCATGACCCAACCAACCCCCGGATGAGCGAACCAATAGAGTTCCACCCTTTCCTAGACTAACAGCCTAAAACCAGCAAGTATCAAAGTAAACTAGCAATGAAAATAAGATCAACTACTCAAAAACTTATCATAATTAATTATCTGCAGAAAATCCCACCTAGGAACTGAAAGTCATCGTACCAAACATCAATACCAAATCTAGAGTACGGGGATGCAACCCCAAACAAAATAAGAAATAGTTTTTAAGTCCGAACAAATGGACTAAAACTCTAATGATAATCCCAAGGTAGCTCAAATCGACAGCTCACCCTTGAAGATCGGAAACGTCGGTGCTAAATCTGAGGTCTCGTCTCAACCGCTGGAAGATTTCCTGTACTCACCAAAATAAAGACAAGTGTAGTATCAGTACACCACCACTGTGTACTGGTAGGATCATCAGCCAGTATTCAAGAAAATAATATATAAATAGTACGCAAAATCTAGTAACAAGTATGACAAACATGCAACAAATATCACAGGCATCTCTAGACTACAGGTCTCTACCTAGCTTGTTACCACATGAATCCATCTCTTACAGTTCTATTCCACTAACAAGAAACCATAACCACACCTTACCGTCTAGCCTGGACCCACCCTGGAATTCTCTCTTGACAATACCACAAATAATTGTTCAACTCGGCCTAAACCAAGACCAACTCAACAGTCATACAACAGTTCCCGGCCACTCAAGTACCACCAATCAATAGCACTTTTAAATAACAACCCGGTCCACTCATGGAACCAATATTAAGTATCACATTAAGTAAAACAACCCGGTCCACACACAGAACAATAAAAATCAATGTAATACAAAAATCACCATGCAATATGCAATAAAGTAAACCCGTACCAAGCGTGGTACCCAAGCCAATCGAATGTTATACCCATACCAGGCGTGGTACCCGTGCCAACCATGTGTTATACCCATACCAGGCGTGGTACCCAAGCCAACCAAAGGTCAACAACCACAGTCAATATATGAACACACACAACTTGTAAAGCCAACAAGTAAACACCATTCAAACATAGACTGTAAACTGAACTTAGTTTTGGCCATTTTTGGAATGTCTGGAAATCTGCCAGTTTTGGCCATTTCACAACACACTTGGTTTTTTCGACGCCTGAAACAACCCCTTCACGTCAAACGCGATTCCAGGAGTTCTACTAACCCAAAAGTGATTATGAAAAGTCCCTCGGACTTCTTTATGTCTTGGCTACGTGGGAAACTAGCCTAATCTAAGACACCTAAATCTATTTTTACCCGGATTTCCCTAGACTCTACCTCGCTCCAAAACCAGCCGAGGCTACCCTAGCCCAGAATTTCAAACTCCCAAACCCGGAGTTTTCTAACTCTAACACTTGGCACGATTGGTCTACCCATAACGACGGACCCGGTCGTTACAGAAGGTTACTGATAGAATGGGAGAACTGGCTAGAAATTTTGCCAGCGAGCATTTCACCATAGAGAATTATGCTGCAACATATTCTGGGTCATTCTCACCAATTGGGCACAAGGCATATTGGCCATCTCCAAGTTTTAGAATGAGAAGTAATGAATTCTATCGTCGTCCCAATCGGTCAAGAACAACTAGAATGCCTAATGAGATGGATCGTGGTCCTGCAGTATATGGGCGGACTTGCGGATTGTGCAGGCAGACTGGACATGATAGGCGTCAATGTCCAACTCGTGAACAAACTTAAGGGGATAGTCTTTCATTTTTCTTTGTTATATGCTTCGTTACCACTGTATTGTATTAGTTATATGTCAGTAGTTATTTCTGTAACTTAGAAGATCTACTTTCTTCTTTGCCTTGAACTTATTTTGGTAAATTGTAGTTAGTAGTAGTCTTTAAAATGTTTCACCAGTAATTTAAACGTATGTGTGTGTGCGCGTGCGTAGTGACTTACTGCCACTTATTTCCAGATCTTAAAAAGACTTATACAGTTTGCAAATTGAGCTATACTAACCACAATTATTTCTACTCTATGATATAGTCATATCGACTCGTCACAATATTTGAAGTAGTAAAAAATGTACTATAATAACAGGAAGAATGAGCAGCAACATCATGAAGATAAACAACGCGTTTTCACGAGGTTTTGATAAACAACACATTTTCACTGTAGCAAGAACTTCACGAGCAGTTTTTGCTTCTCAAAACAACACAAGCAACAAGAACTTCACTATTCTTTACATGCTATATTAAACACTTCTTTACATGGAATTTTCAAATATTATCAAAGCTCAAAATTGTTTAGGTAGCCCCATTCCAAGAGAGTTATCTCCAAATTCTTCACCATCCTTGGATACTTTTTTCTTTTTGGTGTGCTGATAAGCATAGTGACTACCTGTCAAGTACAGATAAATTTTCAATTATACAACTAAAAAAGGAGCAGGTATCTTAAAAACTTGTATAAAGATGTTAAAATACCAGTCCCACAAAGCTTAGGAATAATTGTACGCTTCTCCTTCATTGATGGTTCACCATCCTAAATAGTCGTATCACCTTCACATGCATCTTTACCATGCAACACCTCCGGATCATTACCATGCACTTCATTGTTTGAATCATCCAACTCATTACCTTCCATCTCAGTGGTTGACTCCTACAAATTATTAACGACATCAAGGATCTCAATGGACATTGGCACAGGCGATGAGGTAAAGTTTGGGGCATTCTCAAAATGTTGAGGCCGATAACTACAAAAGGCATTCTCAAGTGATGAAAAACTTGAATCCCTTGATATTTGTGGATTTTATGGTGTCATGTATGGAACAATCTCTATATGTGCTGGTTGATATGTCATACCTGATGCCTGAGTGAATTCCTGAGTGTTGTTCCTTGGAGTAACCAATATCACAATTGGTTGTTGCTTGATCATCTTCTTCATTCATTTCAACAAGCATATGTCCTCTCTTAACAACATGTTTCCTCCTGCCAGCAACACCACCTTTTCCTCGCCTACGAATATGAGGATGTAACTGGTCAGGTTGTACCTCATCTCTGCTATAATCGGCTGATACATGAATCCGATCATCCTCTTGGACATATTTCAAGCACTTTTCTCCTTCATTCCGCACCATTGCATGAAATATATAAAATTCTTCCACTGATGGATGATCACCAAGTGATTTTGCTTTATCAACCATCGAATGAATATGACACACCTGCGCAAAGTAAATTAATTCATTAAAGTGAAATGGAATAATTCCCTAGGAAAGGCAAATGGTAGTACTATTTTCTGTTTACTATTTTTTCCCCTATATTCATAGTTACTGGACAAAAGCTCTTCCTAATTCAAACTCTGACTTGTAGGTTGTCTCTTGGCACAACACATAATGTTTCCTTTTGTATTTCATTTGATAAGGTAAAACAAAAATCTTTACGAAAACCAAAATATAGACTGTCACTATGCACAGAGAAATATAGTTATCTACAAAGTACACCAAATATCTATACACACCAGCTAAATTTCAGCTCAAACAAGCACACAACTAACTGGTTTAATCTCAAGAAAAATCAATTTATTTTCAGCTCATGCAAACACTCAACCAACTAAACAGTCACACAATCAACTGATAACCAACTGATTTTCAGCTCAAACAAGCAGGAAACCAACTTATATAATCTCAAGAATAACAAACTAAATTTCAGATCAAACAAGCACAGAACTAACTGATTTAATCTAAAAAACAAGTTATTTTCAGCTCATGCGAATACTCAATCAACTAATTTAATCTCAATAATAACCAACTTACCATTGTTTCATATGCCATTGAATTAGGCACATAACCTTGTTGATGTTGAGGACGTAGAGTAGGATTATCAATAACAAGATGAGTAATGCGTCTGAACCAAATATGGTAGGGGTCATCATACCGAAGTGGTCCATGATTGATCGGTGCATTACAAATATTTTGGAGCTGTTGGTTCAAAACAGGTAACCATTGTGCATGATCCAACTCCAAAATTGTATTTGGCCTACCCCAATGATCATGATGAGAATGTGTGGAATCGAATGAAAACAGAGTTGGAATCACCTGTTGCAACCCAAATTTCCTCATAACTCTATCGGGCAAGTGAACCTCGACCACATCCCAACAAAAAATTGTAACTCTAACATGCCAATTTCTTGTCTAGCACGACAATAGTCAGGGAGGCTCTAAATTAAGTCATCAGAATATGGTTCCCAAATAAACTACATGGAACAGAAAAAAGCAAATGAGTCTTCACATTTATAATCTACATAAAATTCATAATAAAATTAATACACATTGTACCCGATCCTCTGTCATAGAGTCAAGTGCATACCTACAAACTTGCAACACATGCTTGGTAGTGTTGGTCCAACTAAAGTGTGCAAACCATCTAGTAGCATGTGGACCCCTAGGCAAACCAGCAGGAAAAATACTTCTCGGCTCTCTGTGTGCTACTATCTGGGGCCTAGGGTCAGGGATTCTCTCCCATGCCCAAATCTGAACATAATATATATATATAATTAGATAATTATAAACTAAAAGAAATATCAATAAATAACTTGTGTAGTTATAATTAGGTATACCTGAAGTAGTGGTAGGAATCCAGCTATCTCATTTTGGGTACTCTGTGAGGCTTTACAAATAAAATGATACAAGCACGCTAAGGTCGCACTACCACAACTATAAGACCCAATCGCATTAACGTCCTCAAGCATAGGCAGGTACATAAGCTTCAAATAACCACCAGATGTATCTACCATCATCATCCTCGCAATCATCCAAAACATGTAACATCTGGCTTTTGGTTGACCATATATTGTGTTGCCATGTTAGGCAACTATGGCTGGACTAGCATGTGTACATTAAGCGCAATGATCTTGAGGGAACTAAATTTAAAGTCTCCAGGACATGGAGTAAAACCTAATAATCTTTGACAAATGGCCTGCCAATCCGCTACAGTCTTACACAGCTCATCTCCAAGTACTGGATTACCATTCACAGTAAGCCATACACCACCTCTACGTCTTGTAAGGTAATTGTCGTCTCACCCATCCTAAAGTGGAATGTATGAGTCTTAGGACGCCATCTCTCAACTAGTGAAGTGATCAAACTATGATCAATAGCAGGCCGATGAGATCTATAAATACCATACAATCCAGATAATCTAATCACTTCCAAAACTCGTGGATGGATAGGATGTTTCTCTACGAGCTTCCAAAAACTTCCATCACCCCTCCTCGTATTAAGAATCATATTAGCACTTCTTTCCCATATATCTCGTGATCTATGGGTGAGTTGTTCAGTTAATACAGAAGGATCAAGTGGATCAGGATCCAACTGGTATTCATTATTGCCAGCCATGAAAGAAAATACTTATACATAAGTGAATATTTTCAGAATAATAAACAAAATAACCAAATACTAACTTAAAAAGGGAACTAGTTGGGTCAAATCCTAAGGGAATTTGGTGTACTGGTAACATCTAGGGTCCTTAGACTTTTAGGATTCAAGTTAATGAAATTGAGATTGGCAAAAGTTCTATGAATTTGAAAAGAAATGAGCAACAGTGAATTTAGGAACTATTGAAACATAATTGAAGCACTGAACAGTTTGTCCACTAAATTGCCGAATACTAAAACACAATCGAAGCACAGATATTTATTTCCTCTAAATTACGGGAATATTGAAACTTAATACAAGCATTCCTTCTGCTATTTTATAAAAAAACATACCTTAAACACAGAAAAATACTTTATTCCTTCTAAAAATGTCGTGAACCATCTTTTCCCAAGGACATTAGCGGCGAAGATTGGGAATCGTCGAATCTATGGCATGTTGCATAAGGGTTTTACATCAGTAAGTCCGATGAAGAGGAGGTAGTCAAATATTATTGCATCCTTGTAAATACGTAGAGCTCGATGGTGATAATCATTAGCACCTCATACGGGTCCCTCTTCTCTTGAATTTCATTATCTCTTTGCTGGAGAAAATACAAAATCTAGGGTTCTTGGGTTTCCTAAGTAGAAAAGCAGTATGGGGAGATGGAGGGGTTTGCTCACCGGTGAGTCTCCGATCGTAGACGATGAGATAGAGGGAGGCGGTGAGGTTGAGGAGAGTGCAGTGAGAGAAGACGAAGAGAGAGAGAGCGGCGGTGGTGTGTAATATGGTGTGTCTTAAAACCCGTGTGTCTACGATTTGACATAGATAATAGACAAATGCATAAATTATGTTTTAAACCAAAAACATTACTACCAGTAACATATATTTCTTAAGCACTCAACAAGCTATTTGTCAGTCGTTTGATAAAATATAGCCTAATACGTTATTATGAAATACGTTTATTCTAGTTTTTTAAATTTTCAAAAAAAAAGTACTATTTTGGTGAATTGGTTTAAATAATAGCTTATTTTGGTCAAAAATTCCATTTTATAGGCTACAAGAACTGAATCGTCGCCTTGATATGAAACAATGGCACGTTGGGCACTAAAAAAAGTTATCTCATAACACGTGTCTATGTTATGACGCCTCGCTTGAAGATGATTGGAGCATGTGGGCGTGCACCTCGAGATTGATTATTGGGCTCTCGAGGGTCTTTATGAGCATCTCCAGGTGTAGGGCGATCTTTCTTGGGTGAACTTTTCTTTCGAGAGTTCGACCTTTTGTTCACTAGAGGTCAAGGCTTTTTGTGACATACCAGGGATGATTGCCTTCACTTTCCCCGGGCCATGACAAGTACTCCTTCGGAATTGAGTTCACCACATGTCGCGATCTGGTTGTTCCTTTCACTAAACCTGATTTTTACTCTAATATAGATAGTCCCCCACTTTTTGAATATTTAATGAAATGTATATGAGAAGTGAAAAGAGTTTTCAATTCCTTAATGAGGTAGGAAAAGGTCGACCACCATTATCTTGCATTTGACATTTTAACTTTGTATTGTTCACTGATTGGATCACTTTGGGTACTGGACAGTAATGCCCTGACGAATGGGTAACTTGTTCTATGCTCGTTGCCTCATTAAAAACTTTGATATGTAAAGTTTCTTCGAGACAAAACCTAGGTCAAGAAAAGAGTGCAACATGCACCTTTAGCTTTCATTAAGAATTTATGTTGCTTTGGGATGGACTTCGATTGGGAACTTATTCTTCTAATTTGATGTGCTTTCGATCATGCCACTTTCTTTGATATTCCTTCAGTTATCACCCAAAAAATGATTAGCTTAAAACATAAAAAGGATTTTACCTGCTCAGGTGTGAATATGTGATTCAAAAGAGGTCCCACTTCTTACTTGTGAAGTGATGCTTCTCTTTTTTATATATTGAATGATATCCCCGTGGACGCTCTATTTATCTTTTTCAATTTTGACTATTTATTTAGTGACTCTCTGATTAGTGTTTAGCTCATAGCTTGATCCAGATGCATTTGGATTTGCGCTTCTTTCAGTGATAAAGGAGAGTTCCCTCGGCTATTTTGAAAGGGGTCGAGGATGTCACTCCCAGTCCCAAATAAAGGAGAATATTTCATCATAAGGATAAAAGGGGAATACTTCATCGTAAGGGTAAGCCACCTGGGTCCTATTCAAATAATATTTTATTTTGTAATTGATCGCGATAACCACTTGATTTATGCAGGAGAACACTTAGCCATAAGGACCAACCACCACGATCCTTTTTAGGAAATATGTTTTTATTGAATATCCGGAGGTAGTGCATCTGATTTTTAGAGAACATTTCAATTGTAAGAATCAGTTGCCACGATCATCTTTTGGAACTATGTTCTACATTGAATGATCGGTGAATATACTCCTGGATGAAAAGGTTTCAGTTGGTGTTTGAGGATTTTTCTAACCTTTATATCAAAATTTATTTCTTGACTACAACCGTGTATATGACTTTCGATTGCGTGATATGATCGGCGATTAAAATACAATTCATAAGGAAAAAATCTAGGATTATCATCCGACTTTTGTTAAAGGAGGATCCTTTATTTTTTTGTGCTTATGAAGAGGATGCCTCGACCTCACTTTAGGCACAAGACTCTTTTGAGAACCTTAACGATTTGAGTCTGAAGACTGCATTGTCATGGCGATATATTTTATAATTTGAGTCTAGAGACTACGACATTATGGCGATAGGTTATACAATTTGTGTCCAGATATTAAATCATAGCAAAGACATATAAGAGAGAAATACATGACATTTATTTCCTTTATAGCGGTGCAAAACAACCCTTGCAATATATAAAAGAGGGGCAACTTCCCTTGTATGTTATTGGGAAATCTACCCTAGTACATTAAGTGGGCTATGAGAACTTCACTTGATCAATCCCGGGTCAGTCATAACATTCGGGTAGCTGAGTCCTTCCATGATCCTTCTTGCTCCTGGTCTCAGTGTGTGGTCACAGAGATATTCTTTCTCTTTGGTCTATTCTGATCTTGCGTGCATTATTTGCCGAGATAATCTTATTCTCTTGATGTTGTCCCAGTCTTGTGTGCCTTGTTCCTATTGATGCCTATATTCAAATTGGCTTGGAAGATTCTAAAGGTGATGGTTTGCTATTATCTCTGACCATCTCATCCTAATAGCCGAGTTTTGTCAGCAGCCTAAGTGGGGTTATTGAAGTCCATACTAGTAAAGAATTGTCAGTGTCATGATTGTGATAAAAAAACTGATAGTTTTGGTTTACGTTATTCTTCTCTTACTATTACGCTGGTAGGTTTAAATTCTTCAGCATCGAGACTTAGTGTTTTCTGGGTACGAACAATTATTTTCCTATCATTTTGAATGTCTCAGCATTTAATACATCAAAGGACTGATCCTCTTATCAATATATTGATATCTGATCATGGACTTATGTAACTAGACATCAATCCCGTAGCACGTCTTTCAACCTTGAACTTTGTCTTTAGATACCTAAACAATGAGGTTCTGGGGAATCGGTGCATGTTTGAGGGGCGGAGAGTCGATACTGGTTAATCTTCGCCTTAACTATGTGTGCTTATAGCAAGAGTCATCAGCTACCTAGAAGCATTATATTGTTTCACCAAGTACTCGACAAAGTTATACGCTATCCAAAAGACATTTAACTACTTCGATCGGTAAGGCTTGGGAAGCTTTCGGCATCTATAGTATGAGAACTAGTTTGCTCCCATCTTCAATTTCTTCCTAGGAGTTACTCCCAGCTTCTAGGCATCCTTGTTTCTTGTCTTTTGAGAGGCTCTCAATATTTCTGATAGCCTCCTGATTAGTTCAGGTTAGGCACTTTGGAGATGAGGCTCTTTCTAAATACACGACCACATGTACTTTTATAGGCTCTTTTGTCTTTGGAGTCGTCGAGGCTTGTTTCTTCATCTGGTTATTTTTCAAGACAAGGCACAGGTTGGATTCCCATTCTCGTTCTCTTCCTTGGCCTCATCCTTTCCATTGTACGAGCCCTTTCCCTTGAGGGTTGTCACGACCCTGACCCACCGTGAGTGGAACCCACCCAACCCCTGGGCGAGCGAACCATCTTTGACCCAGAACATAACCATTCTAGCAGCTTAAAACCAGTGCAAAATAAATAAAACTAGCATTTCAATATCCCAACATTAATATCATAAATAACTGCGGAAAATCCTCCCTAAAATCGAAAAGTCATCGTACCAAAATATCTACCAAATCTAGAGTGCGGGGATGCAACCCCAAAAACTAAACAGAGTTTAAGCCCAAAATAAGTGCTCTACAACTAAAAGAAGAAAACAGGGCAGCTTGACCGAAGTAGCTCACCCTTGAGATCTAGAATGGCTGGGACTACAAGTGAGGTCTCGCGTCAGCTGCCGAAAGATTTATTGTACTCACAAAAGAAAAAGCAAGTGCAGAATCAGTACACAACACCGTGTACTGGTAGGATTATCAGTCAGTTCCAAATAAGCAATACATGAACAGTAACTGAAGCTAAGTAAAGCACAGGAAACATCTAAACCAGCAACAATTATATCTAGACTACAAGTCTCTCCCTAGCTTATCCCCACATGTAATCCACTTCACCACCTTTAACAACATTCAATGACAAAACAACAAACATTCCATTTTACATAGCCTGGACCCACCCCAAGATCCCCCTAACAACACCTAAGTGTTAAACATGCAACTCGGTCTATACCAAGACCAAACTCACAATCAAATATAATAACTCAGCCTTTGAAGGACCATATGCAAATAAACACAGTTTAGAAACACAACCCAGTCCACTCATGGAACCATCATCAGAATACAACAGTTTAATAAAATAAACCCGTACCAGGCATGGTACCCAAGCCAACCATTTTAGAATCCCATACTAGGAATGGTACTCGAGCGAACAATTTGTTATCCCGTACTAGGCGCGGTACCCGAGCCAATCGAATGTCACACAGAAATTCAACAATCACAAACAATGAACAAAACACACTTGTAAACTAACAAGCAATATCACCCAGTTCATTTTACAAGACTGCAATCCAGACATTTAGACATTCATAACTATTCCCTAAACATACAACTCATACAATACTTAAGCAAAAGCATACGAGCTTACAATGCATAAAGGGAATCAATAACCATCACCTACCTCAAAAGTTTCGAAGGCTCTACTCAATTGGAGTCTTCCCATTTTTTGAAGCTTTTGCTTGTTCTTGGTCTAAAACAATGCACAAATACTACAATGAATTCTCATGGCCTACTAGTTACCCAGATTATGCAAAATCCCAAACCCCAGGCCAACTATGATCATTCCACCCTCTTTTCCGGGCTTTTCCACCATTAATTCACCTATTTCTACCATTTTTATGGGTACATTTGGAGAATTAATGTCACGTGATCATAATCCAATGAAAATAACAACACCCAAGAACTTCTATACCCTGGAATCCCCATTTTTCTCTGGATTTTACCATTTCTAGGTCATTTAAAACCTTCCCCCAAGTCTACCCCTAGCAATTCTATAGCGTAGGATGGATAGTATGGAGTTTGGGGAATAGAATCCTTACCTTTGGGATGAAAAATAATGGAAAACGGAGGAAAATCGCCCAGAATTGTCTTGCCCTTCTCCCAAAATGTCTTTGATGAAAACTGACAGTTTTGGAAAAGTTTCTGCATTAAATCCCATCACGCTCCTCTATAGTGGTCCACGCTCTGCTATAGCAGTACCACCATAGCGGAACCATCCGCTATATTGGTGCTGACTGACGTTGACTTCCGCTATAGTGGTAATTTCTCCGCTATAGCGGAGGTCGCTATGACTAGCGGTTGACACAGGACAAAAAGTCATAAAATCCCCCAAAAATGTCCATTTTACAACACACTTAAATTCCTAATATTCCAAAATAACCTCTTCACGCCAACCCTCATACCGAGAGTTCTACTTACCAAAATTCACTTCTGAAAAGTTCTATGGACTCCTTTATATCTTAGCTAAACGGAAAACTAGCTTGACTCAAGATACATTACCCAATTCTCACCCGAATTTCCCTAGACCATTCCTCGCTCCAAAATCGGCTGAGACTAGCCTAGCCAAAAAAATTCAAATCCCAAACCCGGAGTATTTCTGATTCTAAATTTGGCACGAAAAGTTTACCCATAATGACGAACCCGGTCATTACAACAGATATCAATTTACCTATCATTCATCCCCAAATGATCAAACCCGAAAAATAAATAGAAATAAGAAAGGAAAGAGTAGTACCTAGATCCTCAAACAAATGAGGGTACTTATCCCGCATGTCCTTCTCTATTTTCCAAGTGTCTTTCTCAACCGGACGATGCTTCCACTGAACCTTTACTATATTGATCATCTTTGTCCTCAATTTCCAAACATCCTGATCAAGAATCACAACCGATTACTCTTTATAGAGAAGGTCCTTATCTAGCAATACTTCATCCCACTTGATGATGTAGTCTCCATCCCCATGGTATCGCTATAACATGGATACATGGCATACTGGATGGACGACCCGACAAACTAGGCAGCAGTGCTAACCTGTAAGCCACTAGCCCTATAATTTCAAGAACTTCAAATGGACCAATAAACCGGGGGTTGAGCTTGCCCCTCTTACCGAAATGCATAACCCCCTTCATTAGTGACACTTTCAATAATACATGTTCACCAACCTGAAAGTCCATATCTCTTACCTTGCGATCCGCATATTCCTTCTTCCTATTTTGGGCTGATAGAAACTTGGTCTGAATGCCCCTTACCTTTTCCTGCGCTTCCCTTACCAAGTCTACACCCAGAGGTTTTACATCGCCTGCCTCAAACCACCCTATAGGTGATCTACATTCCCTACCATATAGTGCCTCGAATGGTTCCATGTCGATACTGGAATGGTAGCTATTGTTGTATGAGAACTTACACAATGGAAAAAAACTGGTCCCAATATCCTCCGAAGTCAATCACATATGCTCTTAGCATGTCCTCCAATACTTGGATTGTTCTGTCCGACTGACTGTCAGTCTGATGGTGGAAAGTTGTGCTGAAAGTGAGTTCAGTGCCCAAATCCTCAAGTAACTTACCCCAAAACTTAGAGGTAAACTGCATACCCCTGTCTGAAATGATGGATAGTGGTACCCCATGCAGTCTCACGATCTCCTTAACATAGATCCTAGCCAACTGCTGCAAATTATAGTCCACCCTGACCTGAATGAAATAACATGACTTGGTCAGCCTGTCTACAATGACCCAAATCGAGTCATACTTTCCCAAGGTCCTTAGAAGACCCACCACTAAATGCATGGCTATCCTTTCCTATTTTCACTCGAGAATGGGCATCCTCTGAAGTAGTCCTGCAGGCCTTTGGTGCTTGTATTTGACCTGCTGACAGTTCTAACATTTGGACATAAAATCAGCTATGTCCCTTTTCATCCCAGGCCACTAATACAATTGCCTCAAATTCCTGTACATCTTGGTTACGGTCGGATGAATCGAGTACTGCAAACCATGAGCCTCTGTCAATACCTTCTGAAATATATCATCAACTCGAGGGACATAGATCATCCCCCTAAAATTCAACACCCCGCCAGAGTCCAATGTGGCATCCTTGGACTCTCTGGATATGACTTTGCTCCGAAGCTTACTCAACTGCGAATCCTGAAACTGCTTGGCCTTTATCTCCTCTATGAATGTGGATTTTACCTCCATACTGGCCGACACTCCACCCCTTTATGAGATACCCAAGTTCATGAACTTAGATTCCAAAACCTAAATCTCTCGTGCCAATGGTCGTTTTGACACCCCAAACAAGCCAAACTGCCCATGCAGACTGTCTTCTGGCTCAATGCATCTGCCACCAAATTAGCCTTACCCGGATGGTAATAGATGGTCACATCATAATCCTTTAAAAATTCCATCCACCCCCTCTGCCACAGATTCAAGTCCTTTTGAGTAAAAACATGTTGCAGACTGCGATGATCAGTGAATACCTCACACTTGACACCATAGAGATAGTGTCTCTAAATCTTGAGTGCAAACCCCACCGATGCCAACTCCAAATCATGGGTTGGATAATTTCCCTCATGAACCTTCAATTTCCTAGAAGCATATGATATCACATTTCTGTCCTGCATCCACACATCACCCAAACCCGAATGTGAAGCATCACAATATACAGTAAAATCTTTACCCTCAACCGGCAATGGAAGGATGGGGGCCATGGTGAGAAGTGTCTTGAGCTTTTGGAAGCTCTCTTCACACTTGTCAAACCACATGAACGGTACATCCTTCTGAGTCAACCCTGTCAAGTGAGTAGAAATGGATGCAAAATCCTTGATAAACTTGCGGTAGTACCCCGCAAGCCCCACAAAATTCCTCACCTCGGTCACAGAGTTAGGCCGGGACCAATTCTTAACTACCTCAATCTTCTGGGAATCTACCATCACCCTTTTTTCTGACACCACATGTCCTAAGAATGCGACTGAAATCAACAAAAATTCACACTTGGAGAACTTTGCATAAATTTTCTGGCGTCTCAATATTTCAAACACGATACAGAGATGTTCAACATGCTCCTCCCTACTCTTGGAGTAGATCAAAGTGTCATTAATAAATACAATAATGAAAGAATCTACATAAGATTTAAACACCTTATTTATCAAACTCATGAATGTTGTCGGCGCATTTGTCAACCCAAATGACATCACTAGAATCTCGTAATGCCCATATCGAGTCTGAAAAGCCGTCTTAGGAATGTCCTCGGGCCTAATCCTTAACTGATGATAACCTGACCTTAAGTCGATTTTTGAGAACACAGATGCACCCTGTAACTGGTCAAAAAGATCATCTATATAGGGTAAAGGATACTTATTCCGGATGGTAACCTTATTCAATTTCATGTAGTCTATGTACATCCGCATACTACCATCCTTCTTTTTCACAAACAATATCGAAGCACCCCCAAGGCGAAGCACTGGGATGAATAAATCCCTTATCTAAGAGTTCCTGAAGCTGAGTCTTAAGTTCCCTCAACTCTACCAGAGCCATACGGTAAGGAGGAATGGAAATTGGGCGAGTGCCCGACTCCAAGTCAATACAGAAATCAATATCCCTGTTCGGAGGTATGCCAGGCAAATTCTCCGGAAATACCTCCTGAAACTCTGAAACAACCAAAACTGACTCAATCAATAGGGAATCCACACTATCATCTCGGAGATGATCCAAGAAGGCCAAACACCCTCTCCCCACTAGCTTCCTATCCCAAATAAATGATATGATTTTAACCGACTTAGGCCTGTACACACCTTTCCACTCTAGCCTATCATTACCCGAAATCTCTAGAGCCACAGTCTTAGTGTTATAGTTTAATACAGCATGATAAGGAGACAACTAGGTTATGCCCAAAATAACATCAAAGTATACCATATCCAAAATGACCAAGTCTACCCAAGTCTGCAACCCCACAAATACCACAGAATAAGCACGATACACATTAGTCATAATCACTGACTCTCCAACTGGGGTAGACACATGGATAGGGGAATCAAGGAACTCACATATCAAATCCAAACCTCAAGCAAAGTTCACAGACACATAAGAGTAAGTAGATCCTGGGTTAAATAGTACAAAAGCCATCCTATCACAGACAATAATTGTACCTGTGATCACCGCGTCTGATGCCTCAGCCTCCAACTTCCCCGAAAAAGCATAACAGTGATCCGGGTCATCAAAATGAGTAACTTCCTTGGCTGGTTGTCCGCACCTCTGCCCGCAATGCTATTTCCTCTGTCTCCCCGACCTCCCTGAAAGTTACCTCACACATCCTGTGGGAAACCTCTAGCATAACCACCTCTACCTGCTGGGACTACAGACTTAGACTGTTGTTGAGCCTGATTACCAGTCTGTTTGTGAGGGCACTCCCTCTTAAAGTGGCCTGGATCACCACTATGGAAATAACCGTGATCAAGTGATGGCCTGCTGGCAGATGTGTAAGAAGTTCCCTGGCGTCTATGAGCTGAGAACTGTTGATTATCCCCTGGACGACCACCTGTAGCAGCTGGCAGAGCTAACTGAATAGGACGGGTTGAGTATACTTGCTGATTCTGGCCCTTGGAGTACGAACCACTGAAATTTCAAATATTCCAGGGCTTCTTGGCTAACACCTTAGCCTGCCTAACTTGCTTGACCCCTTCTAACTTTTTAACATAATCCGTCACCTTATTGAAGCCCTTCCCTACTGAAGTTATGTGCACAAATAACACCTGCAAATCAGTATTCAAGCCTTTCACAAATAGCTAAATCCTTTCCTTCTCAGAACCCAACAACTGTGTAGCAAAACGAGACAAGGTATGAAACTTAGCCTCATAAGAGGATACCGACATGTTACCCTGCTCCAGAGCCAGGAACTCATTTTTTTTGCAATCTCTCAAAGTACTAGGTACATACTTCTCTAGGAAGAGAGCATGAAACTGCTCCCAAGTCAGTGGAGGCAAGGTCAATGGCCGACATTCTATATGAGACCTCCACCATTGCTTAGCATCACCCTGCAGCTGAAAAGTGACAAACTCAACCATGTGTTGTTGCACAATGCCCAGCTTGTGCAGCCTCTCATAACAATCCAATATGAACTCACAGGCATCTTCCTTCTCAGTACCCTGAAATGTAAGAGGTTTCAGCTTGAGGAACTTAGTCAGCATCTCGTGCTCATTTCCTGTCATAACCGGACCTAGCATTGGTCTGAAGAAGTCGTTTGTGCCCGACGCTGCATCCTTTCTAAGAGTTGTAGTAACTGCTAGTTGAGTGCCCAGATCCTGATATGCAACACCCGCGGGGTGGCTCCTGCACCAACCAGTCCACTCAGAAAACTCCACACCTGCTGAAATGCCTTGGGCGTGATAAAGGGAAGGTTTGCACCTCCAGTAGGTGCCGCCTCCGCCTGCTCCACACCCTCCTCAACAGCAATCTCAACTACCTATTCAACCTGATCCTGGGGTGGGGGAGGGGTCACGTGCTCCTGCAGCTTCCTGAGCTCCACCCCTGGCAGGTGTTGCTCTACCTCGGCCCTTGCATCTGTCCCTTCCTCTACCTCTGATAGCGGAGCCCGCTACTGGGACCGCTGGTCTCGCTCTGTTGTTCCTCGTATTAACCATCTGCTACAGAAGAGTGGAAGAGTTAGATACCAATTTGTATCACCAGATACCAATTGGAATCAAGTTATAGCACAAAGAAAGGAAGAAGAGATAGTTTCCTAAAGTCCTATAGCCTCTCGAAGAAAAGTACAAACGTCTCCGTACCATTCCGCAAGACTCTACTAGACTCATTTTGGAATGACAAGATCAACGAAACTAGGGCTCTGATACCATCCTTGTCACGACTCTGAACTGCCGTGAGTAGCACTCACCCAACTCCCGGGCGAGCGAATCATATTTGACCCAAAACTTAACCATTCTAGCAGCTTAAACCAGTGCAAAATAAATAAAACTATAATTTCAATATCCCAATCATAAATAACTGCAGAAAGTCCTCTCTAGAATCTGAAAGTCATCATACCAAAACATCTACCAAATCTAGAGTGTAGGGATGCAACCCTAAAAACTAAACAGAGTTTAAGCCCGAAATAAGTGAGCTACAACTAAAAGAAGAAAACAAGGCAGCTTGACCGAAGTAGCTCACCCTTGAGATCTGGAATCGCTGGGACTACAAGTGAGGTCTCGCTTCAGCCACTGGAAGATTTTCTGTAATTGCAAAATAAAAACAAGTGCAGAATCAGTACACAATACCGTGTACTGGTAGGATCATCAGCCAGTTCCAAATAAGCAATACATGAACAGTAAGGTGAAGCTAAGTAAAGCACATGAAACATGTGAACCAACAACAATTATATCTAGACTACAAGTCTCTCCTTAGCTTATCCCCACATGTAATCCACTTCACCACTATTAACAATATTCAATGACAAAACAACAAACATTCCATTTTACATAGCCTGGACCTACCCCGAGATCCCCCTAACAACACTTAAGTGTTAAAACATTGCAATCCGGTCTACACCAAGACCAAACTCACAATCAAATATAATAACTCGGCCTCTCAAAGACCATATGAAAATAAACACAGTTCAGAAACACAACCCGATCCACTCATGGAGCCATCGTCAGAATACAACAGTTCAATAAAATAAACTCATACCAGGCGTGGTATCCGAGCCAACCATTTTAGAATCCCATACCAGATATGGTACCCGAGCCAACCATTTTAGAATCCCATACCAGGTGTGGTACCCAAGCCAACCACTTGTTATCCCATACCAGGCACATTACTCGAGCCAACCAAATGTCACAAAGAAATCTAACAGTCACAAACAATGAACAAAACACACTTCTAAACCAACAAGCAATATCACCCAGTTCATTTTACAAGACTACAATCCAGACATTTAGACATTCATAACTATTCTCTATACATGCAACTCATACAATACTTAAGCAAAAGCACACGAGCATATAATGCATAAAGGGAATCAATAACCATCACCTACCTTAAAAGTTTCCAAGGATCTACTCAACTGGAGTCTTCCCATTTTCTGAAGCTCTTGCTTGTTCTTGGTATAAAAAAATGCACTAATACTACAATCAATTCTCATGGCTTACTAGTTACCCGGATTATGCAATCCAAACCCCAGGCCAACTATGATCATTCTACACTCTTTTTCGGGCTTTCCCACCATTAACTCACTTATTTCTATCATTTTTATGGGTGCATTTGGAGAATTAAGGTCACATGATCATAATCCAATGAAAATAACAACGCCAAAGAACTTCTACACCCTAGAATCCCCCCTTTTCCCCAAATTCTACCATTTCTAGGTCATTCAAAACCTTCTTCCAAGTCCACCCCTAGCAATTCTATAGCGTAGGAAGGAAAGTACGGAGTTTGGGGAGTAGAATCCTTACCTTTGGGATAAAAACTGATGGAAAATGGAGAAAAATCGCCCAGAATCGCCTTGCCTTTCTCCCAAAACGTCTTCGATGAAAACTGACAGTTTTGAAGAAGTTTCTGCATTAAATCCTGTCACGCTCTGCTATAGCGGTCCACGCTCCGCTATAGCAGTCGACCGTAGTGGAACCATCCGCTATAGCGGTGTTGACTGACATTGACTTCCGCTATAACGATAATTTCTCCGCTATAGCGAAGGTCGCTACAGTGGTGTGTCAACCGCTAGGGCTGTTTACACGGGACAAAAAGTTATAAAATCTCTCAAAAATGCCTATTTTACAATATACTTAAATTCTTGATATTCCGGAATAACTCCTTCACGTCAACCCTCATACCGAGAGTTCTACTTACCCAAATTCACTTTTGAAAAGTCCTTCAGACTCCTTTATGTCTTAGCTAAATGGAAAACTAGCTCAACTCAAGATACATTACCGAATCCTCACTCGGATTGCCCTAGACCATTTCTCGCTCCAAAACTGACTAAGACTAGCCTAGCCTAAAATTTTCAACTCTCAAATTCGGAGTATTTTTTACTCAAAATTTGGCATGAAAAATTTACCCATAACAACTAACTCGGTCGTTACAAGGGTGTTTTGGCCCTGACATGTTCATAGATTCCGTTAGCCATGACTTATGGGCGGAGGGATTTTGTGTTTGGGATCAATCAAAGTCCATCATGTTAAGTCCCAAATGTAGCGATATCTTTCTAGCAGACATACATTAACGGTCTAGCAAGGGAGTAGACCAACATATCATAACAACACCACAATTGTCTATCCTCAAAAATAGCGTCAAACTATTTTCTACAAAAATCATCATTTTGATTAACAACAAAATTTGTTTAAATGGATTAAAAGCAAGTGGGCCAAGGCCGATCAAGTTCATTTTCTTTGAGCTAAAATGCCAAGGTTGTGGTTCAATACAAGAATTTGATCTTTTAAAAGAAAAGAGATAATACAAGCGCAGGGGGAGGGGGAAGGTTCAAGGCTTCTTCCATAGAAATCCTTTAGGAAGAAGAAAAAGAAAATAACATAAAGCTTCTTGGGGTTTTCTGATGATGGTGATTTTGATGATGAGTGTATCCTTTTGATGATCTCTATTATCTTCAGTGTCTCTATCCTTTTGATGATCTCTATTAACTTCAGTGTCTCCTTTTATAGGCCACAACAACTGAATTGTCGCATTGATACGATACATTGGGTACTGAAAAAGCTATCTCATAGCACATGCCTATATTTTAATGCCTTGCTTGAAGCTGATTGGAGTAGGTGGATGAGCGACTCGAAATTGATTATTGGTCTCCCCAGGATCATAATGTGTCTCTCTAGTTGTAGGGCAGTCTTTCCTAGATGAACTTTTCTTTCGAAAGTCCGGCTCTGCTAGGCATGATGTTGAGGCTTTCGTGACATACCGAAGACTATTGCCTTCACTTTCTCGGGTTTATCACAAGCGTTCCTTCGCAGTTGAGTTCGCCACATGTCGGGACCTTGTCCGCTCCTTTCGCTAGACCCAATTTTTAACCCTATACATATTGCCTCAACAAGTGTTCTTTTCTGAAAATTATAAAAATATTGAATTCTAGTATAACAAACTAAATATTCAAAGAAATAATTCATGCACTATATTCTCAGCATAACTATGCATGCATTACTTGTTCTTGTATAATTAATCTCTATTTTAGTAATACGTGCATAACTCTAGCTAGCAACCAAACGACCCCTTATAATCTTTCTTTGCTACGTTAGCTATCTCCGGCCTGCTTGTAATATTTCTTTCTTTTCATTTTTTTGGTATAATTTGATTTAACACGAAATTTATGAAGAATGTGAATCAACGGATGGAGTATTACAACAAATTCTTGACCCGTCACGTATTAAAATGTATTTCTTAGAATTATAAGGTGATAAAAAGTGTCTTTAAAATTGAGTCATTCACTCATCTTATTAATCAGAAGCATTTCCCCTTTGTGTGATATGAGAATAAAACAATATTTGCACACGTTTTATTTGAGTTTAAATGTTGGCTGGACTTTATTCACGTTTTAGATTCTTGTCCGTTATCATCTAGCCAGTTTCAAATGATATTCAAAGCCTAACCGCTGAATTAATACTGTAGGGCACACAGATTTGGATGATCAGAATCGGATACCAAAACTCCAAAATCATTTCTTTACCCGACGAGTTATTTTCCTATAATATGGTCACCCGTGATTTGAAATTCTCCTATAAAAATTATTATTATTTTAATTTTTTTAAGATAATCATATCACTTCATTATCATTTTTTAAAAAAATAATACTAAATACGTTAAAAGTCATTTTTCTCCCAGCCATTCAACCCCTCTGCCCCTCCTTCCTTCCTTTTTTTTAAAAAAAATAATAATAAACTTATTTAACTCATCAGACTCATTTAATCAAATTTATATCATATACACTATAATAAAAAAAAATTACATAAGATTTATCTCGAGGCTATGCAGAAAAATTTATAGTTAATCTAATTTCTTATGAATTTTTCTATCAAATAAAATTTAATGGAGAAACCTTCGTAGGTAATTATTATCTGGGGATTTTTGTAATCCATAAATAGGTTACTTGGAGATTTTAATTAGCATGTAAATTATTTGTCCGAAACACTAAAAATTTACAAGAAATTTTTGATAAAAAATCGTGAATAAATGAAATTTTCTTGTGGATTTTCCGTAAGTAATTGCCCATAAATAATTTAAGTAAATCCGTAAGACTGATATAGGCAAAAATTTGTGGAAAAGAGAAATTTATTAGTTTAGTTTTTATTTTCAATTTCATCTCTCTCTCTCTTTATTAGTGTACTAGAACGCGCTTTACGTGTTTATTAAAACAAAATTAATATATGATTGAATATTAATTTTATAATTCTTATTGGATAAAATTAATTTTTATTATTCAAATATTTATTTATGATTCTATCATTTTATAATTATGATTATTTTAGTATTCTCTGTATGAAGTTTTTTGACAAAGAATTTGTGAGAAACACTCCAAGTTAAATAAAGAACAACAAATTTAACTTAGTATATTTGAATAAGAAAACATAGAAAATAAGAAGTAACAAAATTATAAAAATAGAAAATTTGATGACGTAAATTTTTCCTCTGAGGCAAGAGTTCTAGAAAATGAAAAGTCTTTTATTTTTTTTAAATATCTTAATTTTTAATTGATTAATTTATTTAAACACTTATTAACATTTTAAAATGACGCATACCAAATAATAATGAGAAAAAAAATAATAAACTATATAAAGGAGAAAAATAAAAAAGTGGAACTGAACTGAATGTAAAAAAGAACAAAAAAAGAGAAAAAGAAGTCCAAAAAGAGGTATTCTTGTCCATAAAATTATGTTATATTAACACTCCATAGATCACAATTATATAATATATACATTATATATTTAAAAGATAAAAATTTATGTAATAAAATATCAAAGAAATATTCAGTTGAAGACTATTTCCTATTGTCCTAGATATACAAAGTGTAAAACTTTGCTATAAAGTTTTGTTTTTGGAAGGTACATACATTATATTTAAAAATAATTGATTAAAAATATTAAAATAAATAATAATTAGTGTATCCGTATATATTTGTTTATCATTTAAACTTCTACTTTTCTAAACAATCTGACTAATATTCTTCTTTATCTTGATGGACTTGTACCAAATAAATTTAACCATCTCTTTGTGAACGTGAGACCTTAGACCTCATGGTTCTTTAACCCACTTCATTGACCACAAGGCCACACCCTTGAGTGCTACATTGCCATCAAACTTTCTTCTTTATCTTGATGAATTTGTGCATGTTTGATCGTTGTGGTATAAGAAGATATTCTAAAGAATATCTGATCTTCATCAAAGTGGTAGTCATATTGCCACATCACCTTTTTTTGTCCTATCTTTTGGTTATTAAACACATGATCGATAAAAAATGAAGAAAAAAATCAAATAAATGAGAAAAAATCGTGAATAAATGAAATTTTCTTGTGGATTTTCCGTAAGTAATTGCCCATAAATAATTTAAGTAAATCCGTAAGACTGATATAGGCAAAAATTTGTGGAAAAGAGAAATTTATTAGTTTAGTGTTTATTTTCAATTTCATCTCTCTCTCTCTCTTTATTAGTGTACTAGAACGCGCTTTACGTGTTTATTAAAACAAAATTAATATATGATTGAATATTAATTTTATAATTCTTATTGGATAAAATTAATTTTTATTATTCAAATATTTATTTATGATTCTATCATTTTATAATTATGATTATTTTAGTATTCTCTGTATGAAGTTTTTTGGCAAAGAATTTGTGAGAAACACTCCAAGTTAAATAAAGAACAACAAATTTAACTTAGTATATATGGATTTGAATAAGAAAACATAGAAAATAAGAAGTAACAAAATTATAAAAATAGAAAATTTGATGACGTAAATTTTTCCTCTGAGGCAAGAGTTCTAGAAAATGAAAAGTCTTTTATTTTTTTTAAATATCTTAATATTTAATTGATTAATTTATTTAAACACTTATTAACATTTTAAAATGACGCATACCAAATAATAATGAGAAAAATAATAATAAACTATATAAAGGAGAAAAATAAAAAAGTGGAACTGAATGTGAAAAAGAACAAGAAAAGAGAAAAAGAAGTCCAAAAAAAGGTATTCTTGTCCATAAAATTATGTTATATTAACACTCTATAGATCACAATTATATAATATATACATTATATATTAGTAATAAAATATCAAAGAAATATTCAGTTGAAGACTATTTCCTATTGTGCTAGATATACAAAGTGTAAAACTTTGCTATAAAGTTTTGTTTTTGGAAGGTACATACATTATATTTAAAAATAATTGATTAAAAATATTAAAATAAATAATAATTAGTGTATCCGTATATATTTGTTTATCATTTAAACTTCTACTTTTCTAAACAATCTGACTGATATTCTTCTTTATCTTGATGGACTTGTACCAAATAAATTTAACCATCTTTTTGTGAACGTGAGACCTTAGACCTCATGGTTCTTTAACCCACTTCATTGACCACAAGGCCACACCCTTGAGTGCTACATCGCCATCAAACTTTCTTCTTTATCTTGATGAATTTGTGCATGTTTGATCGTTGTGGTATAAGAAGATATTCTAAAGAATATCTGATCTTCATCAAAGTGGTAGTCATATTGCCACATCACCTTTTTTTGTCCTATCTTTTGGTTATTAAACACATGATCGATAAAAAATGAAGAAAAAAATCAAAGAAGGAGAAAATGAAAATGAGCATCCAACAATTCAATAGATGATTGTTATTTATAGATTGGTTAAGCAATAAAAATTACTCCTTCCGTTTATTTTTATTTGTCCACTACACTAAAAATAGATGTTTAATAATACTTGTACAATTTATGAAATCAAGAGATAATTTTACACATAATTCCTAATTTACCCTTATTAATAATTATAGTCATTTTTCAATTATATTTTTTAAGACATTGTATTTATTATATTCAAAGAGTGATATGGTAAAATTACCCTTCAATTTATAATTTTTTAAGAAGTATGCAAAGTCAATAGTGAACAAGTATTGTTGGACGGAGGGAGTAGGTAGAAGAGAGTTAAAAAACATGTTACTTAAATAGAGAATGCAAATAGATGAATTTTTTTTTTGTAACTCATGAGAAATAATTAGATGTAATAAATATGATAGAATTATTTTTAATTATCAAACAAATTGATTAATAAAAAGAATGAAGGAAAAAATTTCATAAAAGAAAAGAAAAGATAAATATTTTTTCAGGCTACATAGAGATGCCACATCACATTGTCTGTGACTAGCTTTACTATATATATATATATAGATTTTTGTTCTTTTGTGACTACTGTTTATATGTTATCTTATCATATAATTAAACACCAATATATATTCTTATCCCATCTTAAACCCTCGAGAAACAGATAATAATTAGTTGGGTTCCCGATTTTATTTTAATGACACACATATTTTATGAGATTGATTTGCTCACTAATAAACGTCGAAACTTTGATTTCTTTTGTCAGTGTTGTACAATAATTCTCCTACTTTATCATTCATTAAATGATAATATAAATATTATTTACTTTCTATATTTTTTTAAGAAAGATATAGCAAGTGTGAATTCCATTAATGAACATTTCATATCACGTGTAATTTATTTATTTTTTAAAAAATAAGAATATAATTTTGTTTAAGTGAGATTGATGAATTAAATAGGTTTACTATTGAAAAGATATATCTTCTCGGGTGAAAATCGCTTACACTCTCAAATTTTGCTTTAAAAATTAAACATCCCATCAACTTTGAACAATAATCATTATCCCCCCTTTATCCTAATTGATTTTTCAAAATGTCTATTTTGCCCTTGTATTATCAACTTTTATATCTTTTTTTTAAAACTTCTTTATAATTACAATTTTTATTTTTTAATTTCTATATCATATTTTCTATGTAAAAATAAATATTACTCTCTCCATTCTTTTTTAGTTGCCAGGATAATTTTTTGTACAATCCTTAAGAAAAAAATTAATTAAGTGTATAATTTGACTAACATATCCTTTATTAATTCTTTAATTTTTGTCTATTTACGTGCCTCTTACTTCTAAAGTAATTAATCTTAAGGCAAAGTTGTAAAAAAGTAATTAATTCTCTCTTGATTTTCTAAATTGATAAGTATTTGGGAACAATTATTTTTAGTATACATGACAACTAAAAAAGAATGGAGTGAGTACTTTTTAGATGAAAAAAAAGTAAGAACTACTAATTGAGTATATAACTTGATGACGTTCTATAATAAAATAAATAATCAAAATAAAAAATTAATTTTATTAATAATAATCAAAACTTTAATATCTATTTATACTAGTGAAAATAAAAGGTAATTATAACTTTATAAAAATATTTCAATGCAGGTAATATAAAAATAATTAATAAAAATAGAGGAATATTTATAATAAACTACATAATTATTATTAATAAAATTATAATTCAAAAAAATATTTCACTGTTGACAAACAAAATTTATTTTTCTATATAGACATTAGAGAATAAGAGAGAATTAAAGCATATATCTATATACATAATTATATATATACAAACAAACTTAATACATATAATATAAAAATCTCACTATAAAAAATAGGATTAGATTTTGTGATTAATTTATAAAAAAATTATTTTACTAATAATATTAATGAATTTAAATAAAAATGATAAATATATATATATATATATATATATATATATATATATATATATATATATATATATATTACATAAAATTGAAGATTGAAAATGTTAAGGATAAAATAGACATTACAAAGGATAAAGGGGGAAAAATGATTATTGTTCAAAGTTGAGGAGGGTGTTTGATTTTTAAAGCAAAGTTAGGGGGTGTAAATGATTTTTATCCTATCTTAAATGACATGACATGCCAATTAGAAAAAATGAGGCTTTTGAAGTGTTTAATACTTTTTGGGAAATTAGTGATAGTTTGAGTGATTTTATTATTTAAAAGAAATAAAAGTGATGTTTATAGACAAGTTTCAAAATTTGAATGGTCATTTTAGGAATTAACTCTTACACTAGCTTGAGCAAATGTACTTTTATCTTGTAATGATCATGCTGTTGATGGCCCAGTCCAAGTAACAAACAACTAGCTCTATTTTTAAAGTTATAAATTCCATCTTTTTATGGATGATTATGTATAGTTATTTTTTTAAAGTAATTTGACAGTATTAAAAAGAATTATTCTACCAATATATTAAAGTAAAACTATTCTACCAATATATTAAAGTTAAATATTACTAATATAACTTATTATTATTCAGTCTTAATTTGTAGAGCGCATGAACTTATTATCCTAAGTGCCCTTTTCGTGAAGAAGGGAAAAAAAAAGGAATTCTGAGCTAATATTTGCATGGACAGCATTCAAATATCTGGAGATCAAATCCTTTAAGAGATTTGGACAACACAAGGGCCAACTCCCCCTAGTTGTCCCTAAAGGTGAAATGTTTCTTAGGGGTCAGCATCTCATGTCCCTAACATCTTTAAAAGCTTAGTGGCTCCATGTCAGTCATATATAAAAGTTATTATACATTTATTACTATCTTTAAGATTCTTACTAGGCCAGAACATATGCATGTGCACATCAACTTAAACAAGATATAATCAATTGCAAGACCATATATTAATGAAATTTTCACTTCCTAAGTAAACCAGGGTTTACATTTCATGAGTAATTAAAAAAGAGTCATATGTGTGAGCTGCTTTATATATGTTATAATATAATATGAACAAATATTATAAGCATAAGGTGACAAGAGAATCCAAAATAGCAACAAGGTCACCATTTTAGTAAGCAAAAGTTCAAAGTAGTCGTTGAAAGCAACGGCAGAAAAAGGCCAGAAGAAGATATTCAACACGTCATATAGAGTGATAAAAACATACCAACATGTGGCAAAATGGCAGAAAACCTGGCCATTCAAAACAAAACAAATACTAATAGTGGCAGTGAGTAGTAATATTAGGGGGGAAGAGGGGAAGGAATACAATGCTGCCTACTGACAACCCAAATACCATGTGAATGCTCAGTTAGCCAGACACCACATACTTCTAATTCAAGTACTACTACAACACTAGCATAATATTGAAAAGATAAAAAAAAAAACAGAGCACTTCCCAGAACATCACTACACATGTATACGGAAAGCTAACATCAGAAAAAGCACCGCCCCACCACCATTGAACAAGTACTGCTACTCTTTTGGCCTTCTCTGATTCACAGACCTCATTTCTCTGCAAAACAAAGTGCAACTATTATGGTCAAAACTCAAAACAGACATTTTTTGGCCATAACCATGTAAGTGCTGAGGAAAAAGTTGATAAAAATAATAAAACATTCTTTGTTATTAGCAAGGGCTAATGGAATAGCATGAAATTAAGAGTTCAATAATTTACCATTAGTGGTGATGAAGAAGTCTTGTGAGGGATTGGGTATTGAAATTGAAAGTTGGGTTTTGGAGAGGCCTGAAAATTTATCCTCAGAGTCAAGCCATGAGTCTTTGTTGTCTTTGGGTGGCCATTCATCAAAGAAATGGTGCATTACTTTCTTAGGCTGGTGATCTTCTGTCTCTATTTTCATTGGCAAATCATGGTAATACTGTCTTTGTTGTTGTCTTGAAGAGTCATTAAGGCTTTGAAGTTGCAAGTAAGAAGCAGGTGAGTGCCCTGTACTCTGTGAAGGTGAATAAGTCCTCTGTTTCAAATGGCACATTGGTGAAGAACTCATTGTGAGTGGTGACAATTGCCAAGTATCGTCCACTGAATTCGAACCACATGTACTTCTCATTGTCCCTGAAGCCTCTGAGAAGAAAACATGCTCGTCTACTTCCTCCTTCATTCCATCACCATAACCATTTCTGTAAACCATAATTTAACCAACGATTACATAAAAAAGGAGTAAAATTTCAAACAGCAGGTAGAACATGAAATAAATTAAACCTGGAATAAGGAGAAGATTCCAAAAGGAACTTTGGGGTATGGTCTTGAGTAATGTGAGGGGGTCTAGAGGAAGAAGAATGGGGATAAAGGAAAGGATAGTGGTGGGGTTCATGAGCTGATGAAGAAGTCAAATAAGAGAAAGAGGTGGGGCTACAAGGGGAAGGATTGTTTGTGTTTTTGGTGATTGATGAGATGGGAATTGCTGTTGGGGGTGTAGTTCTTGTTGTTGTTGATGTGTTAGTAGTCATAATTTCCACAGGCTTTCTTGAACGGTTTCTGCCTCTGTGCATGTGTCTTTCACAGTACTTGGAATCTGGGTAAGCTTCTTTTGAACACCTCCACTTCTTTCCATCTGTTCTTCTGCACCTCCCTGGCTCTGGGTCTATTTTCTTCCCAAATCCCATCTGAAAACAGTTCCATCCAACTGCACCCGCAACATTAAAATAAGTCAAAATATATACATACCTGTATGCATAAAGATGTTATCTTTTTTTTTTTTGAATAAATATATATATATATATATATATATATATATATATATATATATATATATATATATGGAAATGAAGGGTAGAGTACTGTGGTGAGGTTGGTGGAGGATGAGCTTTGAGGAGAGGGAAGAATCCAAGCTCCTTCTGATGGTATAGAGAAGATCAGCAGGAACAGGCATTCCAGAGACCATATACTTGTAAATAAGAGCTTGATGTTCAAGTTCTTGCCACTGAGTTGCTGTGAAAGGAAACCTACTTCTTCCTGTACTACTCATCATGGATCACAAGACAATTTTTTTTTGACTAGAGCAAGTGAATGGAAGTACTTTGAGCTCTTTGGAGAAGAGAAATACACTAGTTGTAGGCAATGTATTTATTTATTTAAGGGACCATTTGGGTTGCAGAATCTTCTGTACATGGATAAAACTAATGGTTCTGATCATAATATTATTGTCATCTTTATCTCTCACTCATATTCACACACACATACACATACACTGGGGCCTGGGCTCTCTGAACAGTATACTGAGCAAAAATATTATGACTGAGGCCCGGGCTCTGTTGTATCTGCATCTGCAACTATTCTGCCTTTATGGCAGCTATTGTCTCTGACAACACATACGGAAATCCATAAACTAAAGGTTACTGTAAGAAAGAGGTTCCTTTAAACAAATCACTAATTATTATACTTTTTTTCTTCCCTTAACTTATCAGAATAGAGTTGGTGTTTGTTCTGATACCTGCTGTCCCAGTGACCAGTGCCTGGAAGATAGATCATGAGAAGATTGTACGGTGTATAACTTTTACTGCAATACTTCTTAGCCAGCCTTACCTTTTACTTTTCATCTCTGTTACTTTAACCAGTACTATACTACCCCACTCAAACTCACTCCACTTACAATTTGACCTTCCTTCTCTTCCTATTCTTCCTACTAGTTATACTCAAGCATTCAACCCCTCCTGTTCCATCTTCCTTTGTAGGACGAGTGGCTGGGGTAGAGCCTGATATAAAAATATAGCCTATATTTAATTATTAAAATTGTTCAATAATTATTTTTTAAGATAATAAAAAATATTTTTTAAAAAATGATTTTTGTTTATATATGATTTAGCTTTAATTTAAGTATTACTATATTTATTACTTGTCTTAGAAAATGAATGATTATAATTATTTAAAAAATAATAAAAGTAAGACAACTAAATCTATACTCTATCTTTTCTCTCTTGATTGAATTTGATACAATTCCCCACTAAAAATATTTTCCCTCTATTTTGTTTTTTGATTACACGATAAATCAAATAGAAATTACAACGCTTGTTAAGAGTAGAACAAAGATCTTTGTGGAGGTTTAGACAATTGTACCTCTTCTTTGACCTTTGATGACTTCTTATATAGGTTCTTTTGAATTGGCCGATTGCGGTCTTTAAGAGAAATGACAACCCAAAGGAATTAATCCTTGGAAAGATGAATCGGTCTCTTTCCAAGAATAAGGAGACAACTTTTGTACTTGTGGTGTCGTTAAATGCCTCATGAATACATTTGCCAATCTTCTTGGTTATTTTTCGAAATCATAGCTTGGTACTTGATTCCATTGTAGTTGCGCGACTTTGATACTTGTTTCCATAGTGGTCATTTGATTGCTCCTTGATTCAGGCCTTGGAATTTTGATCTTTTATTGAAAATCTCGCTTCTTGATTTATTTATTTCCAAAATAGTGCAACTTGATTTAAGGGTTGATCTTCTCTTGGGGAAATACTACGTACACTATTTACATATATTAATTACATCATCATTAAAATGAAACCCTAATAATCTCTCATTTTTTATGATGACAATTAATGTAGTGAACTTCCTTGTTGGTAAAGTTCTGATATAACTTTGAGTTGACTCCCCATGAGTGTGTTCTTGTACCTGTAGAATTTTTTTGTACTTTTCTCCCCGTTCATTATTAACAAAAAGGAAAGCATATAAATAACATAAAACAGCAACGGGCAACACTAGAGTGAACTAGATGCATTAGTAATTATGAACAAAATATAATAAAACCAATTGTTTAGGCTCATGCCCAAAAACACATAATTAATAACAATAGAGCAGATAATCACCGGGGTATAAGAAAGAGCATCAACAACAACGTCCTTCATCGCATTGAACTTGGTCCCTACAACACTAGAAAACTCATCAAACTAGTCAGATACTTTTGCGGGAAGATCCTCAATGAGTTTGACCGTAATTTAGCTTGACCCTCAGACGAGCAACATCAACACTTGTTACCTTCATGGAGTCACGAACCTTCTCCATATTGTATAGAGTGGCAGCCGTGAGATCTTTCACAAATTGAAGTTTGGCATCCATGGAAGCTAGAAGAAAAAGAACTTCTAGAGAGAAATCACCAGAGGTTGCGGAGGAGGAAGCATGAGGAGAAGGAGTTTTAGTTTTGGAAGGAGCAGTAGGATAGGCACATCATGAACATCCTTCTTAACTCAGGTGTCTCTGGAGAGAGTGTAGCCCATACAACCAAACACCTTGGAGTTGTAGCACTGCTTCACAGTGACAAACGAATGATCATCAAGATAGATATGATTGGTGATACACTCAAGATACACCTTCAGACGATATAACCCGATTGTATGCAATAATAGTAACCAAACTAGGTTGGGATCGAATCCATAAGGAATAAGTTAAAACCTTAAACTCTACTATTGGGACAACTACCAGATTTGTAATCAACTTTTAATCCGTAAGATTATAGAGAGATTGTAAGCTTATAATATTAAAACACTAAGACCGTGTTTCCATAATGAATTGCTTCATTAGTTGGTTATCATGCAATTACAGATACTTTGGGTTACATATATGCACTCAATCTCCTGCACTATCACTCAATCATTTTCAAGTGTTTGAACGATTTAATTACATATGATGCTTTTGCAACTATAGGAGTTATTAAATAAGCATGACCGATGATGTCAAGTAAATCCTATTATTTATAATATGAATTTATCAAACGGATTAGCGTCTCGAGTCCATGAAAAACTTTTTTTTACCAAATTCAAGCTCGATCTTCCGAGTCTAAAAGTTAAAATATTATGGCATAGGTTAATATTTACAATAATCAACCAGTTAATTAAGAATGAAAAGAAGTTTGATATCGTATAACTCTAGTCTTGTGAATCATATGCATAAACTTATGAACTTTACAATCTCATTGGGTTTCGCAACCTTAGTTGAGGATTTAACTACTCATCCTGAAAGTAAAATAATAATAATAAAAGTAAGGAGATAAGCATAAACTTACTATGAGTATTAAAATTTTGAAAGAATATGATGATCTTCGTTCAAGAACTAGAAAGAGAAAAATTGAATGACAAAAAAATACAAACTAAACTAAGGCTAACAAATTATTGACTCTTTACAAAAGAAACCTAACATGTCTATGTATAATGATCCAAGAAGTTAGAATTCTAAAAATATCAAATTAACCCTCTGACATGACTTGCGATCCAAACTTCTGTTGATTACTGCTTAGGGTGTTTGGACTTCACATCATGAATGGACTTTACATGCGTGAATTGCTTCACGGTCTATATATCTTATTCGCAGGTTCCTCATTAGTTCTGGTCTTTTTCTTTAAAAACAGGTCATTGATTAAATTCACAACCATATTTTACCTCATGTTCTGACCATCTTCTGCAAGTTCTGATTGATATTTTCTCTGATCTTTTTCACGATCTGCTCTGCGGTTCGTTAATTGATTTGCGTTCGTAATTACTATCGTAAATCACTTAAAACTAGCAATTTGCAATCTTTTTCATTCTTTGTCTATTTGGATATAAAAAATCTATTAAATGATAAACTAACATAAAAATACAATAAAACAAGCATTAGAATAATAAAAACATCAAGTAAAAGATATAAGATGTACTACAAATTAATGTCACATCAATGCCCCCAATTTAAAGCCTTTGCTTGTCCTCAAGCAAATAATACTAGACTCAACTATACTAACTATGTTCAAGCAAGACAAAGTAAGTCGCCTACAATGGTTTCAAGAAGTTCCTACTGATATTCACTTTCAAAATAAGTTTTGGCCCTTTTACCTTAAATTGACATAACTAACAATACAACTTCAATCTCTGATATTCTACTTTATAAACTATATCAATGTATACAAAAGACATAGTTCGGAGAGTTTGAATTTATTCAGATATTTTCATCTAAGTGTCCTCACAATAAATCAAAGAAGTGTCCCAAAAATAACACACACATATTTATAAAAAAAATGGGACAAAGATACTAAAGATAATAGAAAACACTCACATTCACAAAAAAATTATATGTTATACATGCGCATACCATATGCTTGCCCTTATTTTCTATTGCCATTATCTTTGAAAGACTCTATTGAGATAACATAAGGACTATTCTTAGCATGTAATGTAGGATTCAGGATGGGTAGGATACATATTTTAAAAAATAGTGACTACTCCCTCCTTGAACACTACAATTTCACAGTTTCATTCCTTTTCACCTTTTTAGCTTCTATTCATCTTCTTTTTTTTTTCTTTTTTTTTCTTTACTTTTTATTGACTATGGTATCTTTTTCTTCATTAGTACCAATAGAAAACACACACACACACATACATATTGTAATGACCCTTTTAGTCATTCCCACATTTATGCTTTTTTTATACTATTAAAGCTTGCCTATAGCGGCTCCAAGTCATTTATGGCTTGCTAGGACCGGTAGTTCAGAGCCCAGGCTATTTATTTGGTCATTATGACTGTTTTTCTATTTTAGAGCTTGAACTTAGGATATCGTTGACTTTGGTCAATATTTTTGGTAAACGTGCTCAGAATCAAATTTTGATAGTTTTGTTAGCTCCGGAACGTGGATTTTGGTCTAGATGGACCCTTAGTCGGGGTCTTGGAGATTTTGGTTTGGTTTTGAGTTGCTTTCTGTATTTTCTAGCCAGTTGAACTTGAAAGTATAACTTTGGTCAACATTTGGAGAAGACGGCCTGGGATGGAAATTCCGTCAGCGCTGTTAGTTCCTGAATTTTGACTTTGGGTTAGAGGGACCTTGGTTCGGGTCCCGAGGCTTCCAAACTCATTTTGAGGTATTGAGTTTTGTTTTGGCTTAAGGTTGATTTTGGGTGTTGGGTCTACTTTTCGTTAAATCGACCTCCGTTGGGTTTTTTGTCTGTTCTGTTGAGTCTGAAATGTTGTTTCTGGTACGGTAGCATAGTTTATTTGCATGTGTGAGGTCACTGATGAGTCTTGTGGGCCCATTCGGAGACTTTTTCTCCCTTAAGTTTTCTGCTGGTGCAGGTGCAGACCTATGGCCTTAATCGCGACCACGAAGAAAGCCATCATAATCGCGATGGTCTGCCTCATTGGTCATCGCAACCGCGAGGGTCCCTTCACGCGATCGCGATAAAGGGCCTGTGGACCAACCTCTCTTTGCTCTATGCGATTGCGAGATCATTTCTCGCGACCGCGATAAAGCCCCTTCTCTCTTATTCTTCGCGACTGCGTGGCTAGTCCTCACAATCATGATGGTCTAGCCAGTGTGGTCCTCGCGACCGTATGGGGTCCCTTTGCGATCGCAAAAAAGGACCCCTAGGCCGTATATAAACTTCCTTCTTCGTTTTCATCTCCCTCAAAATGCATATCTCCATTAAAATATAGCTCAAGCTTTATATTTCTCTGTGTAACTTTAATTCTTGGCATTTGGGTGGAGATTCTTGGTCCCGTGATCATTTTTTCATCTCCAATTCGGTAAGTTCCTTGTTAATTTCCAAAATTCTCCTCTTTGATTCCTTAGATTATTCTTATCAATGGTAGGGTGTTTTGAGCCACATCTTTGACCAATTCCTCCTAATAATCTGAGCATGCACTCATGGGAGTGTGGTGATCATTGTAAGCTCTTTCGTTTCTGGCTTTCGGTTGCAAGGCCCACGAGCCCGTCGGTGACCCAAATTTTGACTCGACTAAAATTATAGAAATATGGGTATTCTTAAACTTATTTTAATGCATAGTTTATGTTTATGATAGTTTGATATTATTTCGGAGCTTCTCGGAGTGGTTCGGGCTTGGATATCGTCGTTTTAGTAGCTTGTCGTCAGACGACAGGTAGGTTACGGTCTTCTCCATACTAGACTTTGCATATATAGGCTATATTTATACTAATTAGCACCTTTGGGTTGGGTTTATTAGCTTGATACCCCAGACCTTGCCACTCTTTCATATTTGTATTATTTCACTCGTATGGTTGTAGTATTCGTTGTAGTTGTTTATATTACCCTTATGGTCCTGTGTGGCTTTGTATTTGACTCTGGACTATAGATAATGGGTTATTTGAGAATTTTTATGAGTCCTGGACATCAATATGTTATTATAGAGCTGGTTATATCTGCTGTAAAATGATTGGAGCCTGTGCAGGGCCGATAGATTGATTGTGAGCCATTGGGCTACTGTTTGTGATTGAGCATGCCATTATCATGCATATAAAGAGGTTTTTTTTACATGTTTTACTATTGTTTTGGCTCCGGGCCAACTATTATTGGTTTTCTAAACCTTGCATATCTCCGAGGGCCCATATTCGGTAAAAATGATTATAAAAGAGTTTGGAATTATTTTTATGGATCTTTTTGGAGTAAGAGAGTTAAAGGATGATTTTATCACAGTTTTTCACACTCACACTAGACCTGGTTGAGTCGTGGTGCTTGACATGATTTACTATTGACTTGAAATGATATTAGACTCGGCCGGACTGAGCAATAGACTGGTTTTACTACTGTTAGACTCGGTTATGTTTGGACACCTTGGTTGGGGTTTTTGAGACTTGATTAACTGATTTAGACCCGGGTAGAACCCCAGGCATGCATTTTCGAGATTTGGTTACTTATTTGGTTTCGACTACACTCTAGACTATTATATTGAGACTTAAGATTTAGTATGTGGTCGAGGACCTCCATGGACCCTGCCGATCCAGACCAAGGGCTACATGCCGAGTATGCCGGAGGAGGGGTATACGGTGTAGTTTATGTATACGAGCAGTGTCCTTCCATAGATCCTACCTACTGGGCCTATAGGCACCGGAGGAGGTACTTACAGAGTTACTGTTCCACCTAGTTTTCTCTATTGCATCATATCATTCATTTGTATGAGATTCCACCCTTGTTTGCTGTTTGCTGAGTGTACTCTCTGGTAGTATGGGATGTCGGAGGGTTTGTATTCACTTGTATGTGTTCCTCAGGTGTATTGGCGCTTGTTAGGACTGTAGGTGGACTTACTATTATTTCATCACATTTCTGGTTCTGTTTATGGCTATATTCGGGTTCTTATTCGAGGTTTCACATGTGGGTGTTGTGTAGTATCTGTTTCTGGTTCACTTTATGATTATACTTGGATTATTGGCTAGTTATTCCTACTTTGAGAGTGTATTATTGGCATGTTTTTTTTAGTTGTTAGAATTGGGTTTCAAGCATGAGTTCATTTACTTTATTTCCTTCTTTCCCCTTTTTACTTGAGGTTCCCGGTGTACAGCCTTCTTCTTAAACTCTCTCTCTATATATTGTTATTGCAAGGACCCCAGGTGCGTTCTTTTTTTCCTTCACCTGTGTCTGTGAGATATATATTTCTAGTAGCTAGCCAAGTATGTTATTTTCTTCTGGTATTCTTCTGTGCTAGCTTCTGTGTACCTATTCGTTGCTTCTTTGACCTCTTCTTTGCTATCTGCTATATTATTGCCTTTATATCTTATATGCGCTCAGTCGGTCTATGATGCCTATTGGGTACCCATTTCTTAGCAATTGGTTCTCATACTACACTCTGCATCTTTCTGGTGCAGATCCTAGTGTAGGCCATTATCGCTATTTTATGGAGACTCATGCGGGTTGATTTTGGACTATTCGAGGCTGAGGGTGAGCTCTTGACGACCGAGGCTTATCTTTTAGCTCATCTTTTATATCTTGTACTCTTTTTGCTATTTCAGAGACAGATGTGTGTATATATTCTTTTGGATCCTTCGTACTCTGTATACTTAGTACCGGCTCTTATACTATGTTACCAGATCATGGGTTTGGTTTAGTTTCCACTTATTTATATTCCTGTTGCCTATTTCTTCTTTCATTTACTTTGCTTTTGCTATTTATATCATTCTTCTGCTTTCTTGTTAGATCGTAGCCCATTACCAACTATTTCGGGCTACGGGAATTGGTACGTCTACAATGGGTTGTAAGTGCCATTATGACAGAGAAATCAGGCCGTGATAGCTTAGTATCAGAGCCTAGGGTCACCAGTGTCATCGGTATAGGAGCTAATGTCTAGTAGAGTCCTGTAGATCGAGGCGAAGACATCCATACACAATCTTCGGGAGGCTAAAATGGCATCTTAGGAATCATGACTCTCTTTTTGCTTCTATTTCATGTGTCTTATCCTTGATGGTTTCCTAAAATCTCACTTATTCTAGTTCATTCTCCCGCAGATGGTTCATACGAGATTATCGATATTAGGCAGGGGAGAGCCTTCGACTCCAGCACCTCTGACTCTAGCTAGGGGCCGGGTAGGTCGCAGAGGTAGAGCTAGAGGGCGTGCCCAAGCAGCGACACCAGCTAGAGCTCCCAGGGTCGAGGTTGAGCCTGAGTATGAGCCTGAGATTGTTCCAGAGCAGCATCCTGTGGACCGGAGGACAACCCAGGTACCACCAGTGTCAGTAGAAGTTTCTGTGCTATCTTTAGCCCCAGCTCCTTCGTCAGATATTCAGGGTTATCTTCTTCAGTTGTTGGGTATGATAGAGGGACAACTTTCAGATATGGCTCTCAGGGGGCAAACCTGGGTGTATAGAGTTTAGGAGCACAACCTGCTACTACAGCTCCCCGTGCTGAGGTTATTCTGGTACCATCTGCTGCACAACCTCTTGTTCCTCGCCTAACTATTACAGATATAGAGTAGAAGGAATTGGGTAGGTTTTTGAGATTGGCTCCACCTAGATTTGCTAGTACACCTGGCCAGGATCCTTATGATTTTATCTCTACTTCTGAGGAGATGTTACACCATTTGGGTTTGTTAGAGACTCACGGTGTTGGATACACTACTTATCAGCTAGAGGACCCAACTAAGTTATAGTGGAGGGCCCAGATTGCTTGTAGACCATCTTTCTCTCCTCTATTACCTTGGTCAGAGTTTTACGAGGCCTTTATGGCCGAGTTCTTTCCTCAAAGCAATAGAGAGCATCGTAGGGAGCAATTCACTAGACTTATGTAGGGTTCTATGACCATATCTGAGTATGAGACTCGCTTCCACCAGCTTGCTCCATTTAGGGCCATGATTATCCCTACCGATCCAGGCAGAGTTCGTAGATTTGTTTGGGGGTTAGGATTAGAGTTCATAGAGACATCTGAGGTGTTAGTTGCTAGCGGTCGATCCTTTCAAGCTATAGTTGATCATGTTCGCACTATGGAGGATTTACACCGTTATGACCCAGGGGCCAGAGATAAGAGGCCACAATAACAGGGCAGCTACAATGGTTCCCATTATTATGGTAGAGGTTCAAGCAAGTGGGGCCAAGGTTATCACCCACAACAACACCAGGGTCAGTCTAGTCGATCGATCTAGGCATCACTCCAGGCTAATGGTAGTTCTCATCTTGAACAGAGTCAGAGTAGCCAGTAGGGTTATAGTGGTCAGACTCCGAGGGGTACATCTTTTGGGGCATCAGGTCATGGTTGACACACCAGTACAACTAGTTCCTCCAGGCAGGGTAGGTCGTCAGGGCCTTGTTATGAGTACAGAGTTATTAGGCACTATGCTAGAGATTGCCCCTAGTAGGGTACAGTTCAGCCAGCTCAGCCTATCCGTGCAGTTCAGCCACTAGCTAGATGAGTTGGTGGTTAGGGTAGAGGTGGTGCCCCCTGTGGTAGGATAGGTGGTAGGGATGGCGGTTGGTCAGAAGGTAGTCGCCATCAGTTTTATATGATCCCTAGGAGACCGGAGGCAGAGGCCTCAGATGGTGTGATCACAAGTATGATTTTTGTATACCGTCAGTCAGCTTTGGCTTTATTTGATCCTGGATCTACTTGCTCGTATGTTTCTGCCTACTATTTGCCTTATTTGGGATTGGCTAGTGAGCCATTATCTGTACATGTATCTGTTTTAACCCTAATAGGAGATTCTTTAGTAGTGGATTGGATTGTGAAATACTATATGATTTCTACTGGATATATTGAGACTTGGGGTGATTTGATGATTCTTGATATGTTAGACTTTGATGTGATTCTGGGCATGGAATGGTTATCCCCACATCAAGCAATTTTAGATTGTTATGCCAAGACCATTACCATTGTCGTTCCCGGTGTATCCCGATTATATGGCTGGGTACTATCAGTCGCGCACCGTCTGGGATCATCTCTTATCATCAAGCTAGGAAGTTTATTTCTCGCGGTTGTTTGGCTTATCTAGCATATGTTCGAGATGCTAGTGCAGACCCTTCTTCTCTTGAGTCGGTTCCTGTGGTTAGAGATTTCCTAGATGTGTTCCCCACCAACTTGCCAAGCCTTCTACCTGAGAGAGATATTGACTTTGCTATTGAGTTAGAGCCGGGTACCAGGCTCATTTCTATTTCTCCTTACCGTATGGCTCTAGCTGAGTTGAGAGAGATTAAGGAGCAGCTCTAGGATTTGTTAGCTAAGAGTTTATCAAGCCTTGTGTGTTGCCTTAGGTTGCTCCAGTTCTGTTTATGAAGAAGAAGGATGGGTCGATGCAGATGTGTATTGAATATCGGCAACTGAAAATGGTGATTGTGAAGAATAGGTATCCGATACCGCACATAGATGACTTATTTGATCAGCTTCAGGGTTTAGTCATGTTTTCGAAGATAGATTTGAGGTCAGGCTACCACCAGTTGAGGATTAGGGCAGAGGACATCCCTAAGATAGCATTCAAGACATATTATGGCCACTATGAGTTTCTGGTGTAATCTTTTGGGTTGACTTATTCCCCCACAACTTTCATGGACTTGATGCACATAGTGCTTAGCCTGTATTTGGACTCATTCATGATAATATTAATTGATGACATCCTGATATACTCGCGGAGTAGATATGACCATGAGCAAGACTTGAGGATTATACTCCTGACTTTGAGAGATCATCAGCTTTATGCTAAGTTCTCAAAGTGCAAGTTTTGGCTTGAGTCAGTAGCATTCCTAGGACACGTGGTGTCTAATATGGGATTAGAGTGGACTAGGGTAAGATTTTAGTGCTTTGTGATTGGCCTAGACCTACTACTCTTACTGAGGTTTGCAACTTTGTTGGGTTAGCAGGGTACTACAGGAGGTTAGTCGAGGGGTTTTCTTCCATAACAACACCTTTGACTAGGATGACTAGGAAGGATGTACCATTTCGGTGGTCGGATCAGTGCGAGGATAACTTTCAAAGGCTTAAGGCCTTATTGACTTCAGCTCTAGTGTTGACTTTCCTAGTTAAGGGTCAGAGTTTCTCAGTATATTATGATGCTTCAGGGGTTGGTCTTGGTTGTGTATTGATGCAGCAGGGTCGAAAGATAACTTATACATCGATACAGCTGAAGGTTCACGAGTGAAACTACCCCACTCATGACTTAGAGTTGGCAGTGGTAGTCTTCGCACTCAAGATTTGGAGGCACTACTTATATAGGGTTCATTGCGAGATCTTTAACGATTACCGTAGTCTTTAGTACATTATAAGTTAGCGAGAGTTGAACTCCAGGCAGAGGAGATGGATCAACCTACTGAAGGACTATGATTTCACTATTTTGTATCATCCGAGCAAGGCAAACGTAGTTCTGGATGCCTTGAATCAGAAGGCAGTGAGTATGGGCAGCCTAGCTTCACTTTCAATTTTAGAGTGGTCATTGGCCTTGGACATCCAGTCCTTGGCTAACCATTTGGTTAGGCTTGAATTATCGAATCCTAGAAGAGTGCTCGCTAGTATTGAGGTTCATTTTACCTTGGTTGATAAGATTCAGAGTCATCAATTTGAGGATCAACGATTGTGCGACCTTTGTGATCAGGTTATTCGGGGCGAGACAAGCCGGGCTACTCTAGATTCAGATAGTATTCTGAGGTTTAATAGTCATCATTGTGTTTCAAGAGTTGGTGATTTGATTCAGTTGATTCTCCATGAGGTGCATTATTCTAGATATTCCATCCATCCTGGCGCAACCAAGATGTATAGGGATTTGAGACAACTTTACTGGTGGAGTGGTATAAAGTGGGACATAGCAGAGTTTGTATCTTCATGCTTGAACTATCACTAGGTTAAGTTCGAGCACATGAGACCTGGTGGATTGATGTAACGACTTCCCATTTCTGAGTGGAAGTGGGAAGGGATTACTATGGACTTCGTAGTACGGTTGCCACATACTTCTCGAGGATTTGACTCTTTTTGGATGATTGTTGATCGGCTGACTAAGTCAGTGAACTTCTTTCCTGTTCAGACTACTTATAGTGTAGAGAGGTTAGCTCAGATTTACCTTCGTGAGATTGTTCATTTGCATGGGATCCCAGCTTCTAACATTTCAAACCGCGACACTTAGTTCACATCTCAGTTTTGGAGGGCCATTCAGCAAGACTTGGGTACAGAGGTTCAACTTAGTATGAAATTCCACCCTCAGAAAGATGTCCAATCTGAGAGGACCATTCATGTCCTGGAGGACATGCTTCGGGCCTGTGTTCTTGACTTTGGAGGTTCTTGGGATCAGTTTGTGCCTTTGGCCAAGTTTTCTTATAATTATAGTTTTCATTCGAGCATTGGCATAGCACTGTTTGAGGCATTGTATAGTAGGCATTGCAGATTACCGATGGGTTAGTTTGATGGTTTAGAGTCTAGGCCGCAGAGTACAGACTTGCTTCGTGATTCCTTAGACAGAGTCCGAGTGATTCAGGATAGACTTCGGGTAGCTCAGAGCAGGCAGAAGAGATATGCTGGTCATAGACTTTGTGCCTTAGAGTTTAGTGTTGGTGACTTTGTATTCCTCCATGTATCACCCATGAAGGGCGTGATGAGATTTGGTAGGTGGGGCAAGCTTAGCCCCAGGTACATTAGGCCATTTAAGATTCTTCAGAGGGTTGGTAGTGTTGCCTATATGCTAGCTTTGCCTCCGATGTTTTTAGCTATGCACCCAGTTTTTCATGTATTGATGTTGAGGCGGTATGTTCCAGATGAGTCTCATGTGTTACAGTGGGATACAGTTCAGTTAGATGAGAGTTTGACCTTTGTTGAGGAGCCGATAGCTATTATGGACAGAGATGTCAGAAGATTAAGATCTAGAGAGATTCTGGTTGATAAGGTTTAGTGGAGGCACAGTCTAGTTGAGGAGGCTACTAGGAGAGAGAGAGAGATGCGGGCTCAGTATCCGTAGTTGTTTGAGCCTTCAGGTACTTCCTTGTTTTTGACTTTTGAGGATGAAAGTCCTTTTTATTAGTGGATGATGTAATGACTTTTTTGGTCATTCCTGCATTTACGCTTTCTTTGTACTATTAGAACTTGCCTGTAGTGGCCCCAAGTCATTTATGGCTTACTGGGACTGGTGGTTTAGTGCCCTGGCTGTTCATTTGGTTGTTATGGCCATTTCCCTATTTTAGAGCTTGAACTTAGGATATCATGGACTTCGGTCAACATTCTTGGTAAACATGCTCGGAATCAAATTTTGACAGTTCCATTAGCTCCGGAGCATGGATTTTGGTCTAGGTGAACCCTTGATTGGGGTCTTGGAGCTTTCAGTTTAGTTTTGAGTTGCTTTCTGTGTTTTCTAGCCGGTTAAATTTGAAGTTTGACTTTGGTCAACATTTGGAGAAGATGACCTTGAATGGAAATTCAGTCAGTGCTGTTAGTTCTGAAATGTGGACTTTGGGCTAGAGGGACCTTTGGTTCGGGTCCCGAGGCTTCCGGACTCATTTTTGGGTATTGAATTTTGTTTTGGCTTAAGCTTGGTTTTGGGCGTTGGGATCACTTTTCATTAAAATGGCCTCCATTAGGGTTTCCATCTATTCCGTTGAGTCTAAAATGCTATTTCTGGTACGGTAGCATAGTTTATTTGCACGCGCGAGGTCCCGGATTAGTCCTGTGGGCCCATCCGGGGACTTTTTCTCCCTTAAGTTTTCTGCTAGTTGCTCTTACAGGTGCAGACCTATAGCCTTAATTGTGATCGTGAATGAAGCCATTATGATCACGATAGTATGCCTTATTGGTCATCGCGACCGCGAGGGTCCCTTCACGCGATCGTGATAAAGGACCTATGGACCAGCCTCCCTTTTCTCTACGTGATCGCGAGATCCTTCCTCGCGACCGCAATGAAGCCCCCCTCTCTTGTTCTTCACAACCACGTGGCTAGTCCTCGTGATCGCGATGGTCTAGCCATCGTGGTCCTTGCGACCGCGTGAGGTTCCTTCGCGATCGCGAAGAAGGACCCTTAGGCAGTATATAAACATCCTTCTTCATTTTTATCTCCCTCAAAATGCATATCTCTATTAAAATACAGCTCAAACTTCATATTTCTCTATGTAACTCCAATTCTTGCCATTTGGGTGGAGATTCTTGGTGATGTGATCATTTTCTCGTCTCCAATTCGATAAGTTCCTTGTTAATTTCCAAAATTCTCCTCTTTGTAGATTGTTCTTATCAATGGCAGGCTGTTTTGAGACATTTGTTTGACCAATTCCTCCTAATAATCTGAGCATGCACTCATGGGAGTATGGTGATCATTGTATGCTTTTTCATTTCTAGCTTTGAGTTATGGGGCCCACGAGCCCGCTGGTGACCCGAATTTCAACTCGGCTATAATTATAGCAATATGGGTATCCTTAACCTCATTTTAATACGTAGTTTATGTTTATGATAGTTCTATTTTGTTTCAGAGCTTCTCAGAGCGGTTTGGACTTGGACATCGTTGTTTTAGTAGCTTGTCATCGGACGACAGGTAGGTTACAGTCTTCTCCATACTACACTCTGCGTATATAGGCTATAATTGTACTATTAGCATCTGTGAGTTGGGTTTATTAGCTTGGTACCATAGACCTTGTCCGCTCTTTCATATTCGTATTATTTCACTTGTATGGTTATAGTATTCGTTGTAGTTGTTTATATCACCCTTATGGTCCTGTGTGGTCTTGTATTTGATTCTGGACCATAAATAGTGGGTTATTTGAAAATGTCCGCGTTATATTTGTTGTAGAATGATAAGTGCCTGTGCAGGGCTGATATAGGATGATTGTGAGCCGTTGGGCTACTATTTGTGATTGGGCATGCCATTATCATACATATACAGAGGTTTTCCACATGTTTTACCACTGTTTTGGCTTCAGGCCTACTATTGTTGGTTTTCTAAACCTTGCATGGCCCCAAGGGCCCATTTTTGGTATACATGGTTATAAAAAGGTTTGGAATTGTTTTTATGGATCTTCTTGGGGTAAGATAAATAAAGGATGATTTTATCACAGTTTTTCACACTTACACTAGACCTGGTTGAGCTGTGGTGCTAGACATGCTTTACTATTGACTTGAGATGATACTAGACTCGATCAAACCGGGCAATAGACTGGTTCTACTACTGTTTTAGACCCTGTTATGTCCGAGCACCCTGGTTGGGGTTTTTGAGACTTGATTCATTGATTTAAACCCAGATAGAACCCCGGGGATGCATTTTTTGAGATTTGGTTACTTATTTGGATCCGGCTACACTTCGGACTATTATATTGACACTTGAGATTTAGTATGTGGTCGAGAACCTCCATGGACCTTGCCGATCCAGACCAGGGGCTATGTGCGGAGTGTGCCGGAGGAGGGGTATACAGTGTAGTTGAGGTATACGGGCCTTGTCCTTCCATGGATCCTACCTGCTGGACCTATAAGCACTAGATGAGGTACATACAGAGTTACTGTTCCACCCGGTTTTATCTATCGCATCATATCATTTATTTGCATGAGATTCCACCCTTGTTTGCTATTTGCTGAGTGTACGCTCTGGTAGTATGAGATGCCAAAGGGTTTGTCTTCACTCTTATGTGTTCCTTGGGTGTATGGGAGCCCGTTGGGATTGTAGGTAGACTTAATATTATTTCATCACATTTTTGGTTCTGTTTATGGCTATATCCGGGTTCTTATTCGAGGTTTCACATGTTGGAGTTTTGTAGTATATGCTTCTGATTCACTTCATGATTATACTTGGATTATTGGCTAGTTATTCCTACTTTGAGAGTGTATTATTGGCATATTTTTTTTATTTGTTAGAATTGGGTTTCAAGCATGAGTTCGTTTACTTGCTTTCCTTCTTTCTCCTTTTTACTTGAGGTTATCGATATACCGCCTTCTTCTTAAACTCTTTCCCTATATATTGTTTTTGCAAGGAACCCAAATGTGTTCTTTCTTTCTTTCACCTGTGTCTGTGAGATATATATTTCTAGTAGCTATCCAAGTATGTTGTTTTCTTCTGGTATTCTTCTATGCTAGCTTATGTGTACATATTCATTGCTTCTGTGACCTCTTCTTTGCTATCTGCTATATTATTGCCTTTATATCTTATATTCTCTCAGTCGGCCTATGATGCCTACTGGGTACCTGTTTCTTAGCAATTAATGCTCATACTACACTCTGCATCTTTCTGGTGCAAATCCTAGTGTGGGCCATCGCTGCTGATTCGTGGAGACTCATACAGGCTGATTTTGGACTATCCGAGGCTGAGGGTGAGCTCTTGACGACCGGGGCTTAGCTTTTAGCTCATCTTTTATATCTTGTACTCTATTTTCTGTTCAGATACAGATGTGTATATATATTGTTTTGGATCCTTTGTACTCTGTATACTTAGTACCGGTTCTTATACTATGATACCAGGTCATCAGTTTGGTTTAGTTTCCGCTTATTTATATTCCTGTTGCCTATTTCTTTTTTCATTTACTTTGCTTTTGCTATTTATATCGTTCTTCCGCTTTCTTGTTATATAGTAGCCCATTACCAACCGTTCCGGGCTACAGAAATTGGTACGCCTACAGGGAGGTTGTAGGTGCCATCATGACCGAGAAATTGAGTCATGACACACACACACACATATATGTATATAACTATTTAAATTTTCTTTTTCTATTTTTTTCTTTTTTCACACCAAGTCAAGGTCTAAACATAACTGCTAATCCACCTCTCAACTTAGATTTGAAGCCTCATATCACTTTTTTTTCCACCCTTTACCCTAACTTAGGCTTTTTGCGCCTCATATTCACTTTTAATGTCAAAGAGAAATAGGCTTCAAGAGAAAATTAATTTTAAACAAGGGATATGGGTTTACAGTTATAATTAGTCAACAAAAAGATTTAAAATCTCAAAATGAGAGACTAAGGATATTATGATCATTTGAAAGATTTGTTTAGGCTAAATAGTAATTTTTATCCACAAAGAAGGCCTATAATTCCTCTCTCGATTAAGTTATTTTTGGGCATGTGGCACTAATCATGCAAGTTCTAGATTGTATGCATAAATATAGAAATAACAAAAGTAACTCACAACTAATGACACTAGTCTATATTAAACTATTTAATTCAACTCCCAAACTTGTACTCTAAGCATTTAACAATTCTTTCACTATAACAAAAAGAGATATACATGTCAATCTATGCAATTAAAGTTCATGCAATTATTTCTTGGAGGCTCTATTTTTCCATCAAAACAAGTTTCAGGCCTTAAGAAGACAATTATCACCATATAAGTCAAATTTACTTAAACTAAAACAGGACTTATTCCCTTAAGAAAGTCGCTTACCAATCTATTATTAGAAAATGTCTGCCTTATAGACTCAAAAATAATTTTTTTTTCCTTGGTTCAACATTAAAGTAAACTCATGAAAAAGAATAATGGATAAGAAAAACGAGGAGGTGACAAAATTAAAACTGACTCCTAAGTTTGATATAGATAGTATGACAAGTCTCATGATTGACCAAACGGTTTGTCATGACCCCTACTATTACTATGTAACCCCCAGAAGTTCTAAGCTAGGAACCAGACCTAAAAATCCTAAGCGTGAAATGTTAGGACTCAGAACAGGGCCCACGGACCGAGTCCATGAGCCATGGGTTGAACCACAAACCATGGATTAGCCTCGTTGAATTAGCCCTCCAAACCTCTCCTCTAGGTCTGAAAATATGACAAGGCTTCACGGGTCATGGATCAAACCATGGTCCGTGGTATCCCCTCGTGGAATCAGACCTGAGGATCATCAATTTCCCCAGGAACCACGGGAGGGTTGCATCAGCCATGGAATGATCCATAATCCGTAGACCTCGCCCGTGGAATCAAACTCATAGCTTGTAATGTTTCCCAGCAAACCACGATCATTAACCACGACCGGTGGTTCATTCTACAGGCCGTGGTTAGTGCTCGTGGAATCCTGGGTCGAGTTTTTCCAGCAATTTTTAACTTAACTCTTCAGGGATATTTTAGACTTTTATCCTTACTTTTAACTTCGACAATAAGTCATTTTAGGCTTACTTTAAATGATTTTAATCAAACTTAGCCTAGTTTTTCCTCATTCTTTTGCTCAAGTCTTAGAAAGAAAGAACAAAAGCAGTTTTCTCTCCACAACCTAGGGCTTTCTTCTCCAAGCTTCAAACTTCAGATTTTCTTCAAAAAACTTCTTCTATCAGGTATGCAGGTATTCAGTAAGGGTTTAGTTCACCCTTATGCCCGAAACTTCAGTGTTTTCTTTGAAATTACATGGTTCATAAAACTAGGGTTCCTACCCAATTATGCAAATTATTACATAATTTAGTCCTTAAGATTTTTGCATGATTTATATCCTGTTTTATAAGAATTGTATCATGTTTTCAATGATTTGCACGATTTTCCACCATAATTTGAGAAGTCAAGAATTTAGCACTAAATTTTAGTATTTTCATTAACTAGTCTTCTTCAAAATTTAACCTAGATTTCAAGCATTGAGTTTCAAACAAATTTAGTCAGCTTTTAGTTTTCACTTTTTTTTCAGAAAATAATGTTTTGAGACTAGTTAAGTTCTGATGCAATATTCCAGAACCTCAATTTTTCCTGAGCTTGTATAATTAGTTTTGGGAGTAGTACTTAGCACCAAGTTAGACTAAGGTTCAGCGTATCCCAAAGTCCCAGAACTACGTGCCACCGTAGGATTAATTCGCCTCAAATTGTGCCTTAGAATTAGTGATCATGCCAGTCATGCTTTTATACCCTGGCAAGGTATATTGAGTCCTCTTGATGGGGCGTATACATTAAACTCCACGTTTAGCTCATGTATTTTATGTCGGTTAACAGACTCTCCCTTAGAATTAGATTTAGCAGTTAGATACTAGGCCCTCAGTTCAGTTTTATAACTTTTCAGTATGCTTTTCAGATTATTCCTACATTTTAAATTTTTATGCATGATTTTGTTTGGGCCTATATATCATAGTTCAACTTACAATTTTAATAACATGTCAATATTTTAGCATGTATACATATATACATACATACATATATATATATTCAGCTTTACAATTAGCTCATTCCAGCGTCATCTCAGCGACAGCCAGTGGTGAGTACTCATTATCCGAGGACGTACTTTATGATACTCTTCTACATAGTTTATTTTCAGTTTCAGTATTTTGGAGTTAGCTGGAGGCTTGTCCCAGTAACTCATCAGTAGTAGAGTCTTTAAAATATAGAGTCAGACTTCAGCTTATTTAGATGGTTTTAAATTTTCAGACTTATAATACTTTCAGAGATTTTCAATTTAAATTCAAAAATTTATATTTTATTTAGTTTAGCTTCTACTTAGCTATTTTAATTCAAGAATGCTTAGTATATGCCAAACCATGGGTTAGCTTGGTGTCACTTGTGGCTGTATGCACTGTATCGCATCTAGGGTGTAGACTCAGGGCATGATAAACTTGGTATTAGAGCATCAGGTTTAATGTGTCCTAGTTGTCTAAAATCCATATTAAGTAGAGTTTTTTTTCATAGGTGTGAAGCGCTCCACACTTATGAGGGAGAGGCTACAAGATATATTTAGGAAACTCCACTTCTTTCATGTCCTTCATCGTGAAATAGAGTTTAACTTTATTTCTCCCTTCTAATCTGTTCGTTATGCATTTCAGATCATGCCTCTTCGCAGAAACAATGCTCGCAATGCTAATGCAAATCCTCCAGCTCCAAACCATGAGGTCACAACCATCAAGTTTTGAAATGCTATTCAGATATTGGCACAAGCAGTGGCCAACTAGGATAATCAGCAGGCACCTATTCCTTCTAACCCAAATGGTGGGACAACTGCTGTCAGAGTTAGGGATTTCATCCGCATAAATCTTCTTGAGTTCTTTGGGTCAAAGGTTGATGATGATCCATAAAACTTCATTGATGGAATGAAGAAGGTCCCCGAGGTGATGCATATTTCAGGAGTTGAGAGTGTTGAGCTAGCTTCCTACCAGCTCAAGGACGAGGCTCACATTTGGTACACACATTGGAAGGATAGTAGGGGCAAGAATGCAGCTCCCATGACTTGGGAATATTTCATTGGATCTTTTCTGGACAGGTTCTTCCTGAGAGAGTTGAGGGAGGCTAGGGTTGAGGAGTTTGTGAATCTAAGGCAGGGATCTATAACAGTGCAAGAATATGAGTTGAAGTTTATCCAGCTCTCCAAATATGCTCCAACTATGGTAGCCGAGGTGAGGGCCGAGATGAGTAAGTATATTTTAGGTATTTATAACTTGGTTAAGAAAGAGTGTAAAATAGTGATGTTAGTTGGAAATATGGACATCTCCCAACTTATGACCTATGCTCAGCAGATGGAGGATGAGAAGCTTAAAGAGAGAGAGAGGGAGAACAAGAGGGCAAGGATAGGAAATTCTGATTACTCTCATCAGAAGTTGCACAATAAAAATCACTCTCAGTTTTAAAAAGATCTTCAGCTCCAACGCCCTCATTAACTAGTACTCCATCTCTCAGGCCTTGTCAAGATTATAAGAATAGGGCATCAAGCTCTAAGTCATAGGGAAGTATTTTAGCTAACCGCACGTTACCAACATGTCCTAAGTATGGTAAGAATCATCCTGGTGAGTGTTTTGCTGGCAGAGAGGGGTGTTTTAGGTGTGGTCAACCTGTCCAAAGGTTGAAGGAGCGCTTCTCCGCCAGGCAGGGTCAAGTAGGTAATCGAGTTCAGCCTACTAGTTCAGCAGCTCCAACGTGTTGTATAACTCAACATGGTACTACTTCTTGTACAGGCAGCAGTCAGCGTCAGAATTATCTCTATGCCATGTCATTATATCAGGACTAGAAGAGTTCCCAAACGTAGTTACTGGTATGTTTCAAGTTTTCTCTCTTGATGTTTATTCATTACTAAACCCTGAATCTACATTGTCTTTTGTGACCCCATCTATTGTATGTAAATTCGGAGTTAATCTTAAAAAATACCTAGAGCCCTTCTCAGTCTCCACCCTAATCGGGGAGTCAATCTTAGCTAAGAGGGTATACAAAAATTACCTAGTCTTAGTCCTCTATAGGGTCACCTCACCAGATTTAGTAGAGCTAGATATGATCGATTTTGACATCATCCTAGACATGGATTAGCTACATGCCTATTATGCCTCAATCGACTGTAAAACCAGAGTCGTAAAATTTTAGTTTCCAGACAAGCCTATCTTAGAATGGCAAGTTAGTCCCCTAACCTCAAAAGGTCGCTTTATATCTTACCTAAAAGTTAATAAATGATCTTGAAAGGTTACATCTACCATATAGTTTGGGTTAAGGATTTCAAGTATGAAACTCTATCTCTCCAGCCAGTTCCAATAGTCAGTGAGTTCCTAGAAGTATTTCCTGAGGATATGCCCGGAGTCCCTCCTGAATGAGAGATTGACTTTGGCATAGACCTTCTTCTAGATACGCAGACCATATTCGGAATGTCTCTAGCGGAGCTCAAGGAGCTGAAAGACCAACTAAAAAACCTCTTAGATAAGGGTTTTATCAGACCTAGCATCTCTCCATGGGGTGCTCCAGTTCTCTTCATGTGTAAGAAAGACAGTTCGCTCAGAATGTGCATTGACTACCGATAGTTGAACAAGGTCACAATCAAGAATAAGTATCCCATTCCCAAGATTGATGATTTGTTTGACCAGCTTCAGTGTGCCAGCTACTTCTCCAAGATTGACCTCAGATTCGGTTATTATCATCTCAGGGTTAGAGAATGTGATATTTTGAAGACAACCTTCAAAACTCGGTATGGTCACTATGAATTTGCAGTTATGTCTTTTAGACTAACGAATGCTCCTACAACTTTTATTGACTTGATGAATAGGGTGTTCAAGTAGTATTTGGATATGTTCGTCATTGTATTTATAAATGACATTTTTATTTACTCATGGAGTGAGGAAAAACATGCAAAACATTTGAGGGTTGTTACGCAAACTCTAAAGGATCGCCAGTTATTTGCCAAGTTCAGTAAGTATGAATTCTGGTTACAACCAGTTTCTTTTCTAGGTCATGTAGTATCTAAATAGGGCATTTGACTAGACTCAAAGAATATAGAGGCAGTAAAGAACTGGCCTAGACCTAGTTATCTGATAGACATTAGAAGCATTTTAGATTTGGCTGGTTACTACAGAAGATTTGTTGAGGGGTTTTCATCCATTTCCACCCATTGACCAGGTTGACTCAGTAAAAGTTTAAGTTCCAGTGGTCAGATGAGTGTGAAAAGAACTTGCAGGAGCTGAAGACTAGGTTGACCACAACTCCAATTTTGACTCTACCTAAGGTTCAGATGGCTTTGTTATGTATTGTGATGATTTTAGAGTTGGCTTGGGTTGTGTATTGATGCAGCATGGTAAGGTCATTGCATATGCCTTCAGATAGCTTAAAGTTCATAAGAAGAACTATCTGACTCACATTCTTGAGCTTTCAGCGGTTGTGTTTGCCTTAAAGATTTGGAGACACTATTTATATGGTGTCCACGTGGATTTGTTTACCGATCGTAAGAGCCTCCAGTATGTGTTCTCCCAGAAGGAGTTAAATCTTTGTCAGAGAAGGTAACTGGAGCTTCTAAAGGACTATGATATGAGTGTGCTTTTCCATTTGGGTAAGGCCAATATTGTAGCTGGCGCACTTAGCAGGTTGTCCATGGGTAGTGTATCATATATTAAAAGAAGGAATTGGCTAAGGATGTTCATGGGCTTTCTCGGTTAGGGGTTCGTCTTACATACTCAGCAGATGGTGGTGCTATAGTTTAGAATGGGTCAGAATCTTCTTTGGTAGTTGAGGTGAAGGAGAAACAAGATAGTGATCCCATCTTACATCAGTAAAAGGGTGCAGTCCATATGTAGAGAGTACAGGTTTTCTCCTAAGGGGGAGATGGGGTGCTTCATTATCAGGGTTGATTATGCATTCCTAATATAGATGAGTTGAGATAACGGATTTTGATAGAGGCTCATAGCTCCAGATATTCCATCCATCCTGGTGCCACCAAGATGTATCGTGACCTACGGGAAGCCTATTGGTGGAATGGCATAAAGAGGGACATTACAAATTTTGTAGCTAAGTGTCCCAACTGTCAGCAAGTGAAGGTACAACATCAACAATCGGGTGGTATGACTCAGGATATTGACATTTCTACTTGGAAGTGGGAAGTGATCAATATGGACTTTATTATAGGCCTACCTCATACTCGCAGACAACATAGTTCTATTTGGTGATAGTAGACAAGATGACTAAGTCAGCCCACTTCTTGGCTGTCAAGACTACTGATTCAATAGAGGATTATGCATGCCAAAATCGATATCCATGAGATAGTCAAATTGCATAGAGTCCCCTTGTCTATCATCTCAGATAGGGGTACTCAGTTCACTTTCCAGTTTTGGAAATCCTTCCAGAAAGGTCTTGGTATTCATGTGAATCTCAGCACCACATTTCACCCTCAGACAGATGGCCAGGCAGAGCATACCATCCATATCTTAGAGGATATGTTGAGGGCTTGCGTGATTAATTTCAAAGGTAATTGGGATGATCACTTGCATTTTATAGAGTTCACCTATAATAACAACATCTATTCTAGCATTTAGATGACTCCATATAAGGCACTTTATAGGTGGAGGTTTAGATCCCCTATGGACTGGTTTGAGGTAGGTGAAGCAGCATTGATAGGGCTAGATTGGTTCATGAGACTATTGAGAGAGTTTAGCTCATTAAGGAGAGGTTGAAGGTTGCTCTGAGTCATCAGAAATCTTATGCAGATGTGAGGAGAAGGGACTTAGTGTTTAAGGTTGATGATTGGGTGTTTCTAAAGGTTTCACCTATGAAGGAAGTCATGAGATTTGGTAAGACGGGGAAGCTCAGTCCCTGCTATGTATGTCCCGACAGGATTCAGAGAAGAGTTAGCAAGGTGGCTTATGAGTTAAAGTTGCCACAGACTTAGCATCAGTGCACCCAATCTTTCATATATCCTTGTTGAAGAAGTGCATTGGTATCTAGCAATAGTGGTACCATTAGAAAGTGTGGGTCTGAAGGATAGTCTCTCTTATGAAGAGGTACCAATTGAGATTCTTGACCGTCAGGTGCGTAGGTTGAGGAACAAGGAAGTCACTTCGGTAAAAGTCCTTCGGATGAACCTGCCAGTTGAGGGAGCTACTTGGAAAGCAGAAACAACCATGATGACCAACTACCCTCATCTTTTCCCTTCTGATTCAGCTCCAACTTGAGGTAATAGTTTCCTCTCCAGTTTTCTCAGTTTCCTTATTAGTATTCCCCTCAGTTTCATGTTCCCTCAACTATTCTTATATTTTCAGCATGCATTCATGTCTTTTAGAACTCAGATGAGTTGGAAATCAAATAGAATTCAGTTGGTAGGGATTGCAGCTCTTTCCCCTTAAAACTCAGCTTGTTTAGTCTTCATTCAAGGAAGAATGATACCAAGGAGAGATATTGTAACACCCTAAAAGTTTTAGGCTAGGAAAATGCCTAAAAATCCTAAGTGTGAAGTGTCAAGACTCAGAACAAGGTCCACGAGCCATGGATTAGCCTGATGGAATCAGCCCTACAAACCTACTCTGTGGGTCTGAACCCACGATAGGGCTTCACGGGTCGTGGATCAAACCATGGTCCATGGTGTCCCCTCGTGTAATTAGACCTGAGGGACATCAATTTCCCCAGGAACCACGAGAGGGTTTCATGAGCTGTGGAACAATGCATGTGCCATGGAACAATCCACGAGCCATAGACCTCGTGTGTGGAATTACACCCGCAACTTGTAATGTTGCCCATCAAACCACGATCATGAACCATGACTTGTGGTTCATTCTAAGGGCCATGGTTAGTGCTCATGGAAGCCTAGACTGAGTTGTTCCAACAGTGTTAAGCTTAATTCCGTAGCGGTATTTGAAACTTTTCCCCTTATATTTAACTCCGATAATAAGTCATTTTTGGCTTACTTTAAATGGTTTTAATCAAACTTAGCCTAGTTTTTCCTCATTCTTTTTCTCAAGTCTTAGAAAGAAAGAACAGAAGCAGTTATCTCTCCACCAACCTATGACTTTCTTCTCCAAGCTTCAAACTTCAGATTTTCTTCAAGAATCTTCTTCTATCAGGTATGCGGGTATTGATACGCCCAAATTACAAGAATCTTCTTCTATCAGGTATGCGGGTATTGATACGCCCAAATTACAACTCCAATTAAGAAGCGTAAGTGGTCGTCGTCAAATATAGAACCCAACCAAGGTTGGGGTCGATCCCACAGGGAATAAAGTGTAAATTAAGTCGTTAGTAATTTAGTTGACTAGTAATCGATAGTTTTCGGTAATTTAGGGGGGTTGAATGTCAAATTTGCACAAGTTAACTAACAAGCAGCAAATTTTCAAGAGTTTATAATCAATGTGAGGATGAACTAGGGAAGTGTTCACCATGGCGTCGTAACCATTTTGACTTAAAGCTTAACCGGGTTCTTTCTATATGTTTATCACGATGTGATTGAATTAATGGTATCATCTAAACGTTTCTCAACCAAATAGATGAATTTCCTTTTCAATTCTCTCGAACTTGAAAAGGTGAAATTTCTTATTTCAATCCTAAACATCAAGTAGATTAATCTAGTTACAACATTAATCATAAGATGAGAGTTGGTAGTCTCGAATCCTCATAGTTAATCAAATTTTCCGGTTTTAATCTCTTTTTTCAAGCAAATCAAACCTAGGTATGTTATAATGTTTGCAACCATTAGAAAACGTAAATAACGAATGATTAACCACGTGACAACATTTAAATTGAACCCTACGCTACCCGAAATCTATATTGTTACTCTTTCCATGGATCCCACAACCCTAGTTGTGGGGAGTTTAGCCACTCATGCTAGCAAAATAAAGTAAAGAAATCATAGTATTCATATGAGAAGAAAGAATTCTTACAATAGAAAATTATTACTTTACTTTGAACTTCGTAGAATCCAAGCACCAATGGTGAAAATCCCAAGAACAATGGAAGAAGAAGAAGAAAACGTGTTTTTGTGTCGTGTTTTCTCCTCCAAAACTCGTCCAAAACGTCGCACGAAATATTAGTTAATGAATAATTAAAATAACCCTAACACTGGGTATTTATAGCAATCATGGAAATAAAGTCCAAAAATAGAATTTTCGGAGTCCCGCTTCGCGTTGACGGGTTGCCTGATGGACCGTCACCCATGTGATGGGCCGTCACTCCAGCCATCGCCACTATCCAGTGCATAATCTCCATTAGCTCTAACTTGACGGCTTCCCTGATGGTTCGTCATCCCGTTGACGGACCGTCACTTAAACCGTCGCCACTATCCAGTGATTCAGTGCCTGACTATCTCATCCTGACGGGTTGGATGACGGTCAGTCACAGGTGTGACGGCCCGTCACGCCAACCGTCACCCATATCCAGTGCCTCCTCTAGCTTCTGCCAGGTTTGGTGGCTCCCCTGACGGTCAGTCATCTGTGTGACGAGCCGTCAGGCCCTCTGTCATGCCTAACCAGTGTTATTTGGCTTGAGTATTTTTCACTCCCTTTCTATCCTTGTCTCCATTTCCTGCAAATACAACATAAAAACATCAAAATCCACAAAGGTTGCTTAAACACTTGCGAGTATTCTTAGTTAAAGGCGTCAAATGTGCCGTAGAATACCGGCACATCAACACCCTCAACTTAAAACGTTCGCTTGTCCTCAAGCAACCTGACAACAGAAACAAAACTGACGATTCAACTACGACGCTATAAAACATGTTTCTAGCAACCATGGCTAATCAATGATTCAAGCAATTCAAACCAAGCTCCCCCCGTACTACAAAAGTGTTTTGAAAAGCTAAATCGTCAGGATCCAAGGGTGTCATTTCGATGTGACTGAACATTCTACAAATACATGAATCGCTATCCCAACAATCAAAAAGTAATATTGAAATCCTGATGCCCTCACTATAAGGAGGAAGTCCCACATATAGAGTTTTGGAACTAAGTAAGACGCTCACGCTCACAAATGATTTCAAACAATGCACATGCGATGCCATAGGCTTGCCCTTACTATTCTATTTCCATTGTTCAAAAAGTCGCTCAGGATCACTACAGGACTTGTTAAGGCTTGTAATGAGGCTTCAGGTGTGGGTAGGGTACATTTAGGGATTAGTGACTAAGCCCTCCTTGGAATTGCTGAAACACTATTTCTACTAAACTATCCTCATCCAACTTTATTCGTCTTTAATTTCCTTCTCTTTAGCTACGGATACGGCCTTTTCATTTTGACAATTCCTTTTTCATTTTTTTTCTTTTTTTCTTTTTCTTTTCTTTTTTTTCCTTTTTCTAGGCACGCACCCGCACTTTTCCGTTCTATCCACAACCAATCTTTTCCCTCCTATTTTTCTTCTTATCACTTTCCTGCTACAGTAGCCACCCTCAACTTAGGTTAATTGCCTGAGTTGAGGTGCACGATGTCCAAAGGGGGACTGGGGCCAAAATAGGGATTCTAAGATTAAAAAGGGACGGTGATAGGGTATAGAAAGAACGGGGTCAATCAAGGCTCAAACAGGGGTCAAAGGGATTATTTACATCTGGGCGGTCTTTTGGGATAAGTGGACTACACGCAAAAAGGGCCTGTGATCCTTTCCTAAGCAACTAGCTTCCAACTTCAAAAAAATAGACCGGGCAAGTTCTAGATGTATGCACAGAGTAAGAATTTCAACAAAAAGCTCACACACACTTCGCTTCAGGAAACCATACCACTATTGATCATCGAAACAACAGTTCAGCCTAAACAAGATCGTTCTTCGCACATGCATACAAAGACACTCAAGGATTCATAACAGTTAATTTTCCATACACAATTACAAAAAGCAACTTTTTCGGAGGGGGCTCCTTTTTATTTTAACCATTCACAACCATGCTTGCTACCACATCACCCAATAATAAAAGTAAAAATAACCTAAACATGCTGGTTCTACTAGATAGCACACCGAAGGAAAAAAACACGACAACAAAAACCTTCGGTGGTAATACCCTTACCCCCAACAAAATAATCTAGCATTGTCCTCAATGCTCATTGAAACAGATATATAGAACAAAGGAATAGGGGTACCTGTGAAGCCTAGGCTTCAGGATGAGGAACAGTGACACCGGTTTTGGCCGGTGTACGCAGCTCATCAACATCTGGAGTCTCTCCAGACTCCGGTACTGCACTGGATGATTCCCCACCTGCTTGGGCACGCACTCTTTCCTGTCGCAGCTGCTCGTCTACCACCGACCGCTGCTTTGCAACCTCTAACTCGTCCTCCTCGGCTGATTTCTTTCTGTGCTTTCTCTTCTTTGACTTCTTTACCCCACTTTCACCTGCTTGGGGTTCATTAATTCTCAGTGGCCAACCCATCAAATCCACTATCGTGGTTTCTTCTTCCAAGTCCACGAAATCTGAAGTCTCATCATAAGGCATTTTTTCTTGCTTGAGGGCGGTGATATCATCCTTTACCTTCTTCAGTTCCACATCAAATCTTGCCAGGTCCGGGATGCTCATTACATTTAGCCTTGCCTCCATCCGGGTTTCCATAGCATTGACCCTTGCATGCAACCCCTCAAATGGCTTCAGATCCTTCCGTATTTCTTCATCAATGGTGGGTTTGAACAAGTCCGTCCAAGCGGCAATTTGTTTATCCATCTGTTTCTGCTTCTGCACTATTTTAGCAAAATTTCGTGGATTCATGTGATATTCTGGTGGTAGAGGAGGCCTTGCTGCAGTGCCAGAGCTTTCGGCAGTAGCTTTTGTTGTTTGTGAAGTCTTCGTATCAAACACCGCAAGTGGTATCTCTGTGCCTGATGGAGTGTCGCTCGCCTCGAAGGTGGTTGTGGTTGGTTCCTCAAAAATCTGAGGCTTATGAATCCTCATGTCAAACTTAGTGTCATGCTTTGATTTGTCAATATTTTGCTTGGATGACGCTGTCACTTGATCATCAATACCATCCAATATCGGTACCTCTGCACGCCTGCATAACTCAGTAACCAGACACAGGAACAACAAAGAAGAAGTAGTTTTCATGGCCCTGGTTCGCATCTCATCTGCAATTATCATTCCGAAATTTATGACGTACCCGGCTATCAAAATTGCCACAAGGATGTCTCTTCCCTCGTCCAGATTAGCATCTCCACCTGTAGGAAATAGCCTGTACCACACAACAGCCCACCAGAACTTTGCTATGAAGCTTAGTGATTGCTTCGATATCCTTCCCCTCTGAGTTAGCCAAGATGGTGAGCCATCAGTCAATGTCTGTGCTAACCATGGTCTCTGCGAGTATGGGTTGGCAATCTTGTCATGAAACTTTGGCATATCAGGTGGAGGAATGTATTCAGGGTCGAAGAGGACTCTGTTAATTGTCTCTCGGGAGATGTTTACTTGTTTACCCCAAACCGGAACCCTGTCTTGCTTTGGTGCTGATTTAACCCTTTTTTCTTTCTCACATTTGCTCTCTAACAATGCCAAATAGTTGGCATAAAATTTCCGGACTAGTTCTGGATAATAGAATCCCGGAGGTGAGCTCATCCACTCAAGCTGGTACCTCTGAAACTGTGTCTGAAGAACTGGGTATTCTGGCAGATCCGTGGTAATAATTTGCACTTCTTTAGCTATCAGTCTTTTGTGGCTCCTCGACATATTTTTGGTAAGACCATTAAGATAGTGCTTCCGGGCACCCTCAAATGCCCACCGGATCGATTCTCTGTCCATGGGTGCCCTCTCTGCATTTTTGGTGGCTTCAGTACCTCTTACCTCTTTTGGACTGGGGATGGAGCTACCACTTTCTTCAGATCCACTATCACTCCCTGACCTACTGCTAGATGACCCACTCTCCTCTTCAGACTGGGAGACTTGGGTGTTTCTTCGTATGGATAGCCTAGTCTGGTAGGCCAGGGCTTCAACTGCTTCTTCTTCGCTACCTAATTTATCTACTAGGGTCCGAGTGGTAGCGGCTCTTTCTTTCCTCTTTTGAGCTTGACCGTGAGGTGGTTGTTGTTTGGGAGCCATATACCTTCACGGGAACAAGTTTAAACACATGAGAATAGGAAAACACCAAGCAAACACCACTGTCTCGGAGTGACGGTTTGGGTGACGGTCAGTCACAGGGGTGACAGACCGTCACACCGGCCGTCACTCTTAGACAGTGAAACTGGTTATTGCTGACGGCTTAGCTGACGGTTCATCACATGTGTGACGGGCCATCATGCCAACCATCAGACTGAGACAGCGTCAACCGTGGATGTTTTACTCTCTTTGAGGTATTTCCTCGAACACTTTGTGTTCTATTAGTGGTTTTCCCATTCTTTGTGGGATTTGGTTTCACAAAGTCACCACCGATCATCTATTTAATCCCATGGGTTACTCAAGACTTCACCCATGTCAAATTTACAATTTCAACAACAACAACACCCATACCCAACAACAATCACACCATCATAATTCCACAAATATACAAAACCAACGATTTCCTCCTTTTATTCCGTCATAACTCTAATCAATAATTCAAATGCAGAAGAGTTTATAATCATACCTTAGATTTGTTAGTGACAAGAAAACTTCTATTCCTTTTTGATTTACACGAATCGATGGACAACACTATTCTTCGACCGGAAAATGCTGGGGATGATGGGGATGTGGGATTTGCTTGGGGAAGAGAGGGTTTTGACTTTAATGGAGGGTTGGAGTTTGAGAATATAATAGGAGTGGGAAGATGAAGAAGATGAAGTAAGATGAAGGAAAGTGAGGGAATCATTTTAATATATTTAAATGGGTTTAGGTGCGTCGTGGGTCGGGTTGGTTTTGGGTCGAGGCGGTACCAACTCTAAAATATAAAAATAAACTTATCTGATGTGGTTGCCCTTGTGACAGTCCGTCGACTACCTGGCGGCCTGTCACTGGGTGCGTCTTGCATAAACAGTGATCCCGTTTTTGAGTGCCTTGGTGACGACCTGGAATGACGGTCCACTAAAGCTGTGACGGTCCGTTACTCTCACCGTCACCACCAAACAGTGGAGATAAATATTTGCTCAACTGTGACGGTTTGTGTGACGGTCCGTCACTCAGTTGATGACCCACCAAAGGAACCATCACCCGTAGATAGAACACACAGTTATTTCCACCTTTTTGTACCTGCATACTCAACGCACAAATTAACCAATTCTAACAAAACAAATTTTCCTAAGATCATAGTACAACAATAATTTATGGGTTGCCTCCCATACAACGCCTGATTTAACGTCGCGGCATGACGCGGGCATCTTGATTACTCAGACTTCATCAAGATACACCAGAGACAGACTATGTACCTCCTCCGGGAGGCCCATATATTGTTTCACCCTTTGCCCATTGGCTTTGAACAACTCACCATCCGTATTTTCGAGTTCAACCACACCGGATGGAAACACTTGGTGTACATTGAATGGCCCGGACCATTTGGATATGAGTTTTCCAGGAAATAATTTGAACCTAGAGTTGAACAACAATACCAAGTCACCAACTTTGAACTCCCTTTTATCAATTCTTCTATCATGGTATAGCTTCATTCGTTCCTTGTAGAGAGCGGATCTCTCATATGCTCGCAATCGAAACTCATCCATCTCATTCAATTGTTCCAAGCTTAGTTCCGATGCATCTTTCCAACTGAGATTTAACTTTTTGAGCGCCCAAAGGGCTTTGTGCTCAAGTTCCACGGGCAAGTGACAAGCTTTACCAAAAACAAATTGGTAAGGAGACATACTTATTGGTGTTTTTAACGCTGTTCGGTACGCCCAGAGTGCGTCATCCAGCTTTCTTGCCCAGTCTCGCTGGTTCACATTCACAGACTTTGCCAATATCTCTTTAATTTCACGGTTCGACACTTTGACTTGCCCACTTGTTTGGGGGTGATAAGGTGTGGTTACTTTGTGTTGCTTCACCCCATACTTTGCTAGAGCAGCCCGGAACACCTTATTGCGAAAATGTGACCCTCCATCACTTATGATCGTGCGAGGGGTGCCAAACCGAGCAAAGATGTTTCTTTTTAGAAAAGCCACCACACTCTTCCCTTCGTTGTCAGCCAAAGCAACTGCCTCTACCCACTTTGAAACATAATCAACCGCTACCAAGATGTAAAGGTTCCCATAAGAACTGTCAAAAGGGCCCATGAAATCTATCCCCCATACGTCGAACAACTCAACCTCCAAAATAGTGGACATGGGCAACTCTTGTCGACGAGAGATTGCTCCTCTTCGTTGGCATTGATCACAGAATTTGGCAAATTCATATGAATCTTTTTGCATTGTCGGCCAATAATAACCACGCTGTAAGATTTTTTAAGCAGTTCGGTTACCCGCATGATGCCCTCCAACTGGGGATGAATGACAAGCTTGCAAGATGCTTGTCATTTCCACTTCCGGTACACATCTATTTACTATGTTGTCAGCATACAACCGGAATAAATACGGCTCATCCCAGAAAAACTTACTTGCATCATGGAGAAATTTCTTCCTCTAGTGGTAGTTCAAATCTTCCGGGATCATGTCACTCACCACATAATTTGCGAAATCAGCGTACCAAGGCACCATATCAAGTAACGCGTCCATCACCTGCTTATCCGAAAATGCATCATCAATCTCCGGTTCATCTACTACTTTCTCTTCCCTCTCAAGCCTGGATAGATGATCCGCCACCTGGTTTTCACAACCTTTCTGATCTTTGACTTCAAAGTCAAATTCCTGCAACAATAATACCCATCATATTAGTCGAGGCTTTGCATCCTTCTTGGTCATTAAATACCTCAAGGTTGCATAAACTGTGTGCACCACCACTTTTGTACCAAGTAAGTACGCTATGAATTTCTCAAAAGCGTATACAACAACCAGTAGCTCTTGTTCTGTCACCGTGTAGTTCTTTTGCGCCCCATTCAATGCTTTACTAGCATAATAAATGGGGTGAAAAAGTTTGTCTCACTTCTGTCCTAGAACAGCTCTAAGTGCAACACCACTTGCATCGCACATTACTTCGAACGGTTTGGACCAATCCGGGGCAATTATAATAGGAGCATCCACTAACTTTTCTTTCAGGCACTCAAACGCCCTCAAACACTCAGCATCAAATACTAAATTAGTCTCTTTTTCAAGCAACCTGCACAAAGGGTTAGCAATCTTAGAGAAATCTTTAATGAATCTTTGGTAGAATCCGGCATGACCAAGAAAGCTCCTCACACCCTTTACTGAGATGGGTGGAGGTAGTTTCTCGATGACTTCTATCTTGGCTCTATCCACCTCTAGACCTGTCATAGATATCTTGTGCCCTAATACAATGCCTTCCTTCACCATGAAATGGCATTTCTCCCAATTCAGCATGAGGTTTGACTCTTCACACCTTTGCAATGCTTGACCCAGATTAGTCAAGCAATCATTAAATGCATCACCCACCATAGAGAAGTCATCCATGAAGACTTACAATGTGTTCTCCACCATATCAGAAAAGATAGACATCATGCATCTTTGGAATGTTGTAGGAGCATTGCAAGACCAAAGGGCATGCGTCTAAAAGCAAACGTACCGTAGGAACATGTGAAAGTGGTTTTCTCCTGATCTTCCGGGGCGATATATATTTGGTTGTACCTTGAATATCCATCCAAAAAGCAGTACCAACCCTTGCCAGCTAATCTATCCAGCATCTGATCCATAAAGGCATGGGGAAATGATCACGGAGAGTCCAAGAGTTGAGCTTCCGGTAATCCATACAGACTCTCCACCCTGTGACAGGTCTTAATGGAATCAGCTCATTTTTTTCATTAGCTACCACAGTCATTCCTCCCTTCTTAGGAACACATTGCACTGAGCTTACCTATTTGCTATCAGAAATTGGGTAAACCACTTCAGCATCGAGCCATTTGATGATTTCTTTTTTCACCACCTCTTGCATTGGCGGATTCAGTCTCTGCTGGTGCTCGGTGGTGGGAGTGCAATCTTCTTCTAACTGTATCTTATGAGTAGAAATACCTGGTGGGATGCTAATAATATCCGCAATGGTCCAGCCGATTGCTCTCTTGTGTCTACTCAGTGTGGACAGTAAAGCTTCAACTTGTGTTTCCATAAGGTCTGTCGCAATGATTACAGGTAAGGTATCTTTGTCACCTAAAAATGCATACCTCAGATGGCCTGGCAACTCTTTCAACTCTAACACTGGCGCCTCCTCAATAGAAGGCTTTGCAGGAGGTGTCGGCCTGTTCTTCAAGTCAAGATCTAATTTCTCTGGGGCGTAACAATATGACCCCATTCCAACCACATCATTTATAATTTCTTCATAATCTTCGATGTCATCATCATCGAAGTTCATCATGACCGCTGCCAACGTCTCTATAGCAAGTCTCTCTTCAACAGAAACAATGACATCAGATTCGATAACAACATCAATAACCGAGACGACATTCATGTCCCTCGGTTGCCTCATTGACTTGCACACATTAAACTTCACTATTTCATCGTTCAACCTGAAAGTCAACTCGTTGCTTTCCATATCTACTAATACTCTTCCGGTTGCCAAGAAGGGTCGTCCCAAAATAATAAGGACTTCAAAGTCCACTTCGCAGTCCAAAATCACGAAGTCTGCCGGAAAGATGAACATCCCCACCTTCACAAGCACATCGTACAAAATACCCACCGTCCGTTTAACCGATCTATCAGCCATCAACAATCTCATAGTCATCGGTTTGGGAGCTCCTAAGCCCAACTACCGGTATATAGCTAATGACATCAAGTTTATGCTAGCCGCCAAGTCACAAAGAGCTTTTGCAAAGTTAAACTCCCCGATGGTGCAAGGAATAATGAATGCACCCGTGTCTTCTTTCTTTTGGACTAGCGACCTTGATGAAATGGTGCTACAATGGTGGAGGTTGTCTTCCAGTTCAAAACTTACCGACCTCTTCTTTGTGATCAAGTCCTTCATGAACTTGGCATAACTGGGCATTTGTTCAAGCGCATCCACCAGAGGGATATTCACAGAGATCTGCTTGAGCATGGTGATAAACTTCTGGAATTTCCCGTCTTCTACCTTCTTTTTGATCCTCTGAGGGATAGGAGGAGGAGGCTTTGGCATTTGTTTTGGAAGTTTTTCAACTTCCTTGCTCTTCTCCGTGAGCAATTTAGAATCATCATCTACCAAAGTGGGTTTTTCAACCTTAACACCCACACCTTCATCACTCACCTTTTCATCATTAATGAGCTCATTTTCGTCAATAACATCATCTTTCTGCTTTTGAATTATCGGATGTGCTTCCGGTAGTGTCTTACCGCTTTTATTGGTGATCGCCATACCATTCCCCTCATTTCTCGGGTTTTGAATGGTGTCACTCGGCAGTGTACCAGCTTTCCTTTGATTTAGAGATGCCGAGACTTGACTCATTTGTTGCTCTAGTTGCTTGATTGAGGTGGAATGAGAATTCACTAACTGACTCATTGATGATAATTCAGATTTCATTTCCTTGACTCCGGAGTCAGTAGATTCCACCTTCAACAACATCTTCACCATCATAGTCTCTAATTTGGATGTCCCTGTCTCATTGCTAGTTCTTTCTCGGTTACCAGGTGGTATGTACAACCCACCTCTATCAGTTTTATTTTTCCAGTTCCCCTGATCATGATCTCTGTAGCCAGCTTTTTCATAGTAGTTATCCTTCTGATAGTTCCAACCTTGGTTTCCCTGGCCATTGTCCTGGAAACCCCCCAAATAATTAGCCTCCTCATCAGATTCGAACTCTACTGCTCTACCTTGGGAACCCACAACTTTCACTTTCTCCATATCTCCTGATAGCAAATGTTTTGTCAGTAGGTTCATTTGCGTTTTCAGATGGGCCATATATTGATCCCGCTCTTCCTCTTTCCTGCGCTGTTCTGCTGACATACTGACTACATAAGTCCTAGCAGCCACCTCTGTATCCCGTGTATGCCAGGCCCTGTTGGTTTTAGTGAGCCGATCCAAAATAGCTGTGGCATCGATAAAGGTAAGCCTGTATCCCGTGTATGCCAGACCCTGTGGCATCGAGCCGGTCCACCTGCTGCATTATCCAGTGTCGGCTTGGTAGTCGAATTCAGTGCCCTGTAGAATGTTTGCATTAGGAAATTGTCGGTCAACTGATGGTTTGGGTATTGTATCAGCTTCTTCTTGAACCGCAACCAAGTCTCATGTAAAGCCTCATGAGGTTATTGTCTGAAGTTGCTAATTTCATCCCTCAACTGTATCATCCTAGAGGGAGGAAAAAACCTTTTTAGGAAAGCTCCTTTCAACTCTCCCCAGGTTGTGATAGAGTCGGGGGTTAGCTCTGTCAACCATAATGCTGCCTCATCAGACAGAGATAACGGAAACAACCTGAGCCTGATCGCTGTCTGACTTACTCCAGGCAATTCGAATGACTTGCAGATACCCACAAAATTCATCAGGTGTCGGTTTGGATCATCACCAGCAACACCACAGAATAGTCCATTTAAGTTCAACAGCTGAATCATCGTGCTAGTAATGTTGAACTTAGCTCCAGGCGATAGCGGAGGGAGAACAATGGCGCCCGTAGAACCAACTCCATCCAAGTCGATATCCTCATCATCATCCAAAGCATACTGCCTTGGCTTCTGTTGACCTCTACCTCGCTGTTCTGGTCTTTGATCGGCTGGAGCATTATTGTTAATAATATTTGCCAGTCTGCCCTCACCCACTAAAGTCTCATCATCCAACTCAACATCGTTCTCAATACCATCAGCATTCAAATGTTGTTGGGCTTGCTGAGCTGCCTGCCTCTTGTTGTTGTGCATTCATGGTTTGCCTTAACGTTCTAGCAAGCTCGGGATCGTACGGTAATGTTGGTTCACCCGAGCGCCGGGTACTTGGCATGCACAACTACGTACCCTGTAAAAATATAACAAAAACAACAAACAAAAGTAAGTCAAGAAAGTATGACTAAGAGTCAATGAAACACACTGGACTTAATAAACAACTGTATTCCCCGGCAACGGTGCCAAAATTTGATACGCCCAAATTACAACTCCAATTAAGAAGCGTAAGCGGTCGTCGTCAAATATAGAACCCAACCAAGGTTGGGGTTGATCCCACAGGGAATAAAGTGTAAATTAAGTCGTTAGTAATTTAGTTGACTAGTAATCGATAGTTTCTGGTAATTTGAGGGGGGTTGGAATGTCAAATTCGCACAAGTTAACTAACAATCAACAAATTTTCAAGAGTTTATAATCAATGTGAGGATAAACTAGGGAAGTGTTCACCATGGCGTCGTAACCATTTTGACGCAAAGCTTAACCGGGTTCTTTCCATATGTATATCACAATGTGATTGAATTAATGGTATCATCTAAACGTTTCTCAACCAAATAGACGAATTTACTTTTCAATTCTCTCAAACTTGAAAAGGTGAAATTTCTTATTTCAATCCTAAACATCAAGTAGATTAATCTAGTTACAACATTAATCATTAGACGAGAGTTGGTAGTCTCGAATCCTCATAGTTAATCAAATTTCTCGGTTTTAATCTCTTTGTTCAAGCATATCAAACCTAGGCATGTTATAATGTTTGCAACCATTAGAAATCATAAATAACGAATGATTAACCATGTGACAACATATAAATTGAACCGTACGCTACCCGGAATCTATATTGTTACTCTTGCCATGGATCTCACAACCCTAGTTGTGGGGAGTTTAGCCACTCATGCTAGCAAAACGAAGTAAAGAAATCATAGTATTCATATGAGAAGAAAGAATTCTTACAATAGAAAATTATTACTTTACTTTGAACTTCATAGAATCCAAGCACCAATGGTGAAAATCCCAAGAACAATGGAAGAAGAAGAAGAAAACGTGTTTTTGTGTCGTGTTTTCTCCTCCAAAACTCATCCAAAATGTCGCACAAAATATTAGTTAATGAATAATTAAAATAACCCTAACACTGGATATTTATAGCCATCCAGGAAATAAAGTCCAAAAATAGAATTTTCGGAGTCCCGCTTCGCGTTGATGGGTCGCCTGACGGACCGTCACCCATGTGACGGGCCGTCACTCCAGCCATCGCCACTATCCAGTGCATGATCTCCATTAGCTCTAACTTGATGGCTTCCCTGATGGTTTGTCAGCCTGTTGATGGACCGTCACTTAAACCGTCTCCACTATCCAGTGATTCAGTGCCTGGCTGTCTCATCCTGACGGCTTGGCTGATGGTCATTCACATGTGTGACGGCCCGTCATGCCAACCGTCACCCATATCCAGTGCCTCCTCTAGCTGCTTCCAGGTTTGGTGGCTCCCCTGACGGTCAGTCTTCTGTGTGACGAGTCGTCAGGCCCTCTGTCATGCCTAACCAGAGTTATTTGGCTTGAGTATTTTTCACTCCCTTTCTATCCTGGTCTCCATTTCCTACAAATACAACATAAAAACATCAAAATCCACAAAGGTTGCTTAAAAACTTGCGAGTATTCTTAGTTAAAGGCGTCAAATGTGCCGGAGAATACCAGCACATCAGGTATTCAATAAGGGTTTAGTTTACCCTTATGCCCAAAACTCCAGTCTTTACTTCGAAGTTTCAAGGTTTATAAAACTAAGGTTCCTACCCAATTATGAAAATTATTACAGAATTTAGTCCTTATAATTTCTACATGATTTATATCCTGTTTTATAAGAATTGTATCATGTTTTCAATGATTTGCATGAGTTTCCACCATGATTTGAGAAGTCAAGAATTTAGCCGTAAATTGTAGTATTTTCTCATTAACTAGTATTCTTCAAAATTTAAACTAGATTTAAAGCATTGAGTTTCAAAAAGAATTTAGTTAGCTTTTAGAATACAATTTTTTTCCAGAAAATAATGTTTTTAGACTAGATATGTTCTGACGCAGTATTCCAGAACCTTAATTTAAATGAGCTAGTAGAATTAGTTTTGGGAGTAGTACTTAGCACCGAGTTATACTAGGGTTCAACATAACCCAAAGTCCCAGAACTATGTGCCACCATAAGATTTTTTAGCCCCTCAGTTGAGCCTCAGAATTAGTGATCACACCAGTCATGCTTTTATACCTTGGTAAGGTATATTGGGTCCTCTCGATGGGGGCGTATACATCAGACTCCACGTTTAGCTCACGTGATTTATGTCGATTAATAGACACTCCCATAGAATTAGACTTATCAGTTAGATACTAGGCCCCCTGTTTAGTTTTACAGCTTTATAGTATGCTTTTCAAATTATTCCTGCATTTTAGATTTTTATGCATGATATTGTTTGGGCCTATGTATCATAGTTCAACTTACAGTTTAAACATCATATCAATATTTTTGTATATGTATATATTCAGCTTTGCATATTCCTCATGCCCAGTACATTCAAAGTACTGATGCATACTCTATGTGCTACATCCTATCATGATGCAGGCTCAGCTTCGCGATTAGCTCATTCTAGCGCCATCTCAGTAACAAATAGTGGTGAGTTCTCATCATCCGAGGACGTACTTTATGATATTCTTCTACTTAGTTTATTTTTAGTTTTAATATTTTGGAGTTAGCTGGGGGCTTATCCCAACAACTCATCAGTAGTAGAGGGGTTCTAACATAGAGTCAGACTTCAGCTTATTTAGATGGCTTTAAAATTTTAGACTTAGAATAATTTCAGAGATTTTCAGTTTAAATTCAAAAACTTTTATTTTATTTAGTTTAGCTTCTGCTTAGTTATTTTAATTCAAGAATGCTTAGTATATGCAAGACCATGAGTTAGCATGGGGTCACTTGTATCGCTTCTAGGGTGTAGACTTGGGGCGTGACATACTACTATTTTCAACCCCATCCAAAAATATTGTAGTGTTCCCAATGCAAGAAACTAAGTAAGTAACAAGAGGGGTGAGAAAAAAATCCATGTGGCGCTTAGGCGTACTAAGTTTCTAGCAACGTCTCTTGTCTATTTTGGCCGATATACTATTAGCTTGTATTGGTATTTTTCTCTCATTAGCGTGCAATATTAATTTCAAAAGTCTTGCTACGTCCTATGCTATGGAGTCCTGTTAGTTTCATTGGGACTTCCATCCATTCTAGGGCCTGTGTTTCCATAGTTCCTTTAGGATGTCAAGCCTGGAGAGTAGCCGTGATAATAGTGAAGTTCAAGGGAGTGAACCAATAGTGAATAAGCTATTCTCCCTATCATAGATAAAGTCTTTGCAAGCTTGTTCTATGACATAAATTTTATTCACTCTACTCTATATATGGGAAATTAGTGTATCAGCAGACCTTTCATTCCAGTTGGGAGAGGAAGTGTTGTGATCCCTTGGCCTTTATTTTGTTAGATTTCCATTTCACATATGCTATTTTAGACTCATCTTGTAGCCTTGATTTTGTTTGTGTGATGACCCTTTTTCCTTGTTTAGACATTGTTTTCCCTGTCTATATTGATAAACCGTTTAAAAAACATCACTGTCAATCATGTATTGTTAGTACTTACAAGATTTGGTACATTAAAGTTGTGATATTCTCAAAATTTACAAGACTTGGTTGGAAAAACAATTCAAAGGACATGAACAGAATGGATGACCTTATCTTCAGCAAGAGACAAATTTCTGTCGATATTTTCCTCTATTAGTTAGGCCTCTGAAAGTTATTGCAAAGTGAGGCACGGTCTGTGAATGACTTTATGATCGTGAATTGCTTTATTAATTAGGGTTCTCCAAAAGTAGCTTTTGAAATAATTTGAAAGTTGGTTAATTTTCCGTGAATAACTTCATGATCGTGACTTACCTTGTGAAGTAGAAAAAACCATAACCATAGTTTGTATAGTTGTTCACTTTGAGATTTATTATTTTTGAATCGTATCACGATCATGAATCCCTTCGTCGATATAAGATTTTATCACACTTAGCAATTTATTCAATTTTAAGCACTTTCTACTAATGAAGGCTAGCTTTTACAATCATAAATGGAATCTACTGACATTAGAAGTTAACTTCTCCAATAGATCCAAGACAACTACATGAGAAGTTCCAAATTTTGACAATCACAAACTTTACCCATAACTCTATCTCTATCCATACCCTAGATTTGGAAGGATTCGGATATCCTTCGGGGTCTATTAACTCATTATATTTTTACCCTTTCTTGATGCCAAAGATGTGTAACACCTTGAATTCAAAACCATCATTTTTGCAGCAGGTAACATTTTTCAAACCTGTTCCTAGGAGTCCAAAGTTGATAATGCCCAAATCCACCCTTTCAATAAAGAGATGGTGTATGCGGTCGTTGGCAATAGAGATTTATAATGACCCTTCCGGTCATTTACACGTTTTCGCCTTTCTTGTACCATTAGAGCTTACTTGTAGCGGCCCAAATCATTTATGGCTTGTCGGGACCGGTAGTTCGGTGCCCGGGCCATTTGTTTGGTCTTTATGGCCGTTCCTCATTTTAGAGCTTCAACTTTGGAAATCGTTGACTTCCGACAACATTCATGGTAATATCAAAGAATTAAACCAAGGTTCTAGGTCAAAGAAATTCCTTACTCGAAAGTTCGAGTTAAAGAAATGCCTCGTGTAACACCTCTCCCGTTTGGAAGGTTTAAAGTAACCCGTGCCTTTGGGGTAAGACTAATAGTGTCTAATATACTAAGAGGGATGTGTTATGAGGTATTATAATCTCAAAATAGTCGTATGATAAGTTTTGAAGTCAAGCAAGTTGCGAAACAAAAGTCGGAAAAAGTTATTGTAAATTCCTTTAAGGAATTCTCTTCAAATTTGGATTAAATATCTTGGGGTGTTTCTACCTATCTATAAAGAGTTAGTGGTCCCCCAATATACCAAATCGAAGGTCTACGAGTCTAGTTTCCAACTCACTAAACTGTTTTTCCATACGACTTCAGAATAGAAAGATATTCACATTTTCGTAAGACTGCACAAGCAGGCACGTCAAAGTGGGGCCACGTCCTAAGTCGGTTCAGCTTATAAAAGCTGATTTCTCCTTCGTTTTAACTCATTATTTTCACCCAAAATGCACTGAAAATCAGAGGTAAAGTCCATAATTTATCCATAGACTTTGATCCTTTCAATTCGGAAGTTTAACGGAAGTTGCTCTACGTCGCGAGCTCGTCATTTTGGTATGGTTTTCCCCATCGATTTCATGGCGTATATTCGTGGGTGTTGATGCAGCAATCCAGCAGGTGATTTCTGAGAATTTGGCAGTAGCTATGGAGTTATTTTGGTGAGGTATGGATCCCGTACACTTATATATTTGTTAGATCAAGATTTTAAGCTTCTAGTTATGAAAAGTTGTTGTTGCCGATATCTTGAAGTAGTTTCTTGTTGATTTTGGATCTGTTTATTGTTCCTGCAAGGAGGCAGGTTTTTAATCTTGGGATATTGAATATTTTTGTCAAGGAATCTCTACCCTAAGACCCCCCTTCGTTATTATATGTTCTAGTATTATTTTATGGATTTCTGAGCCACAAAATGGTATTTTGGATTTGTGGCTTTGGACAGCCCCTTTATCTTGTTATGTTTGGTTATTGTTGTGGTGTTCTGGTTGTGGTAAGATGCTGGAGGGATTGGGAAATTGTGCGATTCTTTTTTCGAACGCATACGATAGTGATTGGATTGGACAACGTGAAGTACGCCTTGGAATAGTGCCTCGGAAGCTCGTCGCTCCTTTGAGATGTGGTTAACATATTATTGTTGGATTTAGCTGCCATTTCTTATTGTTATTGGCCTTATTTTATGTTTTGGAGTTGGCTGGTCGCGAGTGTGACATTAACACCTTATCAAATGGTTATGACTCGTTCTTGCAGCCTCGTCGATTCTAGCAATTGTTCCATTACCTTGGTTGGTCAGCCTTCATAGAGACGCCTTTGGGGCTTTAGTTAAAAGTATTCTTTTGTGATTTGGAGCTTCCCAGAGCAGTTTGAGTCTGGACGACGCCGTTCCCGCATCTAGTCATTGGATGACAAGTAAGTTATGGTTTTCCCCTATCTAGACTCTGCGTATATAGGCCATAACTGCATTAATTAGCGTCCTTGGATGGGTTGTTATAGGTTGGTACCCCAGACCTTGTCCACCTTGGTCATCCGTTATTTCATGCGTTGTTTGTAGTATTCGCGTAGTATTGTATATTACCCTTGTGGTCCTGTGTGGCCTTGTATTGACTCTGGAACATAGATGGTGGGCTATTTGGGAATGTCCGCGAGTCCCGGACATAGAGATTATCCTTTTAGGCTGGTTATGTCTGCTGAGTAGCTATTGGGCCTGTGCAGGGCTGATAGGAATTGTTGTGAGCTGTTTGGCTACTTTTATATTTGTGTGCGAGCATATCATCCATGAAAAAGGTTTTCCCCTGCATGTTTAACTACAGTTTTGGCTGCGAGCCACTACTGACAGTTTTCCTAAATCTGCATGGCCCTGGGGCCCTTTTTGGTACTGTTGATGATAAAAAGGGGATTTTCGGATGTTTTCGCACTGATTTTATTACTGATACTAGTCTCTGTGGGGCAGAGCACCAAACTTGATTTTATTACTGATACTAGTCTCTGCAGGGCAGAGCACTAGACTTGATTTACTACAGTTTTAGACCCGGTTACGCCCGATCACCCTTGGAGGGGTTTTTGAGGCATTTTATACTACTTTAGTCCTGGATATGGTCTGGGCATGCATATTTGAGACTGGGTCTCTATCTTGATCCCGGACTTGCTTCCGGATGACATATCTTGATACTGAGTTTTAGTATGGGGTCGGGGACCTCCATGGACCTTGCCACTCCGAGCCTGGGGCTTCGGGCTGCGTGCGCCAGAAGGAAGGGTATACGATGGAGTAGAGGTATACAGGCTGAGTCCTTCCATGGAACCTGCCTGCTGGGCCCGATTGGCACCGGAGGAGGTATATACAGAGGTTCTATTTCATATCATATCATATCATGCATTGGATTCCACCCTTGTTTGCTGTGTGTTCAGTGTACGCTCCGGTAGTATGGGATGCCAGAGGTTTTGCTTTCACTTGATTGTGTTCCTCGGTTGTATGGGCGGCCGTTGGGACTATAGGTAGACTATATTTACTCCTGTCTTTATTTAGAGCTTGTCTTGGCACCCGGTTCTTGAAAGATTAGTGATGGCTAGCTTGTTGAGGCTTTGGTTGTGGAATTTTTGATTATTGAGAGGGCTTTGGAGTCCTATATTATTGAGGCACTTTTGTGTGGCCTTCTGAGCAGAGTGTGAGACTCTGGTTCTATTCTTGTGGGAAGCTGAGTGGTATCTCTCGGTTATTGTGGCCTAGTTATTTCATCCTAGGTTTGTACTTGTGAGGTGATTCCCTGGTTATGCTATCATATGATTGGATTGGTGTTATGATTTCCTTATACTGGTTGATTCCATTTTGAGTATGTTAGACTACTCTCCATCTTTTCCTTCCACTTGAGGTTACCGGTATACCGCTATTTTCTCAACTCTCTCTCTACTTACTTATATTATTGTGCAAGGACTCCAGGTGTGTTCTCCTTTTCTTCACCTGTGATTCTGTGTAATTGTATCTCCGTGCTAGCATGTGTTACTTGAAGCTCTTGGTTATGGATGATCTGTGCTAGCTCCTTGTGTCTTGCTTATTGACTCAGTGACTGCTTTCTTGCTATCTGTTACTTACTGCTTTTATATCTTATATGCGCTCAGTCGGCCTATGATACCTATTGAGTACCCATGGTTTTGGTGCTCATACTACACTTCTGCACTTTTTTGTGCAGATATTAGCTGAGCTTTCGCCGTTGATCACGTTGAGACTTGTGCACCTTTTGGATCTTTGAGACTAGGGTGAGTGCCTGACGGTCGGGGCTTGTCTACATCTCATATGTTGTACTGTTACTCTTTGTATATTCGGAGACAGTTGTACTTATCATTTAGTTACTTCTAGCACTTGTATTCTATTAGAAGCTTCTGTACTGTCGATACCAAGTCTTGGGGTTGGTGTCGTTTCATGATGTATATATTAGGGTAAATTGCTTCTGCATTGTCTTATCTTTACATTCTGCTTCTGCTTATCTCAGCTTGTTGAGCGTATTGGTTAGGTAGTAGCCCATTACTACTCGTTCTGGGCTACGAGAATTGGTTCGTCTACTGGGGAGTTGTAGGTGCCATCATGACCTGAAAAATCAGGTCATGACAGCTTGGTATCAGAGCTCTAGGTTCACCGGTGTCAAGGTACAGAAGCAAGTGTCTAAGTAGAGTCTCGTGGATTGGTACAATGACGTCCGTATCCTATCTGCGGGAGGCTACAGGGCATTGTTAGGAAATATTTCATCTTCTTGGCTCCTCATCGTGCGTTCCTGGCTCTATTGACTTTTAAACTTTGGTTGTTCATTCATTCTCGAATTCCTCAGACGAATACGATAGCGGTTGGTGCTGAGGCTTCTGTGCCTATTGCTTCAGTGCTTCCACTAGCGCCAGGACTCCAGAGTGAGGGTTTACTGTACTAGATAGGGGGTGTGGGGTCAGCCCAACCTCTGATTGGATTTATAGCGACCTCAGTGCTTTTGGACATCGTGGCTAGGACTCTGAGTCCTCCAGTGAGTGTTTCAGTACCTGGTTCTGTGAGTGGTGCTTCAGTTATAGTTGAGCTTCTAGTTCTTCAGCAGGGTTGTCTATTGGTATTGGGGTACGAGGCGAGATTTTCCCATCGGATTTCATCTGGTATAGGCTGTTTTTGGTGTGGTGAGCATGGACACTTTACTAGGAATTACCCCAAGATTGTGTATCCCAGACAGCCTGGTTGTTATCATTGTGGAGAGATTGGTTACCTTTATAGATATTGTCCCCGGCGAGGGCTGGTTAGGCCTTTAGTTTCGACTACTCAGTCCAGAGTTATATCCCATCAGCTTGATACTCCTCTTGGTGGGCCAGAGGTAGAGGTTCCTGATATCGTTGCTCCAGGTTAGGCTTTTGCTACCTTCGACTTGTGATAGTCCTGCTCGCGTTGCGATTCTATCCCTTCTGTCGTTTATTTTCTTATATACCTACCTGCTATTTGTTTAAGTTGTTTGGCTACCCGAATTGTAGTACCGATATGTTATTTTATTGGTAGTTTATTCTTTAGTAGTGGATGGGGGTAAGTTAGCCTTGAGAGGTGTTTTCCTGGAGTTGTAGCTCGTGGGTAGTTCTTGTTATTCTGTTTCTAGTTGGGTTACCCCTGTTTCATTGTGATTCTGGACTTTTGGTTGGGTTTCCCTTGTTGAGCGGTCCTAGATGGTTGTTGCCTAGGCCGTTATCTAGCGTGGCTAGAGATCCGTGTGATGGTTTGGTGTATTACCGGTAGTTGGGCCGGAGTTGAGATTTTGCCTCAGTTGGGAGATATTGGTTATGCTAGTGTGCATAGATTGGTTTGGTCTCCCGAGTGTCTAGAGTCGACCCTCTTTGTTGATTAGTTTAGGAGGTTGGCAGATATGTGGGTTGTTCCCATAGTCTCCTCCACTTCCTGGTCCGTTGGGTGTTTGGTTGTATCCCTAGCTCCAGTTGGAACGAATCTTGGTCGTAGTTCTTTCGATGAGCTCTGGATGTTGGCATCGTGATTGGGTCTTGACTTTAAGCACTTTTGACTAAGTGTTGATTGTAACCTCGTGGTTGAGTTGTATTTGTAGGCATTTCGGGTGAGTTGGGCATCCGGCCCATCCTTCTCCTGCCGTGTTGAATTTGACGTGTAGGTATGAGTAGTAAGGTAATGGCTTCAGGTTCTTATTCGAGAAAGGATTTGTAAGGTTTAGTATGTGCTAAGGAAGCATTTTTGTTTAGTTGAAAAACAAGGGAGATAACTCTTTGTATGTGTTTATGTGTCCTCGTAGTTGCCTGAGGTGGCGATGAAGGTTTGCTTTGGGATTGTGTGTCGGTGATTCGATTCAGCCGTCTACACATTGTTGTGAGTTTTCCATCATTTGGTTTTTTTCAGTAGCAATTGCGGTGTTGGAAATTTGCATATTCAGGCCTAGTTGGCTTGGGTTCTTATGGGTTCATTGGCAGCATCCTGGTTCGACCAAGGCTTTGGTTGGTAGTTTTGAAAGTTGGGGTTCAGAATCATAACTTGGCAGGTTACGTCAGATGGTTTATGGCAGTTTCTATTTGGTTGCAGCATCCTAGTGCCGGGAGGCAGTGGGTACGGGCAATTTAGCTTCTTTTACTTCAGTTGTGGATGCGACTATTGTCCTTGGAATCCTAGTCCTTGGCTAACCTCTGCAGGAGGCGAGATATTCTAGATTTCAGTAGTGTTCTAGTTAGTACGAGGTTCTTCTACCATGGTTGGACAGACTCAGCGGCTTAAGTTTGAGCTTCAGCAATGGTGTATGCTTTATGTGGTCAGCTTGTGAGGGTTAAGACTAGCGAGGCTATTTTGAGATCTGATGATACGCAGAGACTAATAATAGCCATTCGTTTGCCCAGGATTTGAAAGCTTGTTTAATTGATTCCTCCGGAGTTATTGTTTATGTGGGGTTCTAGTGTTGGTTAGACTCGGCCAGTATGGATGAGAAGTTCATTATGATATATGCTTCGAAGTGGTTGGTTGTTTGCAGAACCAGTAGAGTGGTTGATTCGAGCCAAAGGGATCAGTTGAAAGTATATGCAAAAATTTCTATGGCTAGATGGTAACTTTGAACCCCAGTCACCTTTTTCCTTTGACTTCGGGGTGTTTGGACTTGATATTTGTGGCATGGTAGACATCTTCCTGAGGTGAGATTCATAAGGCAATTTCACATTCAAATGGTGTTCGAGTGTTCGGAGTAGCAGTAGTGTTTTCTAGAGTTGGGAGCTTGGCTCATGGTTACAGACTTCGTGGTAGGCTTGCCACACTTCTTGCAAGATCATGGTTTTGGTTTGGGTCTTTTGGGCAGATTGCCCTGGTTCATTCACTTTCAGCTGATTCAGACCTGGCACGGTTCAGTTTGCGAATTTGATGTTAGAAAAAAATGTTCGTTCGTTGGTTGGTGTTCAGTCAAGGCAGGTAACTTTAATTTCAATGATATGCTACAGGTTGTTATCTTGGATGGCGAAGGCTAGTAGCCTATATCTTGGCTTAAAACGAGTTTGAATAAAATGGGTGACTTCGTTCGTGGTAAAGTATAAGTAGGAACTATGGATCTCTGGTGTGTCAGTTGATGCTTCGAGGGTGGTTTGAGTGTTTAGCTTGTATGCAGATTCCTTTTTGTGGTGCTAAAGGATTCAGTTCAGAATAAAAAAAAAGGGCTTTTGCGGAACAACGGGTTCATGAGTTAGAGTTTTGGGTTGATGGATTTTCTGGTAAACTTGGTATGGTTTTAAGGATTCGAGTTTTGTGTGTTGATAACCTTGGTGCTCTGGTTTTGGTGTTGTGTAGGTGCTTTTCGTTTAAGATTCTCGAGGTTCAGTTTAGGTTGGCAGATCTTTGGAGGTTGAAATCTAGCTTGGCTAGTAAGAAATTAAGGCTTGGTTGCTTTCTTTGGTTCTGTTATATTGGGTGCCGTCCGGTCGCGGAGGTTACCCGGATTGTCTGAGAGAGTAGTGCGGGCGTTGTATCCGCTATCCTTAAATCTCTGGTATTTTTTTTCCTCCTGACTTTCGAGGACGAAAGTATTTTTAGTAGTGGATGATGTAATGACCCTTCCGGTCATTTACACGTTTTCGCCTTTCTTGTACCATTAGAGCTTACTTGTAGCGGCCCAAGTCACTTATGGCTTGTCGGGACCGGTAGTTCGGTGCCGGGGCCATTTGTTTGGTCTTTATGGCCGTTCCTCATTTTAGAGCTTCAACTTTGGAAATCGTTGACTTCCGACAACATTCTTGGTAATATCAAAGAATTAAACCAAGGTTCTAGGTCAAAGAAATTCCTTACTCGAAAGTTTGAGTTAAAGAAATGCCTCGTGTAACACCTCGCCCGTTTGGAAGGTTTAAAGTAACCCGTGCCTTTGGGGTAAGACTAATAGTGTCTAATATACTAAAAGGGATGTGTTATGAGGTATTATAATCGCAAAATGGTCGTATGATAAGTTTTGAAGTCAAGCAAGTTGCGAAACAAAAGTCGGAAAAAGTTATTGTAAATTCCTTTAAGGAATTCTCTTCAAATTTGGGTTAAATATCTTGGGGTCTTTCTCCCTATCTATAAAGATTTAGTAGTCCTCCAATATACCAAATTGAAGGTCTACGAGTCTAGTTTCCAACTCACTAAATCGTTCGTCCATACGACTTCAGAATAGAGAGATATTCACATTTTCGTAAGACTGCACAAGCAGGCACGTCAAAGTGGGGCCCACGTCCTAAGTCGGTTCAGCTTATAAAAGCTTATTTCTCCTTCGTTTTAACTCATTATTTTCACCCAAAATGCACTGAAAATCAGATGTAAAGTCCATAAATAATACATGGACTTTGATCCTTTCAATTCGGAAGTTTAACGGAAGTTGCTCTACGTCGCGAGCTCGTCATTTTGGTATAGTTTTCCCCGTCGATTTCATGGCGTATCTTCGTGGGTGTTGATGCAGCAATCCAGAAGGTGATTTCTGAGTATTTGGCAGTAGCTATGGAGTTATTTTGGTGAGGTATGGATCCCGTACACTTATCTATTTATTGGATCAAGATTTTAAGCTTCTAGTTATGAAAAGTTGTTATTGCCGATATCTTGTAGTAGTTTCTTGTTGATTTTGGATCTGTTTGTTGTTCCTGAAAGGAAGCAAGTTTTTAATCTTGGGATATTGAATATTTTTGTCAAGGAATCTCTCCCCTACGACCCTCCTTCGTTATTATATGTTCTAGTATTATTTTATGGATTTCTGAGCCACGAAATGGTATTTTGGATTTGTGGCTTTGGACAGCCCCTTTATCTTGTTATGTTTGGTTATTGTTGTGGTGTTCTAGTTGTGGTAAGGTGCTGGAGGGATTGGGAAATTGTGCTATTATTTTTGGGATCGCATACGATAGTGATTGGATTGGACAACGTGAAGTACGCCTTGGAATAGTGCCTCGGGAGCTCGTCGCTCCTTTGAGATGTGGTTAACATATTATTGTTGGATTTAGCTGCCATTTCTTATTGTTATTGGGCTCATTTTATGATTTGGAGTTGGCTGGTCGCGAGTGTGACATTAAACACCTTATCAAATGGCTATGTCTCGTTCTTGCAGCCTCGTCGATTCTAGCAATTGTTCCATTACCTTGGTTGGTCAGCCTTCATAGAGACGCCTTTGGGGCTTTAGTTAAAAGTATTCTTTTGTGATTTGGAGCTTCCCAGAGCAGTTCGAGTCTGGACGAAGCCGTTCCCACAGCTAGTCATCAGATGACAAGTAGGTTATGGTTTTCCCCTATCTAGACTCTGTGTATATAGGCTATAACTGCATTAATTAGCATCCTTGGATGGGTTGTTATAGGTTGGTACCCCAGACCTTGTCCACCTTGTTCGTCCGTTATTTCATGCGTTGTTTGTAGTACTCGCGTTGTATTGTATATTACCCTTGTGGTCCTGTGTGGCCTTGTATTGACTCTAGAACATAGATGGTGGGCTATTTGGGAATGTCCGTGAGTCCCGGACATAGAGATTATCCTTTTAAGCTGGTTATATCTGCTGAGTAGCTATTGGGCCTGTGCAGGGCTGATAGAAATTGTTGTGAGCTGTTTGGCTACTTTTATATTTGTGTGCGAGCATATTATCCATGAAAAAGGTTTTTCCCTGCATGTTTTACTACAGTTTTGGCTGCGAGCCACTACTGACAGTTTTCCTAAATCTGCATGGCCCTGGGGGCCCTTTTTGGTACTGTTGATGATAAAAAGGGGATTTTTGGTTGTTTTCGGACTGATTTTATTACTGATACTAGTCTCTGTGGGGGCAGAGCACCAGACTTGATTTTATTACTGATACTAGTCTCTGCAGGGCGGAGCACTAGACTTGATTTACTACAGTTTTAGACCCGATTATGCCCGAGCACCCTTGGAGGGGTTTTTGAGGCATTTTATACTACTTTAGTCCTGGACAGGGTCTGGGCATGCATATTTCAGACTGGGTCTCTATCTTGATCCCGGACTTGATTCCGGATGACATATCTTGATACTGAGTTTTAGTATGGGGTCGGGGACCTCCATGGACCTTGCCGTTTTGGGCCTGGGGCTTCGTCTGCGTGCGCCGGAAGGAAGGGTATACGATGGAGTAGAGGTATACAGGCTGAGTCCTTCCATGAAACCTGCCTGCTGGGCCCGATTTGCACCGGAGGAGGTACATACAGAGGTTCTATTTCATATCATATCATATCATGCATTGGATTCCACCCTTGTTTGCTGTGTGTTCAGTGTACGCTTCGGTAGTATGGGATGCCGGAGGGTTTGCTTTCACTTGATTGTGTTCCTTGGTTGTATGGGCGGCCGTTGGGACTGTAGGTAGACTATATTTACTCCTGTCTTTATTTAGAGCTTGTCTTGGCACCCGGTTCTTGAAAGATTAGTGATGGCTAGCCTGTTGAGGCTTTGGTTGTGGGATTTTTTATTATTGAGAGGGCTTTGGAGTCCTATCTTATTGAGGCACTTTTGTGTGGCCTTCTGAGCAGAGTGTGAGACTCTGGTTCTATTCTTGTGGGAAGCTGAGTGGTATCTCTCGATTATTGTGGCCTAGTTATTTCATCCTAGGGTTGTACTTGTGAGGTGATTTCCTGGTTATGCTATCATATGATTGGATTGGTGTTATGATTTCCTTATACTGGTTGATTCCATTTTGAGTATGTTAGACTTCTCTCCGTCTTTTCCTTCCACTTGATGTTACCGGTATACCGATATTTTCTCAACTCTCTCTACTTACTTATATTATTATGCAAGGACTCCAGGTGTGTTCTCCTTTCCTTCACCTGTGTTCTGTTGTAATTGTTAATCTCTGTGGCTAGCATGAGTCGTTACTTAGAAGCTCTTGGTTATGGATGAAATCTGTGCTAGCTCCTTTGGTGCTTGCCTATTGCCGTCAAGTGACTCGCTTTCCTTGCTAATCTGTTACTTACTGCTTTTATATCTTACTATGCGCTGCAGTCGCCTACGATGATACCTACTGAGTACTCACGTCGCTTTTGGTGGCTCATACTACAGTCTGACTTTTTTGTGCAGGATAGTTAACGTTGGCTTCCGCCGATTGATCACGGTGGGACTCGTGCATGTTTTTGGATCTTTGAGACTTAGGGTGATGCTGCCGGCCTGACGGTCTGGGGGCCTTGTCTACAGTCTGCATCTGTTGACTGTTTTCTCCTTTGTACTGTTGCGGAGGCAATTTATGTTGTATTTTGTTACTACTAGCACTTGTATCCTATTAGAAGCTTCTGTACTATTGATACCAAGTCTTGGGGTTGGTGTAGTTTCCTTTATGTATTTATATTGGAGTTTTGCTTTCGCTTATTTCTTCTTGCTGGTGCGTTTTGGTTAGGTAGTAGCCCATTACTAACCGTTCTGGGCTACGGGAATTGGTTCGCCTACTGGGGGATTGCAGGTGCCATCATGACTTGAGAAATCGGGTCATGACAAGATTACCCAACTATGAGCCAGTGTCGATTCCACAGGGATTAGGCAGAGTTTGAACAAAACTTTGTATTTTAATTTACTATTAGCTTGTGCATTACGTAAAAAGAACAATAAATAAAAAATGGGGGGTTTGTTTGTAACAAGATCATTTGCATCAAGAGTAACAAATTATCAACTTAACATAATTGTATCAATCAAGGATTGGAGGTCTAGGGGTGTGCTTTTAATGGGATAGTAACTACAATCAGGATTTATAATTGCTTTTAGTTTGATTATGATATGGGTAGCATTGGTTTGGGCTATGCTCAAAGTCTCTCAACCCAAGAGTATGTTTACTTTGGGTTCTCTTAAACCCCAAAGTCCATTCATAATTAACCAACCAATTTAGCTTGAGTGGGCTAAACTATCTCTAGCTTTAACTCTTAGATGGGGAAAGTTCAAAGTTCTCACTAATGAGATCTTATTCAATTTCAATCCCCTTTCTCAAGCAAGATTAGAATTAGAAAACTCAAGTAATAATTACAACCACCAATTTTACAATTAAAACTTGAAGAAATCATTAGACTATACATAATAATCAAATCTAATAATAACTAATCAATACCCAATCATAATTACACACCCATTATTACCCACATCCCTAGATATGGATTTAGCTACACATGGAAAGAGAAAGAGAAAGAGAAATTATACCAAGAGATTGTTCCTCAATATCAGCCATTAATAGAAATAAATCCAAATTCAAACTTTAATTTGTCAATAATGGTGTTTTCTACTTGGAGAAGATAAAGTCACTAGTACTTCTCTTTACTCTAGTACAATCCTCAAAGAGGAAAGTTCAAAATTGGAATAGAATTTTTAGATCTCCCAAAATTCATCCTTGAAAACCTCAATCTCGGCTAAAAATATCCAAACAAAAATACCACCGTGTCATCTCTTGTGGCTCACTTGCGGACCACCTGCGGCCCATAAGTCTCTTGATTTGTTGCCAGTGCACTAATTAGTCCTGCATTTCATTTGTAATCCACAAATGCCCGTCTACGTCCGAAACTGCCAAGGGTAGTTCATCTTCACTTATTTGGACTGTGCGCCTCACTTGTGGCTCACTTGTGCCTACAAGTGGCTTTCGGCGCTTCACAAGTGCCAGCTTTTGACTTGGTTTCCTTCCTTTAGCTCATCGATTGGGTTTTTGCCTTTCTTTCTTGCCTTTTTGGGTTTAAATACTTGTTTTTCATCAAATCGTAGGAATGCCTGAACATAAGAAGTTAAAGGAATAAAATTCATCTAATAAGCACAAGATTAAGGAAATAATTCATGCTTAAGAATTAAATAAGTTGGTAGATTACCAATTTATCAATAGTTACTTCTATGGACCATACTATCTTGCACAAATCATAAAATGAACCATGCAAACCATCCTGTAGAACCTTGACTTCCCAAGTTTCCATGGGAGGGTTTATGGTTCGTGGTCTTGTTCCACGGTCCATGAAACAACCCATGAAAACTGGTTTAGAGAGATGTCAAATCTCAAAAAAATTGGACGAGAGAAATCATAATCCATAAACCTATTCTACGTTCCATAAATGAAACCATAAAATATATTTGTAGAACTAGCAAAATCTCAGAGAAAGTCAATTGCTCGGACTATAGTTTGTAAACCCAGTCTACGGTCCATCAAACCCCACCCGCAAAAAGTGAATTAGAGAGGTAGAAATCTTAATAAAGTTCTACAATTTGGACTATGGTGTATAGACCTGGTCTATGGTCCGTGGACATGATCGTAGACTTAAATTCTCAGGTGCCTATAAAAGCATGCCTTACTTATTTTCTCATTATTTTTCATGTCCAGACTAGTTCTCTCAATCCTAAGAGCTTTCTCTCATCCTCTCAAGGTGGGGTAAGTTATCTCTACCATTACCTATATGAATTTAGAGATTTCTATCCCTAGACAAAGGATTCTAACAAGTTCCATGATACGAAATCCTAGGGTTCTTTGACGAATTCATCCTTTAGGTCCCATGAAAATTTGCAGGTTCTCCATCAAGGTTTGGAGTAATCAAGGTATGTAAGGCTACCATAGTGTGGGAACCCTGTTCTTCCCCACGCTTAACTATCTAAAGCTTCAGTTTTTAGAAAGATTAAAGCTAGGGTTTTTATCCACAGTCTTCTATTTAGATTTCGTATATCATGAGATAATTATTGCTGATTTCTAGTAGTCCAAGTGTTGAAAATTATATCATCGTATTTCTTGTTCATGGTTCATGCTTTGTTCCTATCCCATGAACCCTATAGAGTTGTATTGTGACTTTGAAAGCATATCCTACGAGGTAATTATTATGCATTATTTTCATGAGAAAGTGTTTTAAAGTTCTAAAGTTGTATTTCATGAAAGGTCGCAAGTTAAGTGTTTTAAGATTTCAAGTGTTTTAATTCGAAAAGAAAGAAAGGTTCAGTTTAAAGAAGTTAAGCATTGAAACAAGACTCATAGTAAAGTATTTTCAGTTTTTCCATTTAAATGGGACATATAGCTATGAGCATATATATTATTTTGGGAGGAATATTTCGCTCCGAGAAAGGTAAGGGTTAGATAATCCAAGCTCCAAAACTATGTTGCTAGGGTAGGATAGGATTGTTCTGCAAGTCGGGCAATTCCTCTTTAGTCCAAAAGTGGCTCAGTATGGACCCATAAGTTAAGTTTTGTCCTATACCTAGATGAGGTATATGATAGCTCTGCCAACATGGCAAAATGTTGGAGCATCATGAGCTCACATGGTGTTTTTTTAGTTCAGAGAAACTCCCAAAGTAAAACTAAACTTATTTTCAGTATTTCTATTAACATACAATTTAAATAATAAATTGTTTTACTATTGATTTGCATACTTGTGCTTTGTCCATTTCAGATATCTTATACTTCAGCTATTATTTCCTATTATATTTATATCGGTGTTGCACCTCAGTGATAAGTTATATTAGCCTTGTTCTCTATTCAACTTTAGTACATACTGTACATTCCATGTACTGACGCTATTTGGTGCTACCTTATTTTATGATGCAGATTCAGGTACACAGGCTCGACAGGAGGTGCAACCCTAGATTCTCCCATCCTCAGCTTTGGTGAGACCTCTTTTCTTTCAGAGGGCTCCAGTTAGTATGATTAGTTCATCAGTCTTTTTTAGAGTTCAAATGTAGCCTGGGGCCTTGTCCCAATAGACTATTCTGTTTTTTGAGATGTTTCTTTATGAACCTTTTAGATATTTTTTCAACTATTTTCATATGATATTTTCCTATCTGTCAAGCCTGCCTCACAACACATATCAGAAACAAAAAGAAACACTATTCTAAAAAGCAAAAAGAGAACCAATGAAAGAGAAAGGAAAAAAAAGAAAGAAAAAACATAGCTTTGGTTGCCTCCGAACTAGTACTTGATTTAATGTCAGGGCTCGATGAAAGTTGTGATCTCTTCAAGTTATATCTAGATAGATTGACAATCTGATCTTATCTTTGGTATCCTTAAGATTGATCAAATATTTATACTTCTCTAACAATTTTATTAGCTTTCGTAACTCGGAGTTAGTTAATGATGCTGAGACTATCTATTTGACATTTGATATCATGGTTATGGATCAGGAGCCCTTTTCTTCTTTTTTACTATGTTGATCATAGAGATTGCTGCATATGTCTTTGGGAATTGAAGATCTCTTTCATCTCTAAAAACCTCATATTCACCCTGTACTCAAAATTTTGTTTCATGATTTTTCGAGTCCATGAGAGATCTTTCTGTCACCAGAAAGGGTCTCTTAAGGATAATATGATCTCTTTCTCAACCGCACAATCTAGGATGACAAAGTCTGCTCATAATATGAACTTACCCACTTGTACGAGAACTTCAACTACTATTCTAATAGGCTTCTTTATCAATTCTTCCCCGATCTGCAACTTCTCAGCTGTTTTAGAACCTCCGTGTGCTTCTCAGCTATTGCTTCTTTTGCCTTTTTGATAAAGCACGAAGAAAAAAGAAGATAGGCTTTGGAAGAGGTGGTGAAGGTGGTGATACCTCCACTACTTCTTCTTTTACCAAAGAACTGCTTTATTCTTACCCCTCTGGTGGAACAATAACTCTTGCTCGAGTAACTAAAGCTTGGTCCATAACTTCCAAAATATCTGCCTCTTCTGGGAGAATATTGCTACTCTGTGTAGTAATTTCCATGCATTGAGATGTGATCTACTTTAATTGTTTTTTTATTGATAGTGTTGCTTAGAAGTTTCCCCTTTTGAGGTTAGTGCTGCTCTCGTGAGATATCTCTTATCTGCATTTCAAATGTTTGAATGGAGACATTATGGGATGTTACCATCTCAGACATGGTGCAAATAGTAGAATTTGTCTTCTCTTAGTTTTCACACCTTCTCTATCACCTCACCATTGCAGCAAGTTAGATGTCTACCCTCTGGGAGGGACGTACAAATTTGCACTTTAGTTTATGAAATTGTTACTATTGCCCTAATTACCTTGACTTTTGTTACCTTAGGTTTGATACTCGGTCCCTTGGTTATCTTGACCCTGTGATTATGGTTTCTATTGGATCTGATAGTTTTGACCTTGGTAGTTTGATGTCGATAGCCATTCTGAGCATTGTTCACGTAATAAAACTACTCAAATTACATTAGAGAAGATTCTGGATATTGCATCATTTGCTGGGCATAGTCTATTTGTGACACAACCTGCACATCTTCAACCATTTTGACCCATTTTTAGATCACTTTCTGCAAACCTCTTGGTATTTAATTTTATGTTTATGGCCATGTTAGAGATTAGTTAATCTATTTCCTGGTTGTCTTTGACTAGTGCAGTGAATAAAGGATTAGTATATGAGATACTGCCTCCGCTATCTGATGAGTGCCAAGCCTGATTTGTGCCTTATTACTTTATCCATAATCTCATATATACATGCATATGACTTATTCATGAAATGACCTCTAGTCGAGTTGTTGGCAATAGATTGGTACAATGCATCGAGACCAATATAAAAATTTTCCAGAAGAATATTCTATGGAAACCCGTGACTAGGTGATCTTTGGATATACTACTTGAACCACTCTTATGCTTTATATAGTTGATCCCTAGGTACCCGTTTAATGTTTAAGATTTTATCTCTTAATTCATCTTTCTTGCTTGGGGGGGGGGGAACCACTTCTTTAATAATGTCGTGAACCACTCCGTCTAGGTGATGATGGAGTTTGCTAACAAGATGTGGATCCAACTTCTAGCTTCTCCAAAGAGGGAGTATTTGAATACCCTCAGTTTGATGGCTTCATCTGCGACATTGGCTTGCTTATGCATAGAGCACACCCCAATGAAGTTCTTTAAGTGCTGATGGGGGTCATTATCTATCAAGTTTTGAGACATTTCATCAGCTTTGAGCATTATATAGAGGTTTGCATCCACCATCAAAGTTAGAGAATATGCCCTAGGTGGAACTATGGCATTCACATAATCAGTTTTTCAATGTAGGTCAACAAAAACATTGACATCTTCTTCCCCGTCTTCTATTTGCTACGGTATTTCTTGAGTAGTAGTGGTTGCTACCTCTACAACAGCCCATGCAACTTCTATTTGTTGTGCTGCTGTTTGTTCCATGCTAAAACTGTATACAACAAAAACAAGAAAATAAGTAATGGAAAATAATGACTAAATCAAGTAGACGCCGATAGTAAAAGGTTTACACTTATTCCCCAATAATGACACCAATTTTGTGGTACGCTTAAGATACATCATTAGATGATGTAATGTAGTTATATGCAATAATAGTAACCCAACTAGGTTGGGGTTAATTCCATAGGAAATATGGGAAAACCTTAAACTCAACTATTAGGACAACTACCAGATTTGTAGCCAACTTCTAATTTGTAAGGTTGTAGAGAGGTCGTAAACTAAAACTAAAACTAAAATGACAAAAAGAAAATAATATTGTAAATGTATAATATTAAAAACATTAAGATTATGTCTCCATAATATATTGATTTATTGGTTGGTTATCATGCATTTATAGATACTTTGGGTTACAAGTATGCACTCAGTTTTCTGCACCATAACTCAACCTTTTCCAAGTGTTTGAACAATTTGTATACATATAATACTTCCATAACTATATGAGTTTTTTAAATAACCACGACTGATTATGCTAAGAAAATCCTATTATTTCTAATATTAATTAATCAAACAAGGATTAGCGCCTCAAGTTCATGCAAAGCTTCTTTAACCAAATCCTAACATGCTCTTTTGAGTCTAAAAATTAAGATATTATGATGTAGGTTAATGTTCGCAACCACAAACAGTTATTTAAGATCGATAAGAAGTTTTATATCTTATAATCCTAGTATCATGCAATCACACTAATAACCTTATGAACTTTACAATCTCACTAAATTTCACAACCTCAGTTGAGGATTCAACTACTCTTATTAAAAGTAAAATAACAACATTAAAAGTAAAGAGATTGCATTAGCTTACTATGAATATTAAAACCTTAAAAGAATGTTATTATCTTTGTTTAAGAACTAGAAATAGAAAATGGAAGGAGGCTAGAGCTAGGGACATGGTCCCTATGACTTGGGAGTGTTTCGAAAGGGCTTTCCTCGACCGGTTCTTTCCCCAAGAGTTGAGGCAAGAAAAGACTGAAGAGTTTGTGAACTTGTGACAAGGGTCGATGTCAGTCCAAGAGTATAGTTTAAAGTTCACTCAGTTATCGAGGTATGCCCCTTATATGGTAGCGAACTCACATGACCAAATGAGTAAGTTTATCTATGGAGTTTCAGACATGGTGAAGAAGGAGTGCAGGTATGGTATGCTATCGAATGATATGAACATTTCCAGACTCATGACTCATGGTCACCAGATCGAGGGGGACAAGTTTAGGGAGATGGCTAGGGAGAACAAGAGAGTTAAATCTGAGAGTTCAGGTTTTGGCCACCAGAGGTCCGGTGGCGGGCACCGCTCCTTATTTCAGAAGAGGTCATTAGGACCCGTTCATTATTTTGCTAGTGCTCCTACCCAGGCCCTGAGGCCTCATTATGATCAGAGTGGTAGAGGATCTGGTTCTTATTTGTAGTCTCAAGAGAGTGTTACTAGAGGGCCATCCGATCCTATTTTTAGCAAGTGTGGGAAGAATCACCCAGGAGAGTGTCGTGCGGGCACGGGAGCATGCTTTGGGTATGGATAAGTTGGACACATAGTTAGAGATTTCCCTTCAGCTAAGAAGAGGCAGGGTGGTAGTAGGGCTCAGTCTGCTACGGCAGCCCAGGAGGTCGACCAGCCAAACAGGGCATATCTTCTAGTTCTGGTAGTCAGCGCCAGAACCATCTTTATGCTATGTCCTCTCGTCAGAACCAGGAGGGTTCCCCAGATGTTGTCACTAGTATGTTGAAAGTCTTCTCTTTCGATGTGTATGATTTGTTGGACCCCAGTGCCTCTTTAATCTTTGTGACTCCTTATGTAGCTTACAAATTTGAAATTTGTCCTGAATTGCTTTTAGAACCCTTTTGTGTTTCTACCCCTTTTGGTGATTCAGTCTTAGCTAAAAGAATCTACCGAAATTACCCTATATCGATCCTTTATAGAGTCACTTCAGCGGATTTAGTAGAGTTGGAGATGACAGATTTTGATGTTATTCTTGGTATAGATTGGCTACATGCTTGTTATGCTTCTGTTGATTGTCGTACTCGGGTTGTCAATTTCAAGTTTCCAAATAAACCTGGTTTAGAATGGCAAGGTAGTCCCCCTTTCTCGAAAGGTCATTTCATATCTTATCTTAAGGCTAGAAAGATAATTTTAAAGGGGTATGTTTATCACATAGTGCATATTATGGAAACAGAGTCCGAAACCCCATACCTTTAGACTGTTGCTATTGTGAATGAGTTTCCAGAAGTGTTTCCCAAGTATTTTCCCGGAGTCCCTCCTGAGTTGAAGATTGACTTTGGGATAGATATTCTTCTAGATATGAATCCTATCTCTATTATTCCCTATAGAATGGCTCCTACGGAGCTTAAGGAGTTAAAGGATCAGTTGAAGGATCTTCTTGATAAATGTTTCATCAGGCCTAGTATTTCTCCATGGGGTGCCCCAGTTTTATTGGTTCGAAAGAAATATGGTTCTCTTAGAATGTGTATTGACTATCGTCAGTTGAACAAGGTCACAATCAAGAATAAATATCCCATTCCTAGGATTGATGACTTTTTCGATCAGCTTCAGGGTGCTAGTTTCTTCTCCAAGATCGACCCTAGATCCAGTTATCATCAGGTTCGTGTTAGAGAGTGTGATATTCTGAAGACAACCTTCAGAACTCGGTATGGTCATTATGAATTTGTTGTGATGTCTTTTGGTCTAACAAATGCTCCTGCAGCCTTTATGGATTTAATGAACCGTGTGTTCAAATAGTACCTGGATATGTTTGTGATTATTTTCATTGATGATATCCTCATCTACTCTCGGAGTGAGGAGGACCATGCAAAACATTTGAAAGTTGTGTTGCAAACTCTCAAGGATCGGAAGTTATTTGTTAAGTTTAGCAAGTGTGAGTTTTGGATGCTGTCTGTTACTTTTCTAGGTCACATTGTGACTAAAGACGGTATTCAGATTAATTCTCAAAAGATAGAGGCAGTAAAGAACTGGCCTAGACCCACTTCCCTGTATGATATTAGAAGCTTCTTGGGTTTGGATGGCTACTATAGGAGGTTTGTGGAAGGATTTTCTTCCATTGCTACCCCTTTGACTTGATTGACTCAGAAGAAGGTAAAATTTCAGTGGTCAAACTTGTGTGAGAAGAACTTTCAGGAATTGAAGACTAGATTGACCACAACTCTAGTGTTAGCTCTACCCGAGGGCCTAGATGATTTTGTTATGTATTGTGATGCTTCTAGGATTGGTTTGGGTTTTGTTTTGATGCAGTATGGTAAGGTGATTGCTTATGCTTCGAGATAGCTTAAGACTCATTAGAAGAACTATCCTACTCATGATCTTGAGTTGGCAGCCGTAGTCTTTGCTTTGAAGATTTAGAGACATTACTTGTATGGTGTGCATGTGGATGTATTCACTGATCATAAGAGCCTTCAGTATGTGTTCATGCAGAAGAAATTGAATTTGTGACAGAAGAGATGGCTTGAGCTTCTTAAGGATTATGACATGAGTGTGCTTTACCATCCGAGTAAGGCCAATGTTGTGGCGGATACACTTAGTAGATTATCGATGGGTAGTGTGTCTTCAGTCGAAGAAGGAAAGAAGGAACTGGTTAAAGAGGTTCATAGGCTAGCTCGATTGGGAGTTCGCCTTATGAACTCGACGGAAGGTGGGGTTATTGTTCAGAATGGTTTCAAATCATCCTTGGTAGCAGAAGTGAAGGCAAAGCAAGACAGTGATCCTATTTTACTTCAGCTTAAGGGTGCAGTCCATCAGCAAAGGGTTGAGGTATTCTCCTAAGGGGGAGATGGTGTACTTAGTTATCAGGGTCGACTATATGTGTCAGATGTAGATAGGTTATGCTAGCAGATTTTGACTAAGGCTCATAGTTCCAGATATTCCATCCACCCCGGTGCCACTAAGATGTACCATGATCTACAGGAAGTCTTTTGGTGGAATGGTATGAAGAGGGACATAGTCAGTTTTGTGGCTAAGTGTCCCAACTATCAGCAAGTGAAGGTAGAGCATCAACGACCGGGTGGCATGATTCATGATATTGACCTTCCCACTTGGAAGTGGGAAGCGATCAATATGGACTTCATTATATGTTTGCCTCGTACTCTAAGGAAACATGATTCGATTTGGGTGATTGTCGATCGGATGACTAAATCATCCCATTTCTTGGCTGTTAAGACTACGGATTCATCAGACGACTATGCCAGACTCTACATCCGGGAAATAGTTCGATTGTATGGTGTTCCTTTGTCCATTATTTCAGATAGGGATACTCAGTTTTGGAGATCATTTCAGAGAGGTCTTGGTACTCAGGTGAAGCTTAACACAACTTTTCACCCTCAGACAGATGGCCAGGCAGAGCGTACTATTCAGACTTTTGAGGATATGTTGAGAGCTTGTGTGATTGACTTCAAAGGTAATTGGAATGATCACTTACCTCTTATCGAGTTTGCCTACAACAACAACTTTCACTCTAGCATTCAGATGGCTCCTTATGAGGCATTTTATGGTCGGAGATATAGATCTCCTATTGGTTGGTTTGAGGTAGGTGAGGTAGCTTTGATTGGCCCAGATTCGGTGCATGAGAGCATGGAGAAGGTTCAGCTTATTAGGGAGAGGTTGAAGACCGCTCAGAGTCGACAGAAATCATATGTGGATGTGAGGAGGATCGAATTAGAATTTGAAGTTGATGATTGGGTTTTTCTAAAGGTGTCACCCATGAAGGGTGTGATAAGATTTGGCAAGAAAGGAAGCTTAGTACCCATTTTATAGGTCCTTATCGAATTCTGAGGAAGGTAGGTAAGGTTGCTTATGAGTTAGATTTTCCATCGGATTTGGAAGTGGTTCATCTAGTTTTCTATGTTTCCTTATTGAAGAAGTTTGTTGGTGATCTGACCTTGATTATTCGTTTGGAGGATGTAGGTGTGAAGGATAATCATACCTATGAGGAGGTCCCTGTAGAAATCCTTGATCGTAAGATTCGGAGGTTGAGGAACAAAGAAGTCACTACGGTAAAAGTTCTTTGGAGAAATCATCTTGTTGAAGGAGCTACTTGGGAAGCAGAATCAGCCATGAAAGCCAAGTACCCTCATTTCTTTCCTTCCGATTCTGTTCCAGCTTGAGGTAGTAGTTTCATCCTTAGTATGTTCCTCTGATCCTATTCCATCAGTTACCCTCATGATCCTAGCATGCATTCATGTTTTCAAAGTTGATTTAACCATGTTTTAAGTTGAAAAGTTCAATTTTCATGTTTATTCCTTGAATTCCATGTTTTGTTGCTGGTTGGGCTATTTTTCTCTTCAGTTTTCCCTTGTTTAGTCTTCATTCGAGGATAAATGATCCCAAGGGGGAGATATTGTAACACCTTAGAAATCGAACCAGCTATCTAAGTCTGAAAACTCAGAAAAATTTCATGTTCCAGGAATGACGGGTCCAAACCACGGGCCGTGGTTTGAACCACAGGTCGTGGAATGGAACCGTGATTCCCTTCTGTTGATTCAGACTCTGGTATGGAACCATGAGTTGGTTCTACGGACCGTGGTTCAAACCATGGGTCTGTCCTATCGACTCGTGGAACCAGATTAGGGGGATGACAAGTTCCCCAGGTCCCACGACTGGGTTTGACGACCCGTCAACCATTTTACGGGTCTGTCCTGTTGACCCGTAGGATTGCCTTCTGCATCCTATATGGTTGGCCAGGAACCACTAGTTGGAACCACGAGTCGTGGTTCAAATGATGACCCATAAAACTGACCCGTGATTCCTGAAGCCGACCCATTTTCCAGCTTTTTCTTAATTAAATCCCAGCGGTATTTTAGTCATTACCCACCCTTTTAACTCCTAAATGATATCGTTTTGGCTATTTCTAGAAGGGTTTTCACCCACATTAGCCTAAGTCCCTTCTCATTACCTCATTCATCTCCCAAAAAGGAAAAGAACTCTCTCAAGCTCAAGGTCTCAAGCTCCAAGTTCAAGTCTCCTAAGTCTTTTCAATTCAAGTGGGTTAGCTTAAATCAAGGTATGTGGGTATTCAACAATGGGTTCCTTTCACCCTTGTGCCCAAAACTCTAAATTTTAAATTGTGATTTCATGAACTTTCAAATTAGGGTTTTTATCCAATTCTTATGGGTTTTGCTATAAATTGTCTTCTCGTGATTTTATTATGAAATTCTATTAAATTGCATGACTTTGCATGGGTTTTTACATATGAACTCCTATTTCATGAATTGAAGGTTAATTATGGTAAATCCTATATGCATGAAGTGATTTAAGAAATTGGGGAAAATGATGGCATGATTTCATGAATTTCAAGCAAGTGCATGCCTAGTTCTTATATTTTATGAAAATATATATTGTTATGAAATTGAACTAAGGCCATGCAAGTTTTCAAGTTATGAATTATTATGCAATGCAAGACACTCGATGTTCCATCAAAGCTCATGAATCGATTTCTAAACTATAATTCATGTAGTATGATGATCCAGGGTATGAACATGTTATGAACAAGTTTGGCATCAGATATGTCACATGTATATGAGCTCATGTTATATGTTTTGGGAGTAGTATTTAGCACCGAGAGACGAGGGTTCAGATAACCCAAGTCCAAAACTTCATTACCACTGTAGGTTGCCCTCTGTGGCTTATTATGATAGGATCCTGGTACGACATGGTTCTAACTTTGGCCGGTTAGGACAACCCTTTTCAGTAGGGGTACATGACACTATACTCCATATAGCTCAGCATGGTTTATGTCGGTTAAGAGAAACTCCCACATGATCATTTTAAAACTATGAAGTTATATGATTTTATACTTTGAACTTAAGTTTTCTTTCATGTCTTATATATCTTATCTTAATACTTATTCATGTCCTTTATTTATGTAACAAGTCATTTTAAGTATGTTTTAACAGTTTATATCATGTTCATGCATCACTCTCATACTCAGTACATCCTATAGTACTGATGTATATCTTGCGCTGCATCCTTTGATGATGCAGATTCAAGTGTTCCTTGTCAGACCCGTGTCTAGAGCTTCCAAGCCACTTTTTGTCAGCTGTTGGTGAGTCCTCTTAGATCGAGGAGTAGTTATGTTCTTAGTCAGTGTTAGCTATTGTATTTTCTGCACTTCGAGTTAGCTAGGATCTTGTCCTAGGAACTCTTTATGTCATGAGTAGAGGGCTTTCTGACATAGACAAATTTTGAGTCTCTTTCTGGATTTTGTATTCCTATTTGACTTGATTATCCATTTATGTGATTCTGGATCTATCTATTATGTTTCTGCTTATCCTTTGTTATGCTTGAGAATGCTATGACCAAGGGTTAGATTGGGGCACTTGTGGTCCCAAGTCCCGTGTTAGTCTATGGGAAAACCTCGGGGCGTGACATTTTCCTTTAAAGATATGAATCACTGGTTTACTTAATGAAGATTTCTTAGTTGTCTAATCTTTTTGATTAAGTGTTGGTTTGGTTTTTGGTTCTCCCACCGGGGGTTTAGTGTGGGTGCCACTCGTAGCGCTTTAGGTCATGACAAAGTTTGTATTAGAGCCCTAGGTTTGTTAATCTCGTCATACCAAAATAGGTTTAGTAGAGTCTTGCAAAATGGTACAAAGACGTCTGTACTTTTCTTCGAGAAGCTATAGGGCTTTAGGAAACTACCCTTTCTTTCTTCTTTCGTGCTATAACTTGATTCCAATTGGTATGTGGCAATCCAAATTGGTGTCTGATCTCCTTCAGTCTTTCATCCACAGATGGTGAATACTTGGTAGAACATAGCAAAGGCAACAACTCTAGCTACGGGATGGATGATTTGAGGGTGAGGTAGGGGTAGGGGAAGGGTAGAGCAACACCCACCAGGGGTGGAGCTCAGACAATGGCTGATCAAAGTCCAACAACATCTCCCTCACCCCAATATCATATTGAAGAGGCTGAGGCAGTGCACGAGAATGTCGTAGATTCAGAGATGGCAGCACCGATTAGAGGTGCAGGCCTTCCTTTTATGTTTTCTGAGGTCATTCAACAGGTTTTTGCATTTCTGAGCGGGCTGACAGGTACTGGAGCCTCCCCCACTATGCTATCTATTCAGGTTCTGGGTGCCCATCCCACTATCACCTTAGCTCCCAAGATGTATGAGGCTTCAGGTATAGATATGTTCTTCCATTTGATATTAGGCCCTGTCATGATCGGGACCGAACACGAGTCACTGATTATGTTTTTGAAAATAAAACCCCTTTGTTTCATGGTACAGAGGATGAGGATGCGTTTGAATTTATTCTTGATTGCTATGAGAGGCTGCATAAGTTAGGGATTGTGCAACAACATGGTGTTGAGTTTGTGACTTTCCAACTGCAAGGGGATGCCAAGTAGTAGTGGATAGACCATGTAGAGTGTCATTCATCAACCTTGACTCCGATGAATTAGGCTCAACTTTATGCCTTATTTTTGAAGAAGTACGTACCCCATACTCTCAGGGATCACAAGAAGGATGAATTTCTGGCTCTTGAACAGTGCAATATGTCTATTGCAACCTATGAGCCTAAGTTTCATGCTCTGTCTCGCTATGCTACCCAATTATTAGGAACTGATGAGAAGAGGATCCAGTTACATGTTAAGGGCCCGAATACTAATTTGGAGGTTCTGTCTATTCACATGACTTTTGCAGAAAGGAGCTTCAATGAGGTGACTGATTATGTGAAGAAATTTAAGGGAGTTAAGCATGTTGGGCAGGATAAGGAATTAGACAATAATTCTCGGAGTGTAGGTAATTACAGTGGTTCTTATTCCAGAGGTCCCAGCCAACAGGTTCATTCAGCTCACCCTATTCATTTATCCTTGCCAGCTTTTAGAGGTGGTCATTCAGGGGCTATTCAAAAATTGCCAACTACTAGAGGCCAGGTGGCTTCCTATTCTTCGACCAACATGCCTTCTCTTGAGCAAGGTTGTTTTCATTATGGTGATGTGGGTCACTTCAAGAGAGAGTCCCCTCTGAGATAGACAGGTTCAGGTGAGCAGCAGGCCAAGGCTGTGGTTCCAGCAAGTGGAGGTGGCAATGGTAGGGGTCATCCACAGGGTGGATGAGGTAATAATCAGGGAGGTTGTGGTAGAGACAAAGTTAATGGTAATTCAGGGAAGGGTGGAGAGCAGCATGCTAGGAAGGTTGCTTAATTTTAATGATAAAGCTTATTGTTATGCCTTCCCGGGCAAGTCCGAGGTCGAGGCATTTGATACTATGATAATAGGTACCATTATCGTCTGTGATCGGATATCTTCTATTTTATTTGATCTAGGTTCCACTTACTCTTATGTATCTATTAGGTTTGCCTTGGGTCTAGACTTAGTCAGTGATGTTCTTGATTCTCTTGTACATATTTGTACTCTAGTTGGAGAGTCTGTGGTACAGACCCATGTGTATCATTTATGTTCTATTTTGTTTATAAGTTTCCAGACTTGGGTAAATTTGATCATCTTGAATATGTTGATTTTGATTTTATTTTGGGCTTACTTGACTGCCTCTTTATCACGCAGTTTTGAACTGTAATTCTAAGACAATGACTCTAGAGATATCGAGAATGGATAGACTAGAGTGGGAGGGTGTGTATAAGCCTAATATGGTGAAAATCATATCCTTTTTTTAGGCTAAAAAGTTATTGAGGAAGGGGTGTTCAGCCTTCCTGTCTCATCTTTGGGATGTTAGTGCAGTGTCCCCTCCTATTGAGTTGGTACTTGTGGTTTCTGAGTTTCAGGAGGTATTTCCTATGGATTTTTCTGGTATGCCTTCGAATAGGATTATTGACTTTTTATTGATTTGGAGCCGGGCACTCGCCCAATCTTTATTCTTCTTTATCGAATGGCTCCGGCAGAGTTGAGGGAACTCAAAACTCAATTACAAGAACTTTTTGATAAGGTATTTATTCATCCCAGTGCTTTACCTTGGGGTGCTTGGGTATTGTTCGTTAAGAATAAAAATGGTAGCATGAGAATGAGTACAGATTACAGACAGTTGAACAAGGTTACCATCGGGAATAAGTATTCTCTACCCTACATAGATGACCTTTTTGACCAGTTGCAGGGAGCTTTAGTATTTTCCAAAATTGTCTTGAGGTCAGGGTATCATCAGTTGAAGATTCAGCCTGAAGATATACATAAGATGACTTTCAAGACTCGGTGTGGGAACTACGAGTTCCTAGTAATGTTGTTTGGGTTCACCAATGCACCGACGACCTTCATGAGCTTGATGATTGGTATTTTCAAGTCATTCTTAGATTCTTTTATGATAGTGTTTATTGATGATATTTTGTTGATTTACTCTAAGATCAGGGAGGAACATGCATGGCATCTTTGTATTTTTTTGGGGATTTTGAAGAAAAAGCAGTTGTATGCAATGTTTTCAAAATGCGAGTTTTGGTTATCTTCGGTTGCCTTCTTAGGACATATGATCTCGAAAAAAGGGTGATGGAAGATCCCCAGAAGATTGAGGTGGTTAAGAGTTGGGTTCGACCTAGCTTTATGACTAAGGTTAGGAGTTTCATTGGTCTTGCTAGATAATATCGTAGGTTTTTCAAGAGTTTTGCTTCTATTGCTACTCACTTGACAAGGTTGACTCAGAAGGAGGTGCCATTTGTTTGGTCTGATAAGTGTTAGGAGAGCTTCCAAAAGCTCAAAACACTTTTGACTAGAGCCCATATTCCCTCATTGCTAGTTGAAGGTAAGGAATTTGTTTTTTTATGCTTCACATTCGGGTTAGGGTTCTGTGTTGATGCAGGATAGAAATGTCATTGGTTATGCTTCGAGGAAATTGAAGCCTCATGAAAAAAATTACCCGACTCATGATTTGGAGTTGGTAGTGGTTGTGTTTGCACTTAAGATCTGGAGGCACTATCTTTATAGTGTCAAGTGTGAGGTACTCACAGACCATCGCAGCCTGCAACACGTGTTTAGGCAAAAGGATCTAAATCTAAGATAGAGGAGATGGATGAAAGACTATGATATGACCATCCAGTATCATCTGGGTAAGGCCAATGTGGTAGCAGATACATTGAGCTGGAAAATGGTAAGTATGGGCAGTTTGACCTATTTGGGGGTGTCAAAGCGACCCTTGGCTAGAGAGATTCAAACTCTAGCATCCAAGTTCATGCAGTTTGGTATTTCAGAAAGAGGTGAAGTGTTGGCTAGTATTGAGGTAAAGTCCACATTTCTGGATGAGATTAAGGCCAAATAGTTTGAGGAGTGCAATTGAATAAGCTCCAGAATAAGGTGGTGTTTGGTGAGGCTTCAGACACCATACTTGATACGTGTGGAGTGCTGTGGTTTAGAGGATGGGTATGTGTTCCTTGGGTTGGTGACTTGGTTCAAAATGTGTTAGCTGAAGCTCATGGTTTGCGGTATTCTATTCATCCAGGTGTTGCCAAAATATATCGGGACTTAAGGCAGCTTTATTGGTGCCCTGGGATGAAGAAGGATATACTAGAATATGTGTCCAGGTGTCACAATTGTTAGTAGGTTAAGTAAGAACATTAAAGGCCTGCAGGTTTGCTTCAAAGGATGCCCATTCTTGAGTGGAAGTGCGAAAGGATAGCTATGAACTTTGTGGTAGGTCTTCCTAAGACCTTGGGAAAGTATGACTCGATTTGGGTCATGGTGGATAGACTGACTAAGTCATCCTATTTTATTCAGGTTAGGGTGGATTACAACTCTAAGCAGTTGGCCAAGGTCTATGTCAAGGAGATAGTGAGGTTGCATGGGGTTCCACTTTCTATTATTTCAGACAAAGGTACACAATTTACTTCCAAATTTTAGGCCAGGTTGCATGAAGAGTTGGGCACCCAACTTAATTTTAGCACAACCTTTCTTCCTTAGACTGATGGATAGTCGGAGAAGATGATTCAGGTGCTTGAGGACATGTTAAGGGCATGTGTGATCAACTTCAGAGGCCATTAAGATCAGTTCTTGCTGTTGTGTAAATTCTCATACAACAATAGTTATCACTCCAATATTGATATGGCACCATTCAAAGGGGATGTAGATCGCCCATACGATGGTTCGAGGTAGGTGATGTGAAACCTTTGGGCACTGATTTGGTGAAGGAAGCTTAGGAAATAGTGAGAGGTATCCAAACCAAGTTGTTGGCAGCCCAGAGTAGACAAAAAGAGTATCTAGACCGCAAGGTAAGGGGCATGTCATTCTCAGGTTGGTGAACAGGTTCTGTTGAAGGTGTCACCTATGAAAGGAATCATGAGGTTTGGAAAGAAGGGCAAACTTATCCCTTGATACATTGGTCCATTCGAGGTTCTCGGAGATGTAGGGTCGGTAGCATATAGGTTGGAATTTCCACCCAGTTTGTCAGGAGTCCATCCGACATTCCACGTATCCATGCTAAAGAGACACCACATGGAGGGGGATTACATCATCAAGTGGGATTCAGTCTTGCTAGATAAGGATCTTACTTATGAGGAGAAGCCGGTTGACATTGTTGATCGAGATGTGTGGAGGTTGAGGAAAAAGGATATTAGATCAGTAAAGGTTCAATGAAAGCATCGTGCAGTTAAAGAAGCCACTTGGAAACTGAGAAGGACATGCGGGATAAGTACCCTCAGTTAGTCGAGGATTCAAGTACTATTTATTTCTTGACCTAGCTCTTTTTCTTGTTTAATCATTTGGGAATGAATGATGGGTAAATTAGTATCTGTTGTAATGACCCTTTTTATCGTTATGGGTGATCTAATAAGTCAAGAATTGGGGTTGGAACTTTTTCAAAATTAGAAATAGGAAATTCTAGGCTAGGATAGTCTTGGACGTAATTTGAGCAAGGTGAGGTCTAGGGAAATCTAGGGAGGGATTCGGTTAAATTGATAAATCTTATATTGATTTTATTTTAGCTCATCTAATAAGGAGTTCATAGAACTTTTCATAAGTGAATTCAGGTGAGTAGAACTCTCGATATCAAACTTGATGTGAAAGGGTTAGTTCGGGATGTCATGGTTTGAGAGTGTGTTGTGAAAAAGGAAAAACTGGGAGATTTTTTGAGTTTCTACCTTGCCACACCTGCTATAGTGAGTGGCAGGCTGCGACACTACTGTAGTAGAGAAATTTCCACTATAGCGGAAGTCAGAGTTGATCAACTCTGCTTAGTGAGAGGCTTCCGCTACGGCGGTACTGCTATAGCAGCATTGGGTCTCTATAGTGGGGTTAATCGGTGTTAATATAGAAACTTCTCCAAAAATGTTCATTATTTCACAAAAATATTTTGGGGAAGGATGTGGCAATTTTGGGAAAACTCTACTGATTTTCCACTAAATTTCTCCGTTAAGGTAAGTCTTTAGTCCCCGTAATCTAGTACTTTGATTCCTATGTCTTAGAATCGTTAGTTACATGCCAGGAGAGGTTTTAGCATGACCTAAGCTATAAAATCTGTTGTAGGAGGGATTTTGAGGTATAAAAACCTTGGGTTTTGATTTAAAGTTGTTTATTCATGATTTCATTACCGTAATTCACTAGTGTAACCATAGAATTGGTAGTTTCTAAGTGAATTATAGGTGGGAAGACCCTAGGATGGGTGTAATGATAATAAATTTGGCCTGGGGGTCCATCCTTAGGCTATAATCTGCGATATTTGAGGTCATGGGTTGAGATTGTGTTTCCATTTTTGTTTTTAGACCACAATCAAGCCTAGGTGCCAGAAAAGGGAATGCTCAAGTTCGGTAGAGCATTTCAGGCTTGGGTTGAGGTAGATGATGGTTATTGTGACCCAATTTGTGTAATGTGTGCATTATAGCTATTTCATTAGTATTACTTGCACAATACGTGTTCAAGAAAAAGGGAATAATTGTTAAATGATATCCTAAATGTTAATCACATACAATGAATATGTTTGAAATCTTGTTGGTTGTACAAGTGTTGTACGCTATCATTTTGGTTATGATTGTTGTGATATCTATTCTTCATTGGTTGGCTTGTGTACCATGCCTGGTACAAGTTTTATTATTCATGGGTTGGCTCAGGTACAATACTTGGTACAATATCTATGATTCATTGGTTGGCTCGGGTACAATGCCGGTATAGTACATGGAGAAGAGCTCACCCCCTGCAGGTCATGACTAGTGGGCAATTATAAGACTCTTAGCATGAGTGTACATGTTTACTTGTTGTTCATATGTGTTGGTTCCTTGAGTGAACCAGGCTTATCTGTTTGTTGATGTTCAAATGTGTTGGTTCCTTGAGTGAACTAGGCTTATCTGTTTGTTGATGTTCAAATGTGTTAGTTCCTTGAGAGGATCGAGATTCATTGTTACTTGACATACATATTGGTCCTTGAGTGTTCGAGTTAGTGTGTTTAAGTGCGAAGGTAGTTTTTTATGTAAATCGGGGTTTCATGTTAAGTGCTATAGATGATGTCCTACGAATCCTTGGGTGGTCGGGGTTACTTGCAAGTTGTGACATAATTATATGTGGTCTGTTACTTGTGTAGTTAGACATGACTTATATGGTTGTTGAGTCAGGTTGCTTACTGAGAGTCTTATTGGTAGTCACATTGACTTGGTTGGTTCATATTTGTCCTGTTGTACTACGTTATTGTTATAAGTTTACATTTCATATTTTTGGAGCTAACCGATGATCCTACCAGTATACTGTTATTTCTTGTATACTGATACTGCACGTGCTCTTCTTTTGTTGAGTATAGAACATATTTCGGTGGCTGCTATAAGACCTCAGCTGTGAGTCAGGCGATTTCTGAATTCAAGAGTGAGCAGCATCTTCCGGGCTACCATGAATTCTTCAGTTATTCCTAGTCCATTGTTTGGATTTAGACTTTATCTTTGTTTTGGGGTTGCATCCCCTTCTTTCAGGCAGCTAGCGTAGAGTTTTGGTACATCGACTTTCAGATTCTAGGGGTTTAATTTCCGCAAGTTGTTATTGTTTTTCTTTAAAGATATGAATTACTGGTTTACTTAATGAAGATTGCTTAGTTGTCTAATCTTTTTGATTAAATGTTGAGTTGGTTTTTGGTCCTCCCTCTGGGGGTTTAGTGTGGGTGCCACTCGCAATAATTTAGGTCGTGATACGTATTTTGCCTTATGTTCTGACAATTTTTTATAGGGTCCTGGTTGATATTTTCTCTGATCTTTTTCACAATCTGCTCTGCGATTCTATTAATTTATTTGTAATCGTAAGTGCATCCATAAATATCCCAAAAACTAGCAATTTTTTATCTTTTCATTCTCTGTCCAGTTAGACATAAAAAATCTACCAAATGATAAACTAACAGAAAAACACAAAAAACAAGAATAAGAACAATAAAAACATAAAGTAAAATATATAAGATGTGTTACAAATTCAAGGAACATCAGTTGATGATGCAAGTGACAAGCATACTGTACAAAAGGCTGCAGGGGTCAGAGGCATACTTGATCATATAATTGATTGTAATGGAAGAGATTTTGAGTTTCCTTTTGACGATAATGCAATTGGCGTGAAAAGTATAATTCTAAGTAACATTTGAGAAGGAACTATCACGGGGTAAGATAATGGTGGAAATTATTTGAGCACTAACCGGAAGAATGAAGGATAAGTAATTAGGACCAAATTGAACTGAAATAGAGAAAGAATCAGAAAGGGTTTTCTTTGCCTGAAAAAGATTGACTACAAACTAGTCAGGCCAGGAGTTTTTATTGAGATCAGCAAATCCAATGCAAGCATAGTCGAACATAACATCAAACATATCACACTCAAAAATGATTTTTGTTCCTAGAACAAGGGTTCCATTCTCATCAGCTTTAACAAAATGATGATTAGCCTAAAACATCCGAACTAAATTTTTATAGACACTAGATGGGTTCAGAAAGAAATTTTTCCATCTTTGACATTTCAACAAAGATATAATTATACAAAACTGAAATTGCATTAGATCCAAAAGACTAAGTGATTGAAAGTGGGAGGGTCCCAAAAGTTCTTGTTATTTTTAAAGGAGAAATTGGAGTTACTTTTGAATTTCTGGAGGGATTGAAAGCTACTATCAAAGTAGATAGACCATTTTCTAAGATTTTTTTTGTGGATAAAATTGACCTCTTATAAAGAAGCGTAGTGAGCTAAATGCTTAGGATCCACACAAACATGAAAGATGTTTTCCCTTTCCCTTTATTGTGAGTGCTGTGGTAAGTATGGTTTAGAGAATTTTGGTTCTTACTATTGATGAAGATGAGAGAAAGATTAAAGTGATTTAGTAGAGAAAGATGAGTGGGAAGATAAAGAGGTGGAAGAGAAAGAGGAAGAGAAAGAGGAAGAGGAAAGGGTGCATTGGGAAGAGAAGCGACAATGATCTGTTGAAAGGACGTAAGTTAGAGAAACTAACACACAAAAGAGCCTCATAAATAAGGCACTGAGAAAAGAGGGAAAAAAATAATAAAGGAAGTAGAACAAAATGGGTAAAGAAACAAAAATAATGAGAAGTAAGAAAATATATACAAAAAAAGTTATTTTGAAATAATATTTGCAATAATACATAGATATTTTCTTAGAAAAGAAAATCTCTCTTCGAAAGGATATTTAGTAAATATATCATCCAATTGATTTTCAATACACACAAAAAAATTTTAATATCACCTTTTAAAACATATTCACGAATAAAATAATGTTCAATATCAATATGCTTTTCTCTAGAATGATGCACATGATTTTTTGAGAGACAAATAACACTAGAATTATCATAAAATATTTGACCATGTTTACAAGATATAACAAAGTTGTTGAGTTAATGCATATGAAAAGTTATATGGTCAACCCTGTGAGACTCCACCAATCCCAGATTATGAAGTCTCTCGTGAAAACTGACAGAGAACTCATAAGAATCATAATGCTAATCGCCACTCTACTAAGGAGGATCCATCCTCCAAAACCCCTAGAACATTTTCTACTCATTAATCAACATGGTAGACTTGACAATTAAGGGTGGATCAATAATTAACAAAGGCATACCCCCAAGTTGAGGAACTACAACATCAGCTGGTTGGGCCCCTATAGTTTGAAATCTTGGAGCAATTATGTGATTAGGAGTCAATCCACCAACTCTGGTCTATGAGACATTTGGTTGGTGATGTGCTTTGATATTAGCGCGTTTTCTATATCTTTTACTTGAGTTTTTGATTGTTCTTATATTTGTTTCTATGTTTTTTATGTTATATTATTATTTTGTAAGTTTTAGATGTCCAAATGCCTGAAAGCAAGAAAAGATAGCAATTTGCCAAAAAATGGGTGATTTATAATTGCAATCACTATCACAAATCAAGTGATTGATCGTGATAGACCACAAACCAAGTTGTCACGATCCAAATGGCCATGAGTGACACCCACATTAACCTTCCGGTGGGAGAAACATCTAACCAAAACCGTAACCCTTATACTTAACCAATTTTAAAGAAGGATAATACAAAAATCAACACTAAACATGAATAATAGTAAAAAACTGATATAATAAAGTATGGAAAATTTTTACTAATTATTACATTCCCAAGAACTTAAAGTTATCGTACAAGAACTATAATAAGTAGCCAATGTCTAAGATATCCGAAGAAAGGACAATGACCAAGAGAGGATCCCTGATAGCTTGAGATATAATGCTTGTTGACACCCAATTTTTACCCTCCACATTACCAATTAATCTTGAGTCTTTTCTGAATTTTAAATAATTTTTGAAATAATTATTTTATAAAAAGGATGAAATATTTTTCATATCAGCGTTATAATGGTTTTGAGTAAGAATTTATATCTTTCATATTTAATTATGTGAAATTTATATGAGTTTACTTAAGAAACTATTCTAAAGTTTAATGTCATAAGAAATTCTTTTTAAAATCAAAATGTGCTTAATTTCCTCCAAATTAATTTAAAATGAGAGATTAATTGAATAATTAATTTCTTAATTTATTAAATGAGGTAATTATGTACGTTAACTATTTCAAATCATTTAAACATAGAGAAAAGCTCAAGTGATTAATTGTAATTAGTTCGTCTTTATTCCTATTCTAGCCTAATTTCTTAAAAATATTTAAAATCTAGCCGACTCATTAATTTACTCTCAAATTCGCTATTTCCTAAAGATTGAAATGCAAATGTGGCCATTATTTAAATGTCCCTTCACCAGCCTTGCTTCAGCATCCATTTGGGCCAACAAACCTGCCTGACCTGCCTAAGCCCACCCTTTATTCCTTCAAACCCGCATGACCCGGCCCAATTACTCCCTTATACTCTCGTCTCTCACTTCACTCTTCAACAACACAGACTTAACCAAACACCCCTTTACCTTAGGGGTGTGCATCGGTCGGTTCGGTTCGGTTTTGTATATTGTCGGTTTGGTTTATCGGTTATCAGTTTGTAAACATGCAAAACCGATAACCAAACTAATAAGATATTCGTTATCGGTTTTCGATTAATCGGTTTTTAGTTCTTAAAGGTTCGATTATCGGTTTAAGCGATAAGAAAATGCTCCTATAATATTTTTGATTTCTCTTATTTTCTTCTTCATATATAGACTACTTCCATGCATGAACATCTATAAAAATTACAAGCATAAGCAAATTCAAATAAGTTATTACTAAAATAAACTTATTTTCTTTCTTATTAAGTAGAAAACTTGAATACAATAGCAACGGTAGCAATTTCTAAAAAAGAAAAGCAACACTGATAGGTAAAATGCTATCAAACCAATGACTTTAGAAAGAAAACAACAACACTAAAACAACAACTATAAAATGCAAAAAATAATAGGGTATATATTTAAAATCTAAAGCCACTATTATACAATTATGAATAAAAATATAATCTAAATATAATCTTATTGGGTTATCGGTTTAACCATTAACTAAAACCTTAAAACCGATACCGAACCGATAGCCCAATAAATTTTTTTACAAAATCGTTTAAAAATCGTTAACCCAATAACCCAATATCAATAAACCAATAATATTTTTATCGGTTCGGTTTATCGGTTAAACCGATTTTTGCACACCCCTACTTTACCTCCTCTCTCTTCTCGTCTCAACAGACGACAAGAACAACAAACCTAATATGAATTCCTCCGTCAAACCCAGTACCAAACGACAACAATCAACTCCTCCAAACGACACCCAAATCACCCCCTAAACCCCAGAAATCGTTACCCCTCTGTCAATTTTCCCTTTCCCCATCTATTGTATGAATTGGTGAGTTGTTCACCTTCTAGAAGAACCCAGAAGCTCCAGGTGGCGTCCCAACATTTTTAATCCCTGAAAAAGCAGCGGATTATATGCCATATCATCGGTGTATGATAAATTTCGTACCAACAGGGTACAAACGTGTAAGCATCAGGGGTTTTTGGGTTTTGATTTTCAAAATACCTCAAAGTTCTATCCGAATTCCCACTCATTTCCCCCCATTTTTCCACCCGTTACAACCCTCATTCTCTCCTATATAAACCCCCTTTTGCCCATTGATTAGGGGTGAGTTTTCAGATAGCAAAAGTCTTGGAGAGTCATTTTCTCTGATTTTTGGGGAAATCTGAGAACTCAAGCTGAAAGAAAGCAAGAATCATTATTATACTTGAGAGTTTTTTTTGGTGTTTACTGCATCTTCGAAAAGAAAACTTGAGTTTCATCGAAAGTCGCTAAAAATCTCAATTCGTCATCTCAGTCTTGCTGCCCGAAAACAGGTAAATCATCCACTCTCCCTTTTGTTTTTCTCTTATTTTTAGTAGCATCTGATTTTAGGATTGTTTTAGCTGGTATTGTTTGAAATTGTTTTCCTATTGTGATGGGGAATGGAGGATGAAATTCTACCGCTTGCTTTTTTCTCTTGTTCGTCTATGTGTTTGCTTGGCCTTATGTGAGATCTTACTGATAATTTGTCTGCTGTCTAGCACTGTTTGTAATTTGTCTTGACGGTGTAAATTTTTTTTTTGAGAAGAAGATGGGTTGAATCTTTTGGGGAATAGTCGAGCTCGAGATGGGCTTTGAACTTACCAGTTTGGCTCATCCCAAGAGATCCTAAAGACCCGAAACTCCCCAACTTCTTTCGATAATTTGAGTAGTTAGTGTTTGTGGTGTGATATGAGTCTTTAATATAATTGTTGAGCATGATCTTGATGGCTAAACGATAGTTATATTGTCAGTTTGTGAATCCTGAAACTCTTTTCTTTCTTTCTGTTTGTTGGAGCAGCTTATGTGTTCATCCTTTGTATGGTATAATAGAATACGTAATGATTTTGTTTCAATTCTAAGATAAATCCATGCCTCCTATGCCTTCTTGCTAGTTCCTTGTGTTATTTTAACTTAATGTACATGTCCTGCTTTGTAAAAATCAGTGGCCAAAGCAGTCATCTAAGTAATAGATGATACTTTTTTAGGCTACAAAGATCAGGCAAGGTTCTATACATCAGAATCATGCCATAATTTGCTAGACCTTACCTGTTTTATTCATAATACATGATTAACCATCTCTAGTTATTAAATATCTTGTCCCTTTGGCTGTGACCACGATAGTATGTGAAATATCGACCCCAAATTGATAAAAGGGGAAATAGAAAAGGCCCGTCCAGTCTTTATTTAGGCTAAAATCAGGGATCCAGTAGCATTATTTGTTTTCTCCATGATTGGTTGTAGTATGTTACTCTTCCTGTTTCTCTCTGGATTTGATCCTATTTGATGTTCGTTCATCTGGTTTGCTTAGTTGTATTCAATTTCATGACGTTACTGGGAATTTATTTATGATGAATTGCTTTCCCTTTGATCATCTACATGATTAGAAGAAAAGAACATGTTATAGTGAATTTGTGGTGAAATATAACTCCTTGTGACAATTCTGTTTAGACCCTTCACTGTTTGATTTGAATTGAAGTGTTCCTCTGTTCTTCTTCTTTTTCCGTTAGAATCAGTAGAATACTGATCTTTCTTCCCTCTTCTTTGCATGAACATGACATCTATCGAGTCCATTGGGACTCCTTATCCCCTCGTCTTCTTAGTCGGGTTAAAACCCAATGAATTCCTTCGAGTCTAGCTCCAACCAAGCCAAGAACAGGCTGGTGTATTGCAATATACAGAGGAAATCCAAAGGAAGCAACAAGTATATAGTGGTATACATTGACATGCAGGTTCAAAAAGAAATATGAGAGAGGGAAGCTGATATACAGGTCTTGGGATCGAAAAATGAGAAATATACAACTGGTATACAGCAGTATACACCGCTTGTATACAAACCAGAAATGGACTCAAGTCCATTAAAATTAAGTCCATTACTTGCACAAATCAAATGGGCCAAAGCAGGGTCCCAAATCTCAAACTCTTCTTTATTTCCATGTATTTATTTGAATTATTTGTATTAACTAACATTCAATCTAAAAAGTTCCCTAGAGTTGTTATTCCGGTTTTATCTTTATTTTCTCCTTTTATGTATTTCGTTTACTTAGACTTTTTATCTAATTACCTTGTTAAAAATAGAAGTAAATATGAACTTTTGTCAATTGCCTTCGAATAATAAAAATGGGCTTTGCATAGCCACGAAAGAATTTTCTTAAAAGTTCGTTTTCTTCAAACATTCTTTTCATAAAATTAATTGTAATATTTTCCTCACTTATTCAAGTTAATGTCTTTTTCTTGAAAGCATTTTTTTATTTACTTTCAATTTTTGGCAAGTAAAATCATTTTTCCTTAAAGTTTTTCCTTCAAAATTACTAGTTTTGCTTACAACTTTATCATTTTTAGGATTTGTTCAAATCTCTAAGAATATTTTTGTTAATTATCTTCTTTTAATTGGTCGAAACATTTTTAAAAAGTTAACAACTTTTGATTCTCACCGATTTTTCTTGAATTAAATTTATTCCACATCATTCTTTCAAAATACGGGTTTGTTTTTCATACTTTAATAAAAGAAACCTTTTCAATTCGAACCTTTTTTTTTAAAAAAATAACCTTTTGTTTGGGATTTTATTTAAATTAAACTTTCTTAAATTAGAATCCTTTCAAAGAATGAATTTTGTTTAATTGAAGTAGTCATCTTGCTTTGAATTAATTGATAGCATTTTTGCTCAAATCATTTCTTCCCTCTTAAATTTCAAATCTTTTATTTCAACTCTTGCAAAACTTAGTCATTTTTAAGTTAGTCAAAATTGTTCTTTGGTCAACCATTTTCTAAATGGACGTTCTTAAGTGCCTTAAAACTCTTCTTAAGACGTTACTTGAACCCTTACCAATTTCTCTAATTTTAAAGATTTATTTCTGTTTTTAAGTCTTTGAAATTCTTTTAAGTTTTCTTAATTTCTTTATAAAAATTAAGTGGCAACTCTATTTGTTTAGAATTATTTTGAAGTTTCCTCTCAAGTTGTGAAATAGTTTCTAATTGTCAAAATCATTTTCTTTTAAATAACAAATTTCTGAAAAGGGATAAAACAGAAATGACGACTCTGCTGGAGATTTATTTAGGTTTTAACCAAAAATTTGAACTATTTTTGACTAACTATATGTGACTAACTATTCAGAACATTGTAATAGTTAGTAGATTTTGATTAATGTTTGCTTATGTATTTATTTATCATAAAATATATTGTCATTGCATTTCATAGCATATTTCGCCACATGGCATGTAATTTTATTTATATTTTAGGGAAGCTTACGATCCCGTGGCCTCTAGCCATAAATAATACTTTCTCGAAAATATGATAGTTTACGAGTACGTCATGCGTCCAATGGCTATCGTATTTTCAACTCAAGTTGTCCGCTTGGGACCCGGTCTATTTCAAAGCAAACCCACTCCTAGACACCTAGTGTAGAGCTAAACCTAAACCCTATTTTTAGGCATTTACCTAAGACGACTCAATACCTTAGGGGTATTGGGCCCATTAGAAAGACCACCTTGTGTCTATTGACCACGAGTCAATAAAAGACGATCATCTCTTATTTGTTTAATTGAAGGATATAATGTTGAATGTTACGAACCATTGTCCCTCGGGTTTGGAAATTATTTATGTGGCTTCCATCATCATAATCAAAAGAAGATCTTCATCCGAAAGGCGTTTGAAAATTTCAAGAAGTCCAAGAAGTTCGAGAATGAAGGACCTTCCATGGCGGACTATTTTAAGAATGTACCCCTGCGTGGGAGTTGGGACTAACATTTATTGTACATCCCTTTCCTTTGTTTTGTATCACCATTTAATTTATTCATAAAATTTGTATATGACATAATTTTTGGGGCAATGGAACGTCTTACAAACGACATACGTATCCTTCAATTCGTTAGACCTACCTTTGGCATAAAAAGGTCACATATCTGTTTAGGACGCACTATAAATTGTTATGTAATATAACTGTCTTATATGCTTATGTGTGTTGCTTAAATAAAAGGTGAATCAATCTACTCCTATTTGATATTTTAGAACCGCTAAGCAAAATATAAGCCTACCACACGAAAGTTCGACAAAAAAAATTCAAGTCCTCCATGTTCCTCAGAAAAAATCCTAAGCCTTTCATTTTCACGAAGCTTCTAAACCTTACTCCTATCTCTCAGGAAATATTGACTTACGAACTCAAACTACATAAGATCTAATTTCTCCTTCGTAGGATATGTAGGCAACCGTTCAGGACTCGGCCCTTATAGGTAAAAACCTTTATTTTCCCCATCTTTTGGCAAGAAGATTAAAGAATTTCACCAGAAGATCAAGATTCAACAAGAGTCAACTTTTTTGTCAAATCACTCATTCCAAAGTCAACAGACAAATTCCTGTCTGTTTGAGTCTTTCTCCAAACATGAATTGATTCACCTTTAATAAAGCAACATTTGTCTATTTACATTCTATCGAATATATTGTATTATTTATCCTGAATGAAATCTAACATGATTACCTTTTGAGTTGTTTTTCCTATTTCAGGTGAAAGCTAAGAAACTGATCTGTGTTGAAAACTAGCAAAACATCCTCACTTCAGGATAAAGTAGAAAAAAGATAATCCCGTGACCGTAGTTTGATAAGAGAAAAATGACTGGTAATACTAAGGAAATTAGGTCGATAAATGTGGCTATACAAGAGCCAGTCCTAGTAGATTAGAGTGAGCTGATTGTACAGCTAATACAAAAAATTTATGAGATGGGGGAAGAAATGCGAAGGAACAAAGAATTAACTAGGATGACCAATGCCGTAAATGCTCCCATACCTAGTGAAATGAGGCCTCCGCTTCATCTTTCTTCTCCAAGTTCTCTAGAATTCGACATTTTTCCTATCCGCTCCAATGCACCCACTTCCTCAACTCCTAGACCATCCACCATTGATTTGTTTGCTCCAAATACATTTTTTTCTAACACCTCACATCAAGTTTCTTCTTCTCTTGTCCAGCATGCTAATCGAAGTGACAATCCAAGCACTCACAACGTCCAAATGCCTATATTCCTTCAATGTACCAAAATACACAAAACATTACCTCCATATATCAAAACTCCACTCTAAATATCCCGCACCTATCACCTATCCAAAATGTGCCACCCACCACCTTTCATGCCGCTACACTTAAACCCTACTTCACTATTTCAGAAAATCTCGAGCTGGATCATTATGAGGAAAAAGAGAGGAAATTGAAAGTTGTGGAGGATAAACATGATAAGGACATGATGTTACTGAAAGAAGATATCACCAAGATCAAAGAATCATGGAGTTAGCCCGATAAAGGTGAATTCATCTATGATGATCTTTGTATCTATCAGGATTTGAAACTGCCTGAACGATTTAAAATTCCAAAGTTTGAGACTTTCGATGGCACTGGAAATCCCACGGTTCATTTGAGGAGTTATTGTGATTGAATGATAGGAGCAGGTAAAAATGAAGCGCTACTAATGAGGCTCTTTAGCTGGAGTCTAAGCGGTGAAGCGCTAGAATGGTTCACTTCGCAAGAGTTGAAAAAATGGCCTGGATGGAATTCCTTGGCCAAAGATTTTTCTAAAAGATTTGCCTACAATGTGGAGATTGTCCCAGATAGGTATTCGCTAGATCGTATCAAGAAGAAAATCGATGAGTGTTTTCGTAACTATGCCCATCGATGGAGAAAGGAAGCAGCGAGGGTCCGTCCTCCTATGACTGAGAAAGAAATTTGTCATTGTATTTATGCGAGCCCAGGAATCAGAGGTCTACAATAAGATGATATCCACAGTAAATTTAAAATTTGCTGATTTAGTCAAAATTGGTGAAACAGTCGAAGAGGGCCTTAGGACTGGAAAAATCACCAGGATCTCTACAGAGCTGGAGTCTCCAGGATTTCTAAGGAAGAAAAAGGAAGACGTATCCTCCATATCTTTCAGTTTGAGCACAAGGTCTAGAAAGCCATCCAAGTTTAGCTTTCAGAAGCTTTCATCATTGGACACATACCTCTCAGCTCCACGAAGACCTTGTCCTGCTTTCTATGCTTAAACTAGTTACCAAAATTACCAAACTCCACCTCCGAACTATAACAACTAATCTCGAAATTACCAAACACCTCTACAAAATTATCAAAGCTACCAACCAAATTTCCAAACACCATCTCCAAGCTTTGAAAAGAACCCTCCCCGAACCTTCACACCATTGGCTGAAAGTCGGACTCAACTTTTTAGAAAACTCAAACAAGCCAGATTGATCCAGCCCATTGTGCCGAGATCTGTCAATATCAACTCTTAATTTTTTAAAGCCGATTGATATTGTGCATACCATGCTGGAAGTGTTGGGCATGCTACAGAAGATTGCATCAATATGAAATACAAAATTCAGGACTTGATCGATCAGAAAGTTATCACACTCTAGACAACAAATGTCACCAACCATGGAGAAGATGCTATCACTATGATAGAAATGATGAAGAGTGGATAGCAAGCAAGTTCATAATACAAGCCAGTTTGGAAAAAGTGAAAAAATTAGAGAAAGTTGTGACTTCTCTGAACTTAAACAAGGAGTCTAAGATAATGACTACACCTTGTCAAACATTCCCTGAAAAGCCTCCAAAATTTGTGTAGACCACGTCCAAATCAAAGAGAATCAGTCCAAGGACAAGGTTAAGAAGAATATTGATCTGGAGCTGCCAAAGCCACTTAATCACTTCTACCAGTCATTTCCTATATGTTTAAGGCCTTCAAGCAACAGTCCTGGGGATGGAATCAGGCACCTCTTCAAAGAATGTGATGATATCCTAGAGGAGTTCCCTGAGGCATCAGAGATCAAAAAGTTGAATCTTGAGGAGCAATTGCAGAATTGGACCTCCACTCCACTCATGATTTCTCGGTCCTGTGGTAGATAAAAGGACAAATTTATTTTTTTTGCAAATCGGTGATGGTCCGGATGAGGCCCGAGACCCACCCTTTATTTCTTTATTTTCCTCAGCACTAATTTCTTTCTTTCCAAAAGGCATAGACTCGTATTCGTGCGAGCCATAGCCAAAATTTGTGAATGTTTTCAACTTCAATGAAAGCCGCACCTATCTCAAAATTCAACTGATTTTATTTGCCTTTCATATTTAAAATGATATTATCTAACCTTGTTTATGTATAATTTCAGTAAAATAATTTAAAACCTATCAATGTTATGCCATGTCATGAGTTGAATGAACAGGTGAGGTAAATGATGAATGTGAAGAGTATGATGGAAAGATTATGGTCCTCGAACGATTTGAGAATCAAGAGAAATCTAGACAAAGAAGTCATAACCGATGTCCTCCTGTCAAAAGTACAAAGGAATTCAAGTACAGAAAAATGAGCAGTTGATCTACCATCAAGATAAGCACAAAGGAAAATTCACACCAAATTGACAAAGACGCCACATCATCCACAAAGTACTATCCAAAGGTGCTGTCAGTGGCAGATGACCAAGGTGTGGATAAAATCGATTGACTCAGAAGCTATAAAGATATGCTATGCCTGAAGATAGTTTCTCCTTTAGTTTATTTCCATGTAATCATGTTTTCTATTTTTCTATCCTTTGTAGTTTAGCAATATCTTTCCTAATCCTCTTTGTATGAACTGCGTGATGACCTGAATTCTCAATAATGAGATACGTAGGTGGCCTTTGTCGGCTTCGGTCACTCCTTTATTAATTTCCAATATTCTCCCACTATAAGTGTGGAAACTACGTTTGACCTGATTCTTGCTTCAACGGGATATGTAGGCGCCACAATGGCTCGGTCATATCGCCCTAGGAAATGGAAATAGGGGCAGAAATTTTGAGAAAGGAATCTCAAAAATTCAGAAGGTGAAGGTCATTTTCCAGCAAAATAGGAGTAGGCTTGTGAATATGTAGATGCCACAACGGTTCGGTCATACCACCCCAGGAAATGGAAACTGGGGCAAATTTTTTGAGAAAAGAATCTCAAAAATTCAGAAGGCAAAGATCATACTCCAACAAGTCAGAATGCAAACTATGCTAAAGAGCAACTGAAATGGATCTCGAGAAAGAATCTCATACTCTCCACAGAGTGTAAGTCTCATATCAACGAGATGAGATTCGTCACGAGATCTTTAACTGGGGCAGAAATTTTGAGGAGGACCTCAATATTTCCACCAAAAGAATTCAGAAACAAACTCCAAGGAATTGCCTAGCACCAGAAGAATAGAGTCTACTTCAGAAATCCCTAGTTGCGACAAAATTCGAGGTGGATTAGTTCCCAGCCACGATAGTTTTCTGGAAAATCATTCTCTCCAGCTAGGATGTTGAAGGATCACCAGAGTCCGCCAGCAATATGTCAGATATGTCAAGGCCTCAAGTGAAGGACATTCATTGGCTAGTACATGACATGACAATATTGGCGGAGAATTTTTCGAATCATTTCTTCAAAATCGCTATTTTTCAAAACTTAGCCAAAGTCCTTATAAATTATTTTCTCCTTCATAAATTAAGTTTGTCTTATATCTGCCATAACACAGGAAATTGAGGCAGGCGCCCGAGGATGACAAGCAACCAAAGATGAAAGAACAAGGAGCAGAAGACCAAAGAAAGTCAACAAAGATCAATTTTGCCAAAACTAATAATTTTTCTATGGATGCAGGTTATCCTAAAGAAGTGTTAGTGATCGGAAAAAGCCTATAACTATACGGCGTATTCAAAGTAATACAATGAGACTGAATGTCTGAAGTCGACAAAGAAGAGCCGAGACTACTAGGAGAAGCCAAGACGACAAAGTTTTCCAAAGCTAATGACTTTTCTTGTGGTTTCAGGGACCATTAGATAAAGAAAGATCAATGAAATCCTCCTCAAGACTCCAGCGAATCAGGGATCACAATAAATACACGATGTTTAAGGATGGTATTTATGACTGTTCCCAGAAATAGGTTTTTAACCATTCACTAAATCAAAGTTATTTTGATAATGAATGCTTTCCTTAAAGTTTTTTCCTGAATTTGACCGTGGTCTCTAGTAAAAGAGACACTGCGTCTACTAATCATTTACCTTGAGCCAGGTACACGCCAAGAAGTCAAAATGTTAGCAAAGAGATTAAAAGTGATGTTTTCTGATAATTACCGCGAAGAGCCATTTACATGTTTATTTTTGTCACAAGGACTATCATCTGCAATAAGCCTCATGGGCTTTATCTTATCATCTTAACACTTATAAGCCATAACAACAGGAATGTACAAAGTTTTCAAGTCGCAGCAATGGGAATGCGCACCATACTTGTAAGTTGCAGCAACGGAAATGCGCAAATCATGACACTTCTAAGTTGCAACAATGGGAATGTGCAAAGTATCTATATTGCAGTAACGGGAATGCGCATTACACTTGTAAGCCACAACAATGAGAATATGCAGAGTTTTCGAGCCATAGCAACAAGAATGCACATGCAGTCACATGATCCAATGATGTTCGCCACCAGGGTTAAAGAAATCATACCGTTCAAGGGGAGTCTATAAGACTCCATCCAAAATTGAATGATGAACTAGATTTCCTAAAAAGTTGGTAGGACAGATGTTGTCATTAAGCCACAACAATCTTTAAAACCAGATCGTGTGCAAGATTGCCCAAAATTTGATAGACCAAGAGCTATCTATAAGACTTAGCGATATCTAAAAATGGATAGCTCTCATGACCTGATTTCTTGGTCATGATTGCACCTACAATCCCCAGTAGGCAAACTAATCCCCGTAGCCTAGAACGGTAAGTAATGGGCTACTAGCAAGCAAACGAAGAAGAAAATAGTTTAATAAGCGGAAGCAAGGGAACGAGATGAAGAAAATAGATAATAGGAGTAATATATGTACAATGCAGAAGCAAAACCAAACCCAAAACCAGCGTAAAAGAGCCGGATCTACATAAGAAGTACAAGGGTCCAAAACAATATACACAAAGTTGTCTCCGAGTAGAAATAGAGTATATAATCAAAAGATAACTAAAAGCCAAGCTCCAGTCGCTAAGAGCTCACCCTCAGTCCAGACTATCACCAAAAATAGCACCTCACACGAGTCTCCACGAGCTAACGGCGATGGCCCATACTAGGACCTGCAACAGAAGATTCAGAGTGTAGTATGAGCACCAAATGCGAAGCATAAGGTACCCAGAAGGTATCATAGGTTGACTGGGCACATATAAGATAAAAGCGTAGTAACAGACAGAATAGAAGCATATAGTCACAGAAATCAACAAAAAGTACACAGGAAATAGCCCAGAGGGAAGTCAACCGAACATCATAAAAGGATATCAAGTAGAATATATGCGCAACAAGCACAGGTGTAAGCAAGAAATAACGCACCTGGGATCCTTGCAATAACAGTATATACATAATAAGTTTAAGAAATGGACGGTATACCGGTAACCTCAAGTACAAGGAAGGAGAAGGAGAGTAAAGATAGGCATACTCGAAAATAGAAATCAATAACTCAACTAGCCATACCAATCTCAAATCCAACAAGTAACAACTCAGCCATATATAATCCTATAGCATAACCATAACAGGGGGATAACACCGCGATAAAGTAACAAGAGACTACCTACAGTCCCCCGCCCACCCATACAACCGAGGAACGCAAACAAGTGAAAATAAAACCCTCCGACCGCCAATACAATCGCAATGTACAGTTAACAAATATAAAACAAGGGTGGAACCTCAAACAACAAATGATATGATGCATGATAACCTCAGGGTAGGATAAAAACTCTGTATGTACCTCCTCCGGTGCCTATGGGGCCCAACAGGTAGGTTCCATGGAAGGACACTGCCTGTATACCTCTTCTCCGCCGTATACCCTCCCTTTAGCACACGCATACCAAAGCCCTAGGCCCAGAAAACAAGGTACATAGAGGTCCCGGACCCCATACTAAAATGCAGTACCAAAACATGCCATCCAGAAGCAAGTCCGAGTTCAAGATAGAGACCCAGTCTTGAATATGCATGCCCAGACCCTGTCCAGGACTGAAATAGTGGGAAAATATCTCAAAAACCCTTCCAAGGGTGCCTGGACGTAACTGGGTCTAAACAATAGAAAGTCATCCCAGATGCTCGGTCCGATCGAGGCTATAAACCATCCCAATTTAATAAGAAACTCAAGTAGCACCCCGGACCTGCCGAGTCTAGCGTTAATAGTAAAACTAGTGATAGAAATCGTAATTTGACCTTATTTTACCCCAAAAAGATTCACAAGTTAAATCAAACCATTTCTAATTAATTTCCATCGAAAACGGGCCCCCGGGGCCATGAAAAGTTTAGAAAACAATTCCAGTAGGCCCGAAGCCTAAACCATAGTAAAACATGGATAAACACTCTTTATATGCATGTAAATGAATGATCAACACAAATAACCGCCCAACAGGTCGCAATCAACCTATCGGCCCTGCACAGGCTCCAATCGCTCTACAGCACAGATTGCCAGCAAAATATCACCATAACGATGCCTGGGACTCACGGGCACCCCCGAATAACCCACCGTCTATGTTCCAGAGTCAAAACAAGGCCACACAAAACCATAAGGGTGATAACATCAACTACTAAGAATGCTACACAAAACAGAGAGAAAAAACGGGGGTGAATCGCGAAAAAGTGGTCAGGTCTGTGGTACCAACCTAATAACCCAACCCAATGATGCCAGCTAGTACAATTTTATCTGATATATGCTAAGCCTAGGGACTTTAGTCCGTAACCTACCTGTCATCCGATGACAAGCTACTGGGACAATGAGATCTAAGCTCGAATCACTCCGAGAAATCTCGAATGATGGTGAAACTATCAAAAACATCAATAATACATCAAAACGAGTCTAACGATACTCATATTGCTACAATTGTAGCCAGGTCAAAATCCAGGTCAAAAGCTGGCCAAATGGAGATAAAGATGGAATTTTAAGATTAAAAACCAAAACCAAAAATGAAAAATAGAACAATGACCACCACGATGGCAAGAAGGCATGCTCAAAATTTGAGATCAATTAGCCAAGAGAAGGGTGCCAAAACAGCCCGCTCAAGATGGAGATAAAGATGGAATTTTAATACTAAAAACTGAAAATTAGGCAAGGAATTACTCACCAAAATGATGGAATTTAAGCCAATACGGAAAATTCTTCAAACCCACGAACATGAACGAGCTAGGAGGCAGCCACTACAACAATTTTCCAAAGCTTGGGTATGAGTAACAATGGTGGATTTTCAAGAAAATAAAGAGGGAAGCAACTTGGGGAAGAAATCTTACCAAAAATCAAAGAATCACGAATAATCGATGAAAAATTGATTTCCTCAAAGCCAAGACTGATATGGAGCAATTTGCTAGAGAGTATAAGTGTTTTAGAGTGAGAAAGATTGAGAGAAAATGCTGGAAAAACAAAATAATAGAAAAATATAGTTGCAGGGAACTGGCCAGCGCCAATGGTGCCCAAGCAGCGCTATCGCGCTGGCCAGCCGAAACGCGCTTGAGCACAATTGCGCTGGGACAGCGCTTATGGCGCTGAAGTCCTGGCCTGCAACTTTTTGAAAACTCCTCGGGGCATTCCGGGCATAATCAAAATCCGATATTCAAAAACCAATATTCAAAAACCAATAATGCTAATAGAGTGGAAACAACGTTCAAGACTCAAATAAATCAACGAAACTTCCATACAAGGTTGTTTCGGAGAAATGTTAACCCAAGTCAACTCTAATGAAATGGAACTCAAAGGCTCGAAATGAGTTTGGGTCACCTGAAACCCGAACCAACCACCTTCCCAATCCAAACTTAACATTCCAGAGCTGATGGAATCGTCGGATTTTGAATCCAGCACTCCGATCATCGAAAGTCACCCAAAGTTATACTTTTAACTCCAAATGGCCTGAAATCATAGAAAACCACACAAAACCCACACCGGAAGTTCTCAGGCGGCAACTGAAGGTCCAACTAGACCAAACTCAACGCTTCGGAGTTAACAGAAGTGTCAAAATTCAATTTTGAGCACGTTAGCTAAGAATGTTGACTAAAGTCAATGATATTCTAAGTTAAAGCTCTAAAATAGGAAAAAGGGAAAAATAACCAAATGAACGACCAGGGCACCGAACTACCGGTCTCAGTAAGCCATAAATGACTTGGGGCCGCTACAGGAAATCTCTAACAGTATAATGAATGCGTAAATGTGAAGATGACCGAAAGGTTCATCACAACATCCACTACTAAAAAGACTTTCATCCTCGAAAGTCAAGAAGAAGGGAGTACCTGAAGGCTTGAACAACTGCGAATACTGAGCATGCAACTCACTCTCGGTCTCCCAAGTAGCCTCCTCAACCAGACGATGCCTCCACAAAACCTTCACAACTGGAATCTCACTAGATCTCAATCGCCTGATATCTCGAGCAAGAATAGCTATCGGCTCCTCAACAAATGACAACCTCTCATCTAACTGAACCGAATCCCAATGCAACACATGAGACTCATCTAGAACATACCGGTGCAACTTCGAGACATGAAAAATTGGGTGAAAAGTTAAAAACATCGGAGGCAAAGCTAACATATAGGCTACACTACCAACCCTCTGTAGAATATCAAATGACCCAATAAACCTGGGGCTAAGCTTGCCCCACCGACCAAATCTCATCACGCCCTTCACAGGCGATACTCGAAGGAAAACCAAGTCACCAACACTGAACTCCAAGGCATAAAGTCTACGATCAGCGTAGCTATTCTGCCTACTCTGGGCTGCTCTAAGTGTGTCCTGAATAAAACATACTCGGTCCAAGGAATCTCTAAGAAAATTTGTACTCTGCGGTCTGGACTCTAACCCATTAAACTAACCAATCAGCAAACTGCAATGCCTCCCATACAAGGCCTCGAAAGGTGCCATGCTGATGCTCGAATGGAAACTATTATTATAAGCAAACTGGGCCAAAGTCACAAACTGATCTCATGAACCTCCAAAGTCAAGTACACAAGCCCAAAGCATGTCCTCCAGGACCTGAATGGTCCTCTCGAACTGGCCATCTGTCTGAGGGTGGAAAGCAGTACTAAGCTGAACCTCCGTACCCAAATACCTCTGTATAGCTGTCCAGAAGTGAGATGTGAACTGCGTGCCACAATCTGAAATGATAGAAGCTAGGACCTCGTACAACCAAATAACCTCACTAATGTAAATCTGAGATAACCTCTCAGCACCATAGGAAGTCTGAACCGGCAAGAAGTGGGTCGACTTAGTCAGCTGATCCATAATCACCCAAATGGAATCAAAACCCCGAGAAGGATGAGGCAATCCGACAACAAAGTCCATAGTAATACCTTTCCAGATCCCTCAGGAATGGGAAGTCGCTACAACAAGCCACCCGGTCTCATGTGCTCAAACTTCACCTGCTGACAGTTCAAGCACCTAGATACGAACTCTGCTACGTCTCGCTTCATACCACTCCACCAGTAAAGTTATCTCAAATCTCTATACATCTTTGCCGCGCTAGGATGAATGGAGTATCTAGAATAATATGCCTCACGGAGTATCAACTGAATCAAATCACGAACCTTCGGAACACAAAGTCAGCCGCCAAACCTCAGAATACCATCAGAACCTAAAGTAGCCCGGCTGGCCTCACCCTGAACTACCTGATCACGAAGTCACACAAACTTTCATCCTCAAACTGTCGGCTCTAAATCTGATCAACTAGAGTAGAACAAACCTCAACACTGGCAAGCACTCGGCTAGGATCCGACAAGTCAAGCCTAACCAATCGGTTAGCCAAGGACTGGATGTCCAAGGCCAACAGTCGCTCAGAAACTTCAAGTGAAGCTAGGTTGCCCGTACTCACCGCCTTCCAACTCAAGGCATCCACTACCACGTTTGCCTTACCCAGATGGTATATAATAGTGAAATCATAGTCCTTCAGTAGCTCAATCCATCTCCTCTGCCTCGAGTTCAGGTCCCCCTGACTCGTAATGTACTAAAGACTATGGTGATTGGTGAATATCTCACAGTGAACTCCATATAAGTAGTGCCTCAATATCTTAAGCGTGAAGGCTACCATCACCAACTCCATGTCATGAGTGAGGTAGTTGCACTTGTGAACCTTCAGTTGTCTTGACGCATATGCTATCACTCAACCCTGCTGCATCAACACATAACCAAGACCGACCCCTGAAGCATCACAATACACGGAGAAACTTTGACCCTCAACCGGCAAAGTTAGAACTGGAGTTGAAGTCAATAAGGCCTTAAGCCTCTGGAAGTTATCCCCGCACTGGTCCGACCACTGAAATGGAAAATCCTTCCTAATAAGCATAGTCAAGGGTGCTGCTATGGAAGAAAATCCCTCAGTGATCCATCTGTAGTACCCGGCTAAACCAACAAAGCTGCGAACCTCGGTAGGAGTACTAGGTCTAGGCCAATCACAAACCGCAAATATCTTACCCGGATCAACCCTAATCCCATCCTTAGACACCACGTGCCCTAGGAATGCAACTGACTCGAGCCAACACTCACACTTTGAGAACTTGGCATAAAGCCAATGATCTCTCAAAGTTTGAAGTACAGTTCTCAAATGCTTCTCATGCTCGTCCCTACTCCTCGATTATATCAAAATGTCATCAATGAAAGCTATCACGAATATATCCAAATACGGGCTAAGCACCCTATGCATCAAATCCATAAAAGCTGCGGGGGCATTAGTCAACCCAAAAGACATCACTAGGAACTCATAGTGGCCATAACGTGTCCTGAATGCTGTCTTTGGGATGTCCTCCGCCCTAATCCTCAACTGATGGTAGCCAGACCTCAAGTCAATCTTCGAAAATATGGCTGAACCCTAGAGCTGATCAAATAAGTCATCAATCCTCGGTATCAGATACATATTCTTCATTGTAACCTTATTGAACTATCGATAGTCAATACAAATCTGCATCGACCCATCCTTATTCTTCACAAAGAGAACAGGAGTACCCTATGGGGACACACTCGGTCTAATGAACCCCTTAGCTAACAAATACTGGAGCTTCTCCTTCAGCTCTCTCAACTCAGTAGGAGCCATACGGTAGGAAGGAATATAAATGGGCCTGGTGCCCGACTCTAACTTAATGGGAAAATCAATATCTCTCTCAGGTGGAAGGCCTGGCAGGTCGGTTGGAAACACATCTATGAAGTATCTAACCACATGAACAGACTCAGGAGATGAAAGGTCAGCACTAGCATCTCAGACATATGCTAGATAAGCTAAACACCCACGGGAAATCAACTTCCTAGCTCGAAGACAAGAGATGATCCCAGATGGTGCATGGCTAACAGAACCCTTCCACACAACCGGGGATACATCGGGCATGGCTATGGTAACGGTCTTGGCATAACAATCTAAAATTGCACGGTGAGGGGATAACCAGTCCATGCCCAGTATCACATCAAAATCTAACATATCAACAATCATCAAATCACCCCAAGTCTCCAAATCACCAACAGATATCACATAGGATCTCACAATCCGATCCACTACTAAAGAATCTCCTATTGGGGTCGAAAGAGAAACATGAACAGATAATGGCTCACTAGCCAACCCCAAATAAGGCAGAAAGTAGGCAGATACATATGAACAAGTGGATCCAAGATCAAATAAAGCCATAGCAGACTGATGGCATACAAAAAATATACCTGTAATCACAACATCTGAGGCCTCTACCTCTGGTCTTCCAGGGACCGCATAGAACTGATGACGACCTCCACCTGCTCGACTGCCATACATACCACCTACTCTGCCATGTAGAACACCACCCCTAACCTGACCACCACCCCCTCTAGCCAGAGGCTGAACTGCTCGTAAAGGCTTGGAAAGGCTCGGCCGACTGCCCTGTATCCTACTCGGGGAAATCTCTAGAAAAATAACCAATCATACCACAAGTAAAACAAGCCCCTGAGGACCTACTCTATCGGGATAAACCAGCAGAACTTGTATGGCCACCATAACCTGATGCCTTAGAAGATGTACCCCTCGAAGACAAACCACTATAGCCCTGATGGCTGCTCTGACCCTGCTCAAACTGGGTACTACCGGAAGTCTAAAGTGAAGCCTGAACCGATCGGCTGGACTGACCCTGGTGATGCTATGGCTAATAACCCCGGCCACTGGCTTGAACCTCTACCACCATGCCTGGAACCGATGTAGCCACCCTGATGTCAAGGCCTCTTATCTCTGGCCCCCTGATCATGTTGCTGTAAGTCTTCCACAGTACGGGAATAATCTGCGATAGCCTGAAAAGTCCGACCACCGACAACCAATATCCTAGATGGCTACCTAATCTCTCGCCTCAAACCCCATACAAATCTATGAATCCTATCTGCCTCGGTAGGAATGATCATAGCCCCAAATGGTGCTAGCTGATGAAAATAGGTCTCATACTCTGAGACAGTCGTAGAATCCTGCATAAGCCAAGTAAAATGCTCCCTGTAATGCTCACGATCACTCTGAGGCAGGAACTTGGCCATAAAGAACTCATAGAACTCAGACCATGTCAAAGGAGGTGATGTAGAAGATCTGCAAGCAACCTGTGCCATCCACCATAACTTCGCTGGACCCTTCAGCTGATAGGTGGTATAACCGACTCTGTGAGTCTCCAACAAACGCAGATGGTGCAACATCTCCTCACATGTAGTAATAAAATCATGCGGGTCCTGACCCAACGTACCCGCAAATCTCGATGGTGCCAACCTCAAAAACCTACCCAATACCTTCTGTTTCCTATCTGTCATAGATAAGCGAGGAGCAAGAGGTTGTGAACTGAAGGAATCAGAACAACCTCATCATGGGGAGCCGCAGTAGCAGGCTGCGCTCCTGAACTCTGAACACCCATGGCTGCCCCCTAAGAGGGTATTTATGCTACCTGAGAAGGTCTCTCTCCAAACATACCCAATAGTTGAACAAGTAAGCCCCTAATATCCAAAGACTGAGATGGGGCTGAAGCTGGCACAACAACTAGTGCTGGAACTGGTACTGGAGCTGGTGGTACCTGGGATGCCCCCGGGTCGACATGCTGCTGCTCTGGAGCAAACTTCGGCTCGTAGTCATACTCGGGCTCTACCTCAACTCTAGCAGCTCTAGCTGGTGCCGCTGCTCTGGGGCATACACGACCCCTACCTCTACCCTTGTGACCACCCCAACCCCTAGCTGGAGTCGGAGGTGCAGGGGCAGGGGGCTCTCTTCTGCCAGAAACTGAAGATCTCGTGCGAACCATCTGCGGAAGAGTGAACCAGAGTAAGTGAGATTTCCAGAAACTTTCAAGGATACTACACACAAGATAGAAACAAGCAAAGTTTAATTTTTCCTAAGATGCCACTCTAGCCTCCCGAAGAGTGAGTACAATCGTCTCCACCCAGATCCGCAGGACTCTACTAGACATTGTCTCATATACCGATGACATCGATGAACCTAGGGCTCTGATACCAAGCTCTCATGACCTAATTTCTCATATATGATGGCATCTACAACCCTCAGTAGGTGAACCAGTCCCCGTAGCTCAGAACGGTCAGTAATGGGCTACTAGCAAGAAAATAAAGTGGAAAACAGTTTAATAAGCAGAAGAAAGGGAACAAGATGAAGAAAATAGATAACAGGAGTAATATATGTATAATGCGGAAGCTAAACCAAACCCAAAACCTGGTATCATAATGTATAAGAGCAGGATCTACATAAGGAGTACAAGGGTCTAAAATAATATACACGAAGCTGTCTCCGAGTAGAAATAGAGTACATAATAAAAAGATAACTAAAAGCCAAGATCCGGTCACCAAGAGCTCACCCTCAGTCCAGACTATTACTAAAAACAACACCTTTCACGAGTCTCCATGAGCTAAAGGTGATGGCCCACACTAGGATCTGCACCAGAAGATGCAGAGTGTAGGATGAGCACGAAATGCGAAGCATAAGGTACCCAGTAGGTATCATAGGCCGAATAGGCACATATAAGATAAAAGCGTAGTAACAGACAAAATAGAAGCAAGTAGTCACAGAAATCAACAAAAAGAACACAGGAACTAGCCCAGAGGGAAGTCAATCGAACATCATACAAGACTAACAAGTAGAATATATACTCAACTGGCACAAGTGTAAGCAAGAAATAATGCACCTGGGATCCTTGCAATAACAATATATACATAATAAGTTTAAGAAATGGACGGTATACTGGTAACCTCAAGTACAAGAAAGGGAGAAGGAGAGTAAAGATAGGTATGCTCGAAAATAGGAATCAATAACCAAACTAGCCATACCAATCTCAAATCCAACAAGTAACAACTCAGCCATATATAATCCTATAAGCATAACCGTAACATGGGGATAACACCGCGATAAAGTAACAAGAGACTACCTACAGTCCCCCGTCCACCCATACAACCGAGGAATGCAAACAAGTGAAAACAAAACCCTCTGGCCGCCCATACAACCGGAGCGTACACTCAACAAATAGAAAACAAGGGTGGAATCTCAAACAACAAATGATATGATGCATGATAACCTCAGGGTGGGATATAAACTTTATATGTACCTCCTCCGGTGCTGATCTGGCCCAGCAGGTAGGTTCTATGGAAGGACACTGCCCGTATACCTCTACTCCGCCGTATACCCTCCCTCTGGCACATGTAACCTAAAGTCCCAGGCCCAGACGACAAGGTCCATGGAGGTCCCGAATCCCATACTTAAACTCAGTACCAAAACATGCCATCCGGAAGCAAGTCCGGGTTCAAGATAGAGACCCAGTCTCGAATATGCATGCCCAGACCCTGTCCAGGACTAAAATAGTGGGAAAATATCTCAAAACCCCTCCAAGGGTGCCCGAGCATAACCGGGTCTAAACAGTAGAAAGTCATCCCAGATGCTTGGTCCGACCGAGTCTAAAAACTAGCCCAATTTAATAAGAAACTCAACTAGCACCCCGACCCTGCTGAGTCTAGCATTAATAGTTAAACTTGTGATAGAAATCATAATTTGACCTTCTTTTACCCCAAGAAGATTCCCAAGGTAAATCAAACCATTTCCAATTCATTTTCATCAAAAATGGGCCCTCAGGGCCATGCAAAGTTTAGAAAATAATTCCAGTAGCCCCGAAGCCAAAATCATAGTAAAACATGGATAAACCCTTTTTATATGTATGGAAATGAATGATCAACACAAATAGCCGCCCAACAGCTCACAATCAATCTATCAGCCCTGCACAGGCTCCAATCGCTCTACATCACAGATAGCCAGCATAATATCACCATAACGATGCCCGGGACTCACAGGACCATAAGGGTGATAACATCAACTACTAAGAATACTACAGACAACGGAGAGAGTAAAACGGGGGCGAATCGCAGAAAAGCGGTCAGGGTCTGTGGTACCAACCTAATAACCCAACCTAAGGATGCCAACTAGTATAATTTTATCCTATATATGCTAAGTCTAAGGAGTATAGACCGTAACCTACCTGTCATCTGACGACAAGCTGCTGGGACAACGAGATCCAAGCTCGAATTGCTCCGAGAAATCTTGAATGATAGTCAAACTATCAAAAACATCAATAATACATTAAAATGAGGCTAACGATACCCATATCGCTACAATTGTAGCCAGGTCAAAATCTGAGTCAAAAGCAGGCCCACAGGGCCCATAACTCAAAACCAAAAACAAAAAAGAGCACGATGACCACCACGATGCCAAGAAGGCATGCTCCAAATTTGAGCACAATTGGCCAAGAGAAGGGTGCCAAAACAGCCGACTCAAGATGAAGATAAAGATGGAATTTTAAGACTAAAAACCAGAAATTAGGCAAGAAATTACTCACTAAAATGATGGAATTTAAGCCAATACAGAGAATTCTTCAAACCCACGGACATGTACAAGCTAGGAGGCACCCACTACAATAATTTTCCCAAGCTTGGGTAAGAGCAACAATGGTGTATTTTCAAGAAAACAAGGAGGGAAGAAAGTTGGGGAAGAAAGCTTACCAAAAATTGAAGAATCTTGAATAATCGATGAACAATTGATTACCCCAAAGCGAAGACTGATATGGAGCAATTTGGTAGAGAGTATAAGTGTTTTAGAGTGAGAAAGATTGAGAGAAAATGCTGGAAAATGAAATAACAAAAATATATTGTTACAGGGAACTGGCCAGCGCCAACGGTGCCAGGCAGCGCTATCGTGCTGGCCAGCCAAAATGCGCTTGAGCGCGATCGCGCTGAAGGCCTGGCCTGCAACAATTTTTTGCAACTTTTTGAAAACTCCTCGGGGTATTCCGGGCACAACTAGAAACTGATATTCAATAACCAATAATGCTAATAAAGTAGAAACGACATTGTGAACTCAAAAATATCAATGAAACTTTCATACGAGGTCGTTTCAGAGAAATATTGACCTAAGTGAACACTAACGCAAAGGAACTCAAAGGCTCCAAATGAGTTTAGCTCACCCGAAACCCGAACCAACCACTTTCCAAACCCAAACTCAACATTCCAGAGTTGATGGAATCGTTGGATTTCTAATCTGACACTCCGATCATCGAAAGTCACCCACAGTTACACTTTCAACTCCAAATGGCCTGAAAATAGAGAAAACCACACAAAAACCAAGCCGAAAGTTCTCAGGCCTCACCTGAAGGTATAACTAGACCAAACTCAATACTCCAGAGCTAATGGAACTATTAGAATTCAATTCTGAGCACGTTAGCTAAGAATGTTGACTAAAGTCAATGATATTCTATGTTAAAGCTCTAAAAAAGGAAAAAGGGCAAAATAACCAAACGAACGACCATGACACCGAACTACCAGTCCCATCAAGGAATGAATGACTTGGGGCCGCTACAGGAAAGCTCTAATAGTATAATGAATGCATAAATGCGAAGATGACTGAAAGGGTCATCACAATAGTGTGCAAGATCGCCCAAAATTTGGCAGTTCAAGGGTAATTTATAAGTCGCAACAATATCTGAAATTGGATAAACGTGCAAGACTACCAAAATTTGATAATTCGAGGGTTATCTATAAGCCACATAATATCCAAGTTGATTATGTGCAAGACTACTCAAAAGCTAACAAATCAAGGAAAATCTGTAAGTCGCGACACATCCAAAATTGGATAAAAGTACAGGATTACCTAAATACTGATAATTTAAGGGACATCTATAAGTTGCCTTTATCAAAAGTTAGATGATGTGCAAGATTACTTGAGTTTTGACAATTCAAGAGATATCTATAAGTCGCGTCAATACGAAAGATGCGCAAGACTTACCTAAAGTCATAGATTGTCACAAATAACCGATAGTGCTATCATGACAGAAACTACTACAAGCGGTCACGAAGTCCATCATATTCAGACGACCAAGAAAGTCATCGTATTCGAAAAATCATCATGTTTCATTGCCACGAAGGCAATCATGTATGACAGCCGCGAAGGCTGTTATGTCTATTATTACAAAGTTGTTACAAATGGCTACGATAGCCACACTTTGATATTGGGTCGACCCCATTTAAGCGTTCTCTATATTTGCTTGCCCACTTGAGGGATTATACTTGCAATTGTGTTTGGCTCGACCCCCCATAAGTGGTCTATATTTACTTGCCCACTCGAGGGCTTATACTTGAAATTGAATTAGGTCAACCACCCCATAAGTGGCATATTCATGTGGAGACGTCCACCTCTTTTGGTATATTTGTATATTTGCCAATATAATGTTTGGGTCATTCACCCTAAAAAGTGACTATTAGGCTAATTGAATACCTATTTCACTTTGCTTATGCGTTCATCCTAAACTGCGATTATTAGTCTAACTCTATCGCTATGAGATGCCTATTTTGCAAATATCAATCCATCCACCTCGTTATGGTCAAATTATTAACACTTGTAAGTCGCAACAACGGAAATGCGCAAAGTGTTAAAGTCGCAATAATGGAAATGCACAAAGTGTTTAAGTCGCAGCAACGAGAATGCACAAATCTAACACTTCTAAGTCACAGCAATGGTAATGTACAAAGTGTTCAAGTCTCAACAATGGGAATGCGCACCAGGTACAACACTGCCAAGTCGCTACAAACGATTACAAAAACGGTTACATCAAATGGCTATGAAGGTCGTCATATTTAAAAATCTCCACAAAGCAAGCCTATCCGATAGCTACAAAGGCTATCATGTTATTCTTCGTGGAAGTTTCCATTTCCTAAGACTGAGACGGGAAAGGACAACTTCTTCTTTAAGAAATAACAGACGCAAAAAAATAAGGTACAAAGCTATCTCTCCTTATTGAACTACTTTACTACTAACAATTTTGTTTCAAAATATTGTCGAGAACATCCAAGAGGATAAAAATCTCGAATCAGAACAACATGTACAAATTACATTAAAAAGACGTCATCACACGATATTCGAATGTAGCCCAAGGATGAGGTATGTCGAAGAAACTATCTCTCCAAATGGAATTACTTTACCACTAATAATTTTGTTTTGATATGTTGTCGTGAGCATCCGAGAAGGATGAAATTCTCAAAACCAAAACCACAGGTGCAGACTACATCAAAAAGGATGCATCATAACGTGTAACTTTTTCTTAGCAGCAAACTGGGACATAGTACAAAGAGGAATATCAAACTCTTTGGGTGCGAGTTGAGAATTGACTTCCGCTTCAATCAAACCACACCCCTGTCATAAGGCATGTGGGTCTTTTCCATCATTTGGTCTTAGTTTCGCATCCAAAGTATTTTTTGAATTCACATTGGAAGCAATATTCTTTCTTTTCATATCCGGGTGACAATACAGCTCGAGCATTAGAAATTATTTCCAGGTAAAATCTTACCTATGGGTGTGAAGTGCACCACATTCATGGTTAATAGGTTACAAGCCTCTTTTCCATAACTCAATTAATTATCACTCATCCCTAGCCAAAGGTTATCTTAGCATAAAGATTACCTTTTTCACTGATTGAGTCGAACTACAAGCAACCTGATTCCCTGAGTCTAGGGATATGTAGGCAGGCTCTGTATTGAAACTCGGCTGCATTTCAAACCCCCAATCTCCTTACTCTCCATCTTTCCGATCTCTCTGTACTCTTAAACCGAGATAGTTTAGAATTTTTTCAAAATCATGCGTAAAATCAAGCATTTTTGAACTACAAGTGGCCTGAATTCTCATGTTACCTGAGATATGTAGGAAACCCGACACCGGGGTTTGGCCATAATTCCTTGAAAATTCGTGCTAAAAAACAGTCACTTCCAAGAGATGAACTAGTGGTTGGATAAAATTGGGATCGTCAATTCCCTTTGCCCAGGATTCGTTGCACTCACCCTACTCAAAGGGAGGTGCAATTGTTGACACCCAATTTTTACCCTCCATATTACCAATTAATCTTGAGCCTTTTCTGAATTTTAAATAATTTTTGAAATAATTATTTTATAAAAGGATGAAACATTTTCCAAATCAGCTTTATAATGGTTTTGAGTAAAAATTTGTATCTTTCATATTTAATTATGTGGAATTTATATGAGCTTACTTAAGAAATTATTCTAAATTTTAATGTCATAACAAAATCTTTTTAAAATCAAAATGTGCTTAATTTCCTCCAAATTAATTTAAAATGAGAGACTAATTGAATAATTAATTTTCTAATTTGTTAAATAAGGTAATTATGTATGTTAACTATTTCAAATCGTTTAAACATAAAGAAAAGCTCAAGTGATTAATTGTAATTAGTTCATCTTTATTCCTATTCTAGCCTAATTTCTTAAAACTATTTAAAATCTAGCCGATTTCATTAATTTACTCTCAATTGGCTATTTCCTAAAGATTGAAATGGCCACATTTGCAAAATGTGGCCATTATTTAAATATCCCTTCACCAGCCTTGCTTCAGCCCCCATTTAGGCCAACAAACCAGCCTGGCCCGCCTAAGCCCACCCTTTATTCCTTCAAACCCGCCTGACCCGGCCCAATTACTCCCTTATACTCTCTTCTCTCACTTCACTCTTCAACAACACAGACTTAGGCTAAAATTGTCCCTTAACTATTAGAGTAGGTTCATTTTGGTCCTTCAAATATAACTCTGAGCATATTTAGTCCCTTAACTTTACTAAAGTGGAGCACTTTTGATCTCCCTAACAAAATCCGTTTAAAAATAATGGTGTTAAATCCATGTGGCACCCACGTGACTTGTAAAATACAAACCCATAGAGGTTAAGTGTTAGCTATTATGAGAATATATTTAATTTTGCACGCTCTTAAACACAATTAAGAAGAAATTCGCACACCCTTCACCAAATTACTAGCTACGCCACTGACTTTAAGACCATTTTGTTACTGCATTTAAGAAAATTGTTATTTTTTTCGAGTGGGCAGAATATTGCGTTCTAAAGTATTGTCTTCAAATATAAATAGCTACTACTATATTAATCCTAAAAAATTAAGAAGACAAGAAAGAAAGAAAATGTATATCAATTAAGAAAGAGATAACATTGTTAAATTTACACCGTTAGAAAATTATCCTTTCCGTTAATTTTTAACAGTATTATGTTAGGAAGACCAAAAGTGCTTCACTTTAGTAAAGTTAAGGGACTAAATATGCTCAAGATTATATTTGAGGGACCAAAATGAACCTACTCTAATAGATGAGGGATAATTTTAGCCCAAAACTCACCCTTTACCTCCTCTCTTTTCTTCGTCTCAACAGACGACAAGAACAAAAAACCCAGTACAAATTCCTCCGTCAAACCCAATACCAAACGACAATAATTAATTCCTCTAAATGACGCCCAAATCACCCCCTAAACCCCAGAAATTGTTACCCCTCCGTCAATTTTCCCTTTCCCCATCTATTGTACGAATTGGTGAGTTGTTCACCTTCTAGAAGAACCTAGAAGCCCCAGGTGGCATCCCAACATATTTAATCCCTGAAAACGCAGTGGATTATCCTCTATATCATTGGTGTATGATAGATGTCGTACCAACAGGGTACAAACGTGTAAGCATCAGGGGTTTTTGGGTTTTGATTTTCAAAATCCCTCAAAGTTCTATCTGAATTCCCACTCATTTCCCCCCCATTTTCCCACCCGTCACAACCCTTCTTCTCTCCTATATAAACGCGCCCATTGATTAGGGGTGAGTTTTCAGATAGCAAAAGTCTTGGAGAGTCATTTTCTCTGATTTTTGGGAAAATCTGAGAACTCTAGCTGAAAGAAAGCAAGAATCATTATTATACTTGAGAGTCTTTTTTGGTGTTTACTGCATCTTCGGAAAGAAAACTCAAGTTTCATCGGATGTTGCTAAAAATCTCAATTCGTCATCTCAGTCTAGCTGCCCGAAAATACGTAAATCATCCACTCTCCCTTTCGTTTTTCTCTAATTTTTAGTAGCATGTGATTTTAGGATGGTTTTAGCTGGTCTTGTTTGAAATTGTTTTCCTATGGTGATGGGGAATGGAGGATGAAATTCCACTGCTTGCTTTATTCTCTTGTTCGTCGATGTTTTGCTTGGCCTGATGTGAGATCTTAATGATAATTTGTCTGCTATCTAGAACTGTTTGTAATTCGTCTGGATGGTGTCAATTTTTTTTGAGAAGAAGATGAGTTGAATCTTTTGGGGAATAATCGAGCTCGGGATGGGCTTTGAACTTACCAGTTTAGCTCATCCCAAGAGCTCCTAAAGACCCAAAACTACTAACTTCTTTCGATAATTTGAGTAGTTAGTGTTTGTGGTGTGATATGAGTCTTTAATATATTTGTTGAGCATGATCTTGATGGCTAAACGATAGTTATATTGTCAGTTTATGAATCCTGAAACTCTTTTTTTTTTCTTTCTATTTGTTGGAGCAGCTTATGTGTTCATCCTTTGTATGGTATAATAGAATACCTAATGATTTTGTTTCAGTTCTAAGATAAATCCATGCCTCCTTTGCCTTCTTGCTAGTTCCTTGTGTTATTTTCACTTTTGTGTGAATGTACCTGTCCTGCTTTGTAAAAATCAGTGGCCAAAGCAGTCATCTAAGTAACAGATGATACTTTTTTAGGCTACAAAGATCAGGCAAGGTTCTATAAATCAGAATCATGCCATAATTTGCTAGACCTTACCTGTTTTATTCATAATACATGATTAACCATCTCTAGTTATTAAATATATCATCCCTTTGGCTGTGACCACGATAGTGTGTGAAATTTCGACCCAAATTGATAAAAGGGGAAATAGAAAAGGCTCGTCCAGTCTTTATTTAGGCTAATATCAGGGATCCAGTAGCATTGTTTGTTTTCTCCATGTTTGGTTGTAGTATGTTACTCTTCCCATTTCTCTCTGGATTTGATCTTACTGGATGTTCGTTCATCTGGTTTGCTTAGTTGTATTCAATTTCATGACGTTACTTGGAATTTATTCTGATGAATTGCTTTCCCTTTGATCATCTACATGATTAGAAGAAAAGACATGTTATAGTGAATTTGTGGTGAAATATAACTCCTTGTGATAATTCTGCTTAGACCCTTCACTGTTTGATTTGAATTGAAGTGTTCCTCTGTTCTTTTTTTTGTTTCATTAGAATCAGTAGAATACTGATCTTTCTTCCCTCTTCTTTGCATGAATGTGACATCTATCGAGTCCATTGGGACTCCTTATCCCCTCGTCTGCTTAGTCGGGTTAAAACCCAATAAATTCCTTCGAGTCTAGCTCCAACCAAGCCAAGAACAGGCTGGTGTATTGTAATATACAGAGGAAATCCAGAGGAAGCAGAAAGTATATAGTGGTATACATTGACATGCAGGTTCAAAAAGAAATATGAGAGAGGGAAGTTGATATACAGGTCTTGGGATCGAAAAATAAAAAATATACAACTGGTATACAGCAGTATACGCAGCTTGTATACAAATAAAAAATGGACTCAAGTCCATTAAAAATAAGTCCAAAACTTGGACAAATCAAATGGACCAAAGCAGGGGCCCGAATCTCCAACTCTTCTTTATTTTCATGTATTTATTTTAATTATTTGTATTAACTAACATTCAATCTAAATAAATTCCCTAGAGTTGTTATTTCGGTTTTATCTTTGTTTTCTCCTTTTACGTATTTCATTTACTTAGACTTTTTATCAAATTACCTTGTTAAAAATAGAAGTAGATATGAACTTTTGTCAATTGCCTTCGAATAATAAAAATGGGCTTTCCATAGCCACAAAAGAATTTTCTTAAAAGTTCGTTTTCTTCAAACATTCTTTTCGGAAAATTAATTGTAATGTTTTCCTCACTTATTAAAGTTAATGTCTTTTTTCTAAAAGAATTTTTTTACTTACTTTCAATTTTTGGTAAGTAAAATCATTTTTCTTCAAGCTTTTTCTTCAAAATTACTTGTTTTGCTTACAACTTTATCATTTTTAGGATTTTGTTCAAATTTCTAAGATTTTTTTTGTTAATTATCTTCTTTTAATTGGTCGAAACATTTTTAAAAAGTTAACAACTTTTGATTCTCACCAATTTTTCTTGAATTAAATTTATTCCACACCACTCTTTCAAAATACGAGTCTGTTTTTCATACTTTAATAAAAGAAACCTTTTCAATTCGAACCTTTTAAAAAAAACCTTTTGTTTGGGATTTGCTTTAAATTAAACTTTCTTAAATTCGAATCCTTTCAAAGAATGAATTTTCTTTAATTGAAGTAGTCATCTTGCTTTGAATTAATTGATAGCAGTTTTGCTCAAATCATTTCTTCCCTCTTAAATTTCAAATATTTTATTTCAACTCTTGCAAAACTTAGTCATTTTTAAGTTAGTCAAAATTGTTCTTTGGTCAACCATTTTCTAAACGGACGTTCTTAACTTAAAACCCTTTTTAAGACGTTACTTGAACCATTATCCATTTTCTCTAATTTTAAAAAATTATTTCTGTTTTTAAGTCTTTGAAATTCTTTTAAGTTTTCTTAATTTCTTTATAAAAATTAAGTGGCGACTCTATTTGTTTAGAATTATTTTGAAGTTTCCTCTCAAGTTGTGAAATAATTTCTAAGTGTTAAAACCATTTTCTTTTAAATAACAAAATTCCGAAAAGGGATAAAACAATGTTCATCCTGGGATCGAAGTCTACAGCCTAGCTAAAGGTGAAGTCGCGTATGAGCCTCTGGAACACAGTCTACACTCCACAAAGGAATAGTAGAGGGTAGTATCAGTATAAATCACTATGTACTGGTAGGTATCATAGACCGACTCAGTTTAGAACAAATATACAGTCAAATCAAACAGCAAGTAAAAGACACTTCAACACTTGGCATATAGTTTCGTCAACACATAATCATCTCAAGTCAAATCATCAACATCAATAACAATGCATATAAGTCACCACATATTACCACAATAATGTAAGAATAAGCACTTTTAATAGTTACATTATATGGAATCTATGTTCACCTAACCTTTCCAAATATACTTAATACCATTAGTCTAATTTCAGTTTATAGTTCCAACTCACCATATCTAACCATGGATAAATCAATATAAAAGAAGGGTGTACACATATGCTAAAGGGTCTTATTTCTTCCTAACTATCCATGACCTACAAAAGACACACCAGGGTCCATGTACCATACTAGCTCGTGGTATCTGATCCATAATAAGAGAACAATATCAAATCCCTATCGACTCGTGGTACCCGATCCAAAAAAAATAGCTAACAACAATAACCGTACAAACTTGTGGTACCCACTCCAATTAACAATAGTGAACCTGTGGTTTAAGTCTATCTCTTAGGATATGTCACATTGCACTAATTACACGTACAGATAATCATTTTAAGTTCTTTATTTGGTTTCATGTATACACAACTTATTCATTCAAGCACAACATGAAAACAATTGATAACGCCCAAACTACACCTCAAATTAATGAAGCGTAAGCGGTCGTAGTCAAATATAGAACCCAACAAAGGTTGGGGTCGAATCCCACAGAGAATATGGTGAGAATTAAGTCTTTAGTGAAGTATGTGACTAATGGTCAATAGTTTCCGGTAAATAAAGGGGGGGTTTTGTGTGAACAAATTGTAAACAAAACAAACAATAATGTATGAGAATAATCAGTAGGAGAGCGAACTAGGGAAGTGTTTACCATGGCATTGGTAACGATGTCGATCCTAAGCTTAACCGGGTTCTTCCTATATACGTGTCACGATGTGATTGAAGTAATGGTATCGTCTAAACGTTTCTCAACCAAATAGACAAATTTACTTTTCAATTCTCTCGAACTTGAAAAGGTGTGCTTTTAGATTTCAATCCTAAACATCAAGTAGATTAATCTAGTTACAGCATTAATCATAAGACGAGAGTTAGTAGTCTCGAATCCTCGTTGTTAATCAAGTTTCTCGGTTTTAATCTCTTTACTCAAGCAAATTAAACCTAGGCATGTTCTAATGTTTGCAACCACTAGAAAACGTTAAATAATGAATGATTAACAACGTGACGACATATATATTGAACCTGTAGCTACCCGGAATCTATATCGTTACTTTAGCCATGGCTCCCACAACCCTAGTTGTGGGAGGTTTAGTTACTCATGCTTGTAGAAGAATAAAAGAAAGTCATATTCATAATAAAGAAAAGAGATCCTTACAATTTAGTGAGAACAATCTTTAATTAATCCAAGAACAAGAACAACAAGATCCCAAGAACAAATCAAGAACAAGATTGAGGAGGAAGAAAACGTGTATTGCGTGTTTTCCTCTCTCAAAACTCGACTTAAAACTCCTAAAATTTATTGGTAATGTATGATAAAAAGCTAGTTATGCATGGTGAATAATAAAACTAACAAGAGGTATTAAGGAGTTAGGAACAAATCCCAAAAAACGCTCGGATTCCGCGTAACCGATGCCAGGTCTGTGACGGCAGGCCTGACGGATCATCACTGCTTGACGGACCGTCGCCTGGACCCGTCACCACTAGGCAGTGGTGCTGCCTTGGTGTGACGGTCACTGTGACGGACCGTCAATGTGTGACGGGCCGTCACTCAAGGCCGTCACTCTTATCCCAGAATGCTCTTTTTCGCATATTTCCTTCCGTTTCCATGTTTGTCTCCATTTCCTGAAAATACAACATAAAAACATCAAAAACGACAACGGTTGCTTGAAAACGTACGATTGTTCTTAGTTTAAAGGAGTCTAAAGTGCCGTAAAATGGCGGCACATCAACAATCATTATTCAAACATGTCCAAAGACCAATCACAAGTAATATAATTCAATTACATAAATGCACTAAAATGAGTCTCAACTCTAATTTAAACCATAATCTACCTCGGCTATCAAATTCTAAACCATAAGTTACTTAGTAATAGTCTTGCCCTTCCTTAACGCTTTCGAGCGTTCAAAGTCTATAAATAATAAATACAAGAGTAATTAATCATTTACTCTTCATTTCATGCCTTGGAAATTTAACTCACTTATTCCACCCTTATTCGAGGTCTGTAGCACTCTCCATGGGTTACATAATCACCAACTAGTCCCACAATAATCATGTGATCAACATTCAAGAGGTTATTTTTAAAAAAATAGTTTTCCCCTTTTTAGCCATTTTTATGCTTAAAGGTCATACCTTTATGGAACCGAAGGTTCTCTATTAGTCCTAATTATGTTTCGAACTAACAATTTCATGCTAGGAATCATTAAATAACATCCTAGAATCAATTATAGGTGAAATTATACCCCACCCATATAGTTATCCCAACTTTTCATGCTTTTAGGGATCCAACCCAAGAATTCTATCATAATTCTTCATTCCTATAATTCTACGACCAACAAAGAATTAACAATGATAAGAGGGAAGAATTACTCAGCTTAATGGATGAAAATCGCCTACTCGAGAGGGAAAATTATACCCACCCATATAGTTGTACCCAACTCTCATGCTTTTAGGGATCCAACCCAAGAATTTTATCAGAATTCTTCATTCCTATGATTCTACGACCAACAAAGAATTAACGATGATAAGAGAGAGTAATTACTCACCTTAATGGAGTAAAATCGCCTACTCGGGGGTGAAAATTGCCATACAATGCTCTTTGAATGAGGCTTTGAAGTTATGGGATGTAAACTCTGAAAAATGCACTTAAATTAGGTAAACTGCCCCATCATTCACCGCGGTGGCCCATTTCTTGATATGATGGGCTACTATAGAGGGAATCAGCTTGCTACAGCGGTCCCTAATGGTTCATCAGAACCATTATAATGGAAACTTTACCGCTACGATAGACTCGCTAAGGCGAGAGTTCGTCCACTACCATGGTCTGCCAAAAACAAAACCTCGAACCTTGCCCCAAAACTCCCCATTTAACAACACACTTTGAATTCTAGACATCAAAGATTAACCCTGATGCGGTAACTACTATAACTAGATTTCTACGAACCCGATTTCTATCTCTCAACTTCCTACAAAACCCTTTATTACTCAACTATTTATAAATAGACACCACAACTTCAAACATTGCACAATAAATTAGGACTTGCCACCTAAGTACATATCACCAGATTTTCGTCAAAGCTCACCCTATTATGAGATTTTATCAACTCTTAACTTAAGCAATTTTTAGCCGGGTACTTCTGTCCTAAATTTGCTAAAATGACAGAACAATCATTGTATAAGATACCAATTAAACAATCATTCATCTCCTTATGACAAAAAGTAAGAATAAAGAGAAGATGAGAAGTTACCTGAATGGGTGAATAAATGTGGATACTTGCTACACATGTCAGCTTCGATCTTCCAAATAGCCTCCTAAAAAGATAGTTCTTTCACTAGACCTTCACAGATGCAATCTCCTTAGTCCTCAATTTCTGGACATCTCTATCAAGAATTGCCACAACCTCCTCTTCATAAAAGAGGTTTTCATCTAACAGGAAAATATTCCAACAAATAATATAATCACCACCTCTGTGGTACTTTTTAAACATGGACACATTAAACACAGCATAAAATCCCGATAGACTTGGAGGCAATACCAATATATAGGCCACCAGCCTCACACTATAAAGTATTTCAAATGGTATAATGTATCTTGGACTTAGCTTCCCATGTTTACAAAATCTCATGACACCCTTCATGGGTGAGACCTTGAGCAAGACTAGATCACCTTTCATGAAATTCATGTCCTTTACCTTTCTATCTGCATACTCATTTTTCCTGCTTTGAGCTGCTAGGATATTATCTTGGATGAAATTTACTCTCTCTATAGAATCCCTCAGAAGATCAATACCCCATGATATTACTGATAAGTTGATAATCTACCAACTTATTTAGCTCTTAAGCATGAATTATTGCCTCAATATTATGCTATTTAAAAGGGTTTTATGCCTTTGTTTGCTTATGTGCAAGCACTCTTTGGATTTGGACTCAAATATCCAAAGAAAGGAAAGCAAAAACCTGAGCTACAAGTTAATGAAGAAAGTAGCTTACTGCCTAAAGGATGGGTGAGACTTGCGAGATGCAATTCCTCACCTACGAAATATTGGTAAGACACAAGATGGAGGCAAGCCACTACAATTGAATATCAGCACCTGCGAGCGACGGATGCAAACCTGTGGCTCTAGGTCTAGCACAAGTAGACCAAAGGGAAATTTTATCCAGAAAATCCTAGCATGTTTGGGGGATTTTCAATTACATTTTTTTGGGGATCTGTAGAGATTTGGTCACATAGAATTTTCCTTATTTAGATCTAGAATTGTAGTACACCTAGTAAAGAGTACAATTATAGTTCCTTCTTTTTTCTTGAGCAAAAACTCCATTGTTGAATACAAAAGCTTGGATTTGAATCAAATTATTCATCACAGAAGGAATTGAACCAATTGGTATAACTTCTCTTCCTAAAATCATGAGTAGCTATTTTCTTATCTAGAGGTGTGTGCATGATGTGTGTGTGAGTTTATGATTGGATATTAATTATTCATGCTTAGAATTGATTATTATATATAAATCCATTGAATTCTTTGAGTTTTGATTATAAAAATTAATGGTTGAAAATATTAATTTAATTCTCTAAATTTGATCTTGCTTGAGAAAGAGGGTTGGATTTGGGTAAGGATTCATGCTAAGGATTTGAGATTTCCCCATCTAAGGGTTGAGGCTAGAGATAGCTCAACCCACTTAAGCTGTTTGGTTGATATGTTGTCAAAGCTTCGGGGTTCGAGAGAATCCAAAGTAAATATGCTTTGAGGTTGAAAGAAATATCATACTAAAAACCAAGGCTATTCATATAATCAATTCAAAGTTGAGTGATTAATCCCAACTATGATTGAATACCCCATGAAAAGAACACCCCTAGTTTCTCAAACTTGATTATTCAACAATTGTGTTAGCATTGTTTGTTGCTTACTCTTGTCTTAAATCACTTGTTTACACCCCCCCCCCCCAATTTATTTTATTGTATATCTTATACAACGTGCATGCTTAATGTGACTTGAAATACAAAATTTAGCTAAATCTATTCTAATCCTTGTGGGATTCGAGCCCGACTCACATTGGATATTGTTTTGCATATGACCATTTACACCTCCTTCATTGGAGAGTGCCGTTGGACGTTATCAAAAATGGTTCCATTGCCGAGGATTTGATTTTGATTGCCTTATTTTATGTTTTGATTCACAGTAATGTTGCACCTTATGTTATTTTACTTTGTTTGTTGTTTTTGTTTAGTGGTAGGTAATAATATGAGTCACGCTAGTGAAAACTCTAGTGTTCACAGTTTTATGGACGATAATGATCAAATAGGCCATGGTGGTGTAACTAGTACCTTTCGCCTACCTCCAACGGTAGGGAATGTGATCTTTCACATTACTAGCACTATGCTACACCTCCTTCAAATGAAGATGGACCAAACCTTTATTATTGCCAAAGCATTGTTGGATAGAATAACCAAGACAAATGGGGCATCTCCACAATTATGTCTAAAAAATGAGAAACAAAAGGAGAGGGAAGAAATAATGGCAAAAATGATGACTCAAATTGAGTTAATGCAAAACACACAATGGGAATAGGAATAAAAAACATGATTGCTATCGGTGCTCAAGGAGCTATATCTTATTACGAGGATAATGCACATGCATTATTTAATGAGGAAGCCCATAACATTTCTAATCAAGTGGCAGATTCTCACCTGGGGTACCAAGGTGCCAATCAAGGCTCTTGGTGACCAAGGGATCCAAGGTTCGAGCAAGGATATAATTGTGTCTTAGAGAGATCATAAAAGAGAAAGATATCGAGATGCCACATGAAATGATAGGGACCGTGAAAGGGATGGAGAGAAGTATGAACACCAAAGTGTAAATCCATATGTTCCTCCACCAAAAGCTGATGCAACTCCCATTCAAACGAGTGTAAGTGACCCTGCAAGCTCAAAAATCAAAGATATGCTTTCCCAAGTTTTAAAAAGGGTTAAATCAATGGACTTGGTTGTTTGGGAGTTGAAAAGTGCATTATCTACCCTTAACCAAACCGTGAGTTTCCATTTATCCTTTATTAAATATCTTGAAGCCCAAACGAATTATTTATTTTCTCAAATAAACCAAAAGCAAAAAGGTACACTACCTAGTGACACACTCTCTAATCCGAAAAATGATGGCCATTGTATGACAATTGTCGCTAGAAGTGGAAGAACACTAGATGGTTTGCTTGATGAAGTTAAGAATGTTGTTGACAAAAAGAAGGTGGATGAGATTTCAAAGGTCGTAGTAGAGCCCATTGCACCTAGTTTGAATGATGATGAGGTTGTGAATATAGATGAAGAGATGCCAAGGTTAGAGGAAGAAAAGATGGATCCTTTTTCTCAAGTGGTGATTGATATCGAGGAGGAAAAAGGGGACAATGTTGTGAATGATTTTTTTCCAATGCCCAAGTTTTCTCCTTGTTATCCCTAAAGACTGATCAAAAAGAAAGAGGACACTCAATTCAACAGGCTTGTTGATGTGTTTAGCAAATTGTCCGTGAATATTCCTTTGGTTGATGCCTTGCTACAAAGTACATGAAGTTTATGAAAGAGTTGTTGAGGAAGAAAAAAGTTGTTGATGTGGGCATGATAGAGGTGTCACATCACCATAGCATGATCATTGCTAGTAACTTGGCTCCAAAAAGAGAAGACCGAGGAGCCTTTACCATTGCTTGCACCATTAGGGTGTATCTATTCAACAAAGCCTTGTGTGACCTAGGGGCAAGCATCAACTCGATGACCCTCATTATTTTCAAGAAATTGGGCTTAGGAGTCCCCAAGCCAACTTTAATGAGGTTCCTAATGACAAATAGATCAATCAAGCACTCGATGGGCATTCTATTTGATGTTTTGGTGAAGGTCGATAAGTTCATCCTCCCGGCAGACTTTGTTGTATTGGATTGTGATGTGGACATAGAGGTGCCCATTATATTGGGATGACCATTATTATCCATGGGCCGAGACTTAGTGTCAAGACCCAACTATCGAGCTGTGCAGACACCTACTCTAAGCACCTAGATAGGTGAACCCTTGCCACCCGATCCAACAGATATTTAAGAAAATCAAAGTATAACTATGAACAACCTCTTTTTTTTTATAACACATGAAAACATTCACAACCTTTTATTTCAGGAAAACTCCTTACAAAAAGAATGCAGTAAACCATTTTACAACTGGAACAATCCTTCCTACGATTTAGCCTAAACAGGTATAAGAGCTACTACAGAATAACATGAGAAAAATATAAGAGGACACAGCTCAAACCATGGAAACAAAGAGCATAAGCTACTGAAGATCACCATCACCATGCATCTATGGAACATTGCTGACCCTACAACCAGACTATACCCAAAAAGGTATAGCAAGAGTAGAATCAGTACAAATACACATGCTGGTAGGCATCATCGGTCGACCTGAATCCAGTCCATACCATCATATAAGAAATCAAGGGAAATATAATTAACTACAATACTTCAACCCTTCCACATCCACCTTCACCTAATATCATCCCCGCCTTCCTATCTCTTCCGCTACCAACTCCCTCACTCGGAGGCTCTGTACCCTGACATCCTGGGACTTCCCAAGTCACATTAAGCGCTTAGACTGCCTGAGTCACCTTAACCCATAGACTTCCCAAGTCACCTTACCACTAGTCTGACCACTAAGTCCCGACCCGGACTACCACTCAAGTCAGACCCTATGACTAACCACCCGAAAGTAACTCAGCTAACTGCCAACCCAGACTAACTACACTTATGGTGAAACTTACAAGTATTTGGACCTCTCAAGGATCGTAGAACTATTTCCCAACATGATGATAATAACTAGCAAATATAGCCCCAGACTCTCAGTCTTCCTTCTAACTTATCAATCCCATGAAAAAGTTCAACCCTAATCTAATAGTGAACAACAATTATTGCACCTATTCCCTTTCCTCCTTACCTAGATCAATTAAGGATTCCTAAGAGACAACCTACGTGTTCAGCATGCAATCCCGACCTACTCAAAGACCAACCTTACATTAAATACAATCATCTGGCCTCTCATGGATCATTATGGAATTCATCACAAGGATCATTATGCAATTAATCACAATTCAAGAACACAACTCGGTTTGCTCATGGAACCATTGACAGAATAAAATTAATGAAAGTAAAATCAATCCCGTACAAGGAGTAGTGGTACCCGAGACAACCATTAGAAAAATCTTATACCAGGCGTGGTAGCTGAGCCAACTGATAAATATCCCATACCAGGTATGGTAACCGAGCCAATCAATATGTAACCTGTACCAGGAATGGTACCCGAGCCAACTAAATGTCACACACAATCCAACAAGTAAATAAAATAATGAACAACATCACACTTGTAAACCAACAAGCAACTAACCCAGTTCATTTCACATAATTGATACATGATAGCTAGACATTCATAATCCCATTCCTTAAGCATGCAAACTCACACAATACTAAGCGATAGTATATGAACACATATTGCATATTAGGAAAATAGTAACCATCACCCACCACAATCCCGAGTGCGTAAACCCAACTTGAACCCTGTCTGAAAACTAGATACCTATTCACCCCCTTTTTTAACACACAACTAGTAGATACATCCATTCCGGAACCTAAGATAGATACAACATGGGGAAGACATCCCCCCTAACCTTGGTGCTTCAACCGTTCTTGTTATCCTAATTCTTATATATATCACAATATTTCTGAACTCCCTTTTTACTAGTTATTTAATTACCCCTAGTATTTCTTGTTCCCCGAACCTATCCAACGGTCTAAATCCCAGGTTCTAGTATCACACATCACATAACAATAGTAAACAACCCAAAATATGGCAACACATCATTCCCAGGCCTATCATTTTGCAATCCCAACTAATCTAAACATAACAATCCTTCTGACTTCGTGCCTGAAGGCCTAAGCATGGATTCTCCTTTCTGTCTAAGAAACAATATGGAATGAAGCAGGCCAAATCTACTAAATGAAAGCAAACCTAGCCTACCTGGACGCCAAGCAGATGCATAATGCATTTTCTGGCTCTATGAAGGCGTTCCCTGATGAATGATGAGTCTGAAATTCATAGTTTCGCATCCCTTCAGCCAGAATCCCTCCTATCCATGGCTTCCAAGCTTTGGAGCAGTCTAAGAGGGTTTTGGGAGAATCCCTCTTATGTTCTCCAACTGAGTAAGAGAAGTCCTTTATTAAAAATGTGTAATTGAGCTACTAATTTCTGCCTTACCACTATAATAGCTGTTGACTTCTATAGCGGAATAATTTCCACTATAGCAGAGTGACATTAGCCTGGACGAATTTCAAAATCTAAAATTTTCTATCTCGTCAACCCCACTTAACTCCAATGTATTTTAACCGTTCCAAAAATTCATGATATAGTGATTTCTAACATAACGACGGATCAGGTCATTACAACAGATATCAATTTATCAATCGTTCCTCCCAGCATGATCCCGTAGTCCAGGACCCTTGCAGTCCCATGTGACCGCATAATTATGATCCCACTTGAGTTATTAAACTTTCCCCTAATTCGTCGCATTTGACTCAACAGGGAAAATTATGATCCCGCCCTGACGAGAAAAATTTCCTCCCCCAAGCTATTCGAAAAATTTATGAAGTAATATTTCCTGAGTCCCCAAGAATTCTGGGACCTCGTAGAATATCGGAGCAAACGAATTTGAAAATTCTCAGGAAACCCTTTCCTTTCCCAAAAGTGACTGATGTTTGCTAAAGCGAAGATTATACCGCTATAGTGGTGCCATTATAGCGAGGTGCCAACCGCTATAGTGGTTGGCAACAGTTGAAATATGGGAGAAATGGGATTTCACCCCATTCTCCTCTATTTTCCTTCCGAAAACACTCCCTTCCTCTCGATGACCCTGCTCCCGATGTTGAAATTTTCAGGTAACAATCATACCTTTTTACTCCTTTACTTCCTTGCATGAATTTAGATAAGATTATGGTAGAAAATAGTGATTTGGGGTAGACATTTTAGTTGGTTTTTGAACTTGAACATAAGTTGGATTTTTGTCTGATTTCCAAAGCAGGGATGCTTCCCTTATGTTTACAATGCCTCCACATCATTCTGGGTGTAAGGATTATGCATCTTTTAGCCAAAAATGGGCCAAAAAATAGGGGGGGAGGTGAAGGGTTGTTCTTGAAGAAAATTTGTGATTGGGCAAAATTTAGGGGTTATAATGCCAAAATTTTTGCAATAAATAGTGATACGACACTTTAAGAGTACTGATATGAACTTGGATTGTTAAAAATGGAGTTTTTGGGTCAAGGGGCGCCATTGAAGCACCCCTTGAAGTTCAGGGATGATAAAGATTGCTATTGCAGAACCCCATCGCAATAGCGGAGAAATTCCCGCTATAGTGGACGATCGTCAGCTATAGCGGAAAACCAAAACCAATAGCCCCCGTAGGCTACACTTAGAAATTCTCCCCTTCCAAAACTCATTCCCTTATGATAAATCAAGTTCTAACCCCGCCCATGGCTATATTGCAGGTTAACAAAATCAATGGCTGGCAAACAAGCACCCGAGTATACCTATGAGTAGTTCCCCGAGGATGCTAGTCGGGAGAGATTTCAGGACTACCCAGGCTAGGATTCTATTTTTATAGGGCCTTCAAGATGGATGGGGTGGATGAAAAGGCAGATGCCTTCTGCCGTAGGCTCTAAGAGTTTGGCTGGGGCCTATTAGTGGTGGCTCCCCCTTTCGCACTACAAGTTAGGTGCGGGAGTTCTATGCTATACTCCCCACTGCCCGTTGGGATGATCCCAACCCCACCATCCGCATCTGAGGGGTGGATGTCCCTCCGGACTCTCGGACTATCAGTGAGATTCTAGGAGTGCCTCCCATTTCAAATACAATCTACGAGGCCAAGGCTCGACTGTGGGATAGGACTTGGCTGAGGGATACCTTGGTTGAGAAGGAGTTCAGAGATCAGGTCTACTGGCCCAGTGCTAAGGGCATCACCAGTGCTTACTTTTCTGTGGATACTAGAAGGTGGCTGAATTTGGTGTCCCGGAGGATTCACTCATCGAGAAACACCACTGATGTGACTTATGCTCGGGCCTTGGTGATTGATTATGCTATGACAGGGATCATTATGAATGTTGGGGACCAGATTATTTCAGAGTGGAAAGACTTCTACCGGGGTCCTAGGAAAGGCCCTTTTCTTCCTGGTTTAGTGTCTGAGTTTTACAGACGGGTTGGGGTGCTCGAAGATCATACATAACAGGAGTAGATATGGATGATTCCTTCGACCCTCTCCCGGTGAAAGTGGTCACCTCCAAGAAGAAGAGGAAGGTAGATGAAGCAGGGAGCAGCCAGGTTATTGAGGATGCTGCTGATGATGATGATGACACTCCCACCCTCCTTCCTAGCCTTAGCCCTCGATCATTAGCCACCAGCTTGAGGAGAACCTGACTGCGGTCAGGAGGTTTATGAAGGGCACTACTTCTGAAGGTACAGCCCCACCCCCTTTTGCTCAGGATTTTTCAGCACTCCGCAGGGAGTTAGATGAAGAGAAGAAGAAGATGCGCTCCCGGGATCGCATATTTGCCCAGATGTGGAAGACCATTAAGGTCATGTTCACTTGTGCTGCCCCTCGTCAGGAGCTTTCCACCCTTGAGCCCAAGGAAATGTAGGAGTTCACCTTCTTGAGCAATGATGAGGCCTAGGACCTCCCCTTCCCCCTCATTATTAAAAACTTTATTGCTTTTCGAATTTTTCCCCCGTTTGGGGCATGTACTAGACAATATTTCTCCTTTCTTTTCCTTTTGTTTTTAAGCCCATGGATGCTAGTTTCAGACAATTTCCTTTATCTGTATACTATATTAATTCTATATATGATTTCCTTGTTTTATATCATAATTTATAGCTTAACTACTGCTTTTAGACGCCCCGGAAGTGGAAGGAAAAATAGGGGAAAACAGGGCAGGCATTCTGCCCGTGCCTCCCCGCTATAGTGGTCATCACTCCACTATTGGGGTACCGCCATAGCAGTGAAATTTCTGCTATAGCAAGATCACTGTAGCGGCACCATTTTGCTATAGCGGTCCCGACAGTAGCAGCCTAGAAAAATGAATTTTTCAGTAGAATTAACTCATCCCTAGTCCCGATCATCATTATTAATCTCATAAATCCCGCCATGGTCTTAAACAATACCCTAAGGCCATTCTCGATAGTGCACAAATCAAACTTAGCATCCAATTATCCCCAATCAAAATTGAATTACATGAGAAAACTGTTCACAACAATACATTCCTGCTATCATGCAAGAATAACCCCCTCATTGCCATGGTTTCCAATCGAGTCCCGACTGTCCTAAAACCGATGCTTCCCTACAGTCATAGGTCCTGTCCCCTGACCATCTTAACCAATGATGAGTCCCTATTCAAAAAGTGACACGAATTTTTCAAATCAAGACACATAGCAGTTTAACACAAACCAAAAGTATACCAATCTAAACTTTTGACTCTCTTCAGAACCAACACTCACAGTAAGGAAATCAATCATACACCAACAATTTCAATCATACATGCATTGCAACACACAAAATTTCAGGTTTCAAGCTACAACAAAATCAGGTCACACATATTTCTCTCTATCCTCCCTATGGATGACTGTTAGTCGATCATCCATGCTTTACCGCCACCTCTTAGGCCAGATACCAATTGGAACCTTCCCAGTTCCAACTTCTCTTGCTTGTTTCACTACAATCGGAGTCCAACAACATCTTTCACTTCGTTGAGATACCAATTGGAATTGAGAGATACCAATTGGACACAACCTATACAAGCAAGTAAATGAACTACACGAAAAGAATGAAAGAAGTGAGATGTTTCCTGGAATGCTTTATAGCTCCCCAAAGATTAGATGTGGACATCAACAGACCAATCCGAAGGACTCTATTCGACATTTTTCTCTTGTACTAGGAGATCGATAACCTAGGCTCTGATACCATCTGTCATAACCCAACTACCATGCCATGCGGGCGCCTACTCTAAGCACCTAGATAGGCAAACCCTTACCACCCGATCCAACATGTATTTACAGAAATCAAAGTATAACTATAAACAACCCTTTTTTTTTATAACACATGAAAACATTCACAACCTTTTATTTCAGGAAAACTCCTTACAAAAAAAATGCAGTAAACCATTTTACAACTGGAACAATCCTCCCTAGGATCTGGCCTAAACAGGTACAAGAGCTACTACAGAATAACACGGGAAAATATAAGAGGACACAACTCCTACCATGGAAACAAAGAGTAGAAGATGCTGAAGATCACTGTCGCCATTCCCCTATGGAACATTGCTGACCCTGAAACCAAACTATACCAAAAAGGTATAACAAGAGTAGAATCAGTAAAAATTCAGGTACTGGTAGGCATCATCGGTCGACCCGAATCCAGTCCATACCATTATATTTGAAATCAAGGGAAATACAATTAACTACAATACTTCAACCCTTCCACATCCACCTTCACCCAATATCACCCCCGCCTTCCTATCTCTTCCGCTGCCAACTCCCTCACTCAGAGGCTCTGCACCATGACATCATGGGAATTCCCAAGTCATATTAAGACCTTAGACTGCCCGAATCACCTTAGCCCTTGATAAGTTGGTAATCTACCAACTTATTGAGCCTTTACTCATGAATTATTGCTATGTTTTGATAAGATTGAGAGGTTATTATGGCCTTTATTGATGTCTATGCAGGTACTTATGATCAAAGATGGAAAACAAGGAAATAAACCCAAAAAGAGCCAAAAGGAGTGAAGTGTTAAGTGAACAAACAATATGAATATTCTACTGAGAGATGCATCCCTTGTAAGACACACACTTGGCTTGGTGCGGACTGCACCTCCTACCACATGGAGATAAAATTTGCCTGAAGAATCTATCAAGGGGTGTAGTCATTGTGCAACACGCACAATGCCTTATGCAAGCCGCACCCCCTTCACATGAAGCTGCCGAATATGCTGAGTCACTGGATCACTGAAGCAGGGTGTGCAATGTGCATATCACAATGTGCAAACTGCACGTTGCGCTGCACACCACCCAAAGGGTATTTTTGTCCAAATTTATGTGACATTTTGAGAATTTTTATAAACCTATTTTAGGCACAATTGTAAAGAGGGCTGATAGTTTTGAATTTCAGAAAGATATTCTTAGCTTTGTGTACAAGTTTTCCCTTCTAAGAACAAGAGGAGGGTTTCTGACAATTCCTTCTTCCCACTTTTTAGAACCATCATTTATGTACAAATTGAGCTTAGATATTGAGAAATTTAGCTTGAATGGAAGGGAAATTGAATTACCCATTTGGTATACCTTTTTCCTTAAGCATGAGTAGGTAAACCTCTTATCTAGTGGTGTTTTGATAATGGGTACTTGATAAATAGGCGTGGGTGTTGCTTATTCTTGTTTATAAATGCTTATTTGACATGGGTCTAGTTATTTCACCATATTTTAACTCTAAAGTTGGTGGTTGCAAACATTGATTTTCCTTACTTGGTTGTGTTGTTGTTTGAAAGAGGATTTCATGACTTCGGATGTGAAATTGCTAGTGGGAACTTGGGCTTCCATTTAGATTGAGGCTAGAAATAGCTCAAATCGATGGAATCACCCACTTAAGGGTCTAAAGCTAGAAATAGTATGACCTCCCTAAATAATAGCTTGGTTGTTTATTAATTAATCAATAGTGCTTGACTAAAGGCTATTGAATATATGGTTGTTGATCGAGAGATAAATAACCATACCTAAAACCTAGGTTACCCATGTCAATTAGCATGAATTTGCGTGAATAAGCACTCACCCTATCCCATGTTCGAGTCCCACTTAAAGCACATCCCTAGTTGTCCTCTCTATTGTCTACACCCCATTTTACTTTATTATTTTGTTTGTTGAATTGCGAAGTCGTGACAGATTCCCAATTCCCCCCTTTTTATATTACTCACTCTGTTTGTGAACTCCATCTTATAATCACCTAGGCTAAACTCTAGATTTTTCTGTGAGTTCGACCTCGACATCCATTGGGAACTATAAATGTGTTTTATTCTAACGATTGATGATACCTCCTAGTAGAAGAGTATGATTGAGCATTATCAAAAATGGCACCGTTTCCAGAGAATTAAGTTGTTTAGCCTTTTTGTAGATTTGAAATCACCTTGAGAGTGTTTGTTTCTTTTTACTTTATTTGTTGTTTGTGTTGTGATTGGTTGTAGGCACACATCTTTCAAGCATCAAGGCCCAGTACTTCTCACTCAACCCATATGCACTTGAGGTTGTGATCTTTTTAGACCATAAGTTGGATATCTGGTGAGCTGAAGGAGCAATAGGTGCGACCTCCGCTAAAGAGATTGAGGATTGGGTAAAGAATGGTGCAAGAAGGGATAGAGAACTATCAATTACATCCAAATTTCTTGAATTTATGGTGAGGAGTGCAGCAGTTGAAATTGTCAATACCATTGGTATTGTTGGGGCTGTGAGGCTAGTGGAAGATACAGAGAACTTGAATGAAGGTAGTAAAGAGGTAAACGTGGCTTCCCACCTCGTGTAATCATGTAATCATACTCCATTGCTATCGCGCTACTTGAGGAAAGGATGATTTAGATCACCTCTCAATTTGAGTCAAGTCAAGTCAAGAATGAAGAAATGAGTAGTGACATGAGGGAATCAATCAACCCCGTTGATATTACAATGCAAACTACGAGTAAGCCAAGAAATAAAATGGCTTGGGGAAATGGGTTATCTGAATCTATTCATCGTGAAATCAAGGTACCTAGAGTTTCAAACCCTTTCCTACATGTCCACCTCCTTTCCCTCAACGTTTACTGCAAGAAAAAGTGGAAGAACTTCCGAGAGATTTTGAATTGATCTTGAAGAGAATCACTATCAACATCCCCGCAAGTACTACTTTTAACAAACTGCCAGATTTACCAAGTTTGTCAAAGATCTGTGCACTACATGCAACTTAGATAACTTTAGGGTTGTTCAAATATCCCCTTTTAGTAGAGCAATTTTATCGGGTGGTTTCACCGATGATGCAGTGATGCCGGGTGTACACACTATTTGTGATTCTAGCAGGGTTCACAAGTCTACAAGATTTGTGTGTGATGAAAATGCAAGTGTCAACTTGATGTCTTTAGCCACCTTTAGACGACTGAAGTTGGGGCAGCTTGATATCACAAACATGAAGTTCCTTATGATGAAGCACCCCGTAGGGGTTGGATGTGACATTTTGGTCAAGGTGGGCCGGCTTGTATACCCTGTGGATTGTGTTGTATTTGATTGCAATGGATGTTTTGAAATACCCATTATTTTGGGACAACCTAGTCTAAAAACGGGGTATACCTTGAGAAAACTAGTCTCGAGAGAGTTAAGATTTTCCGTGAATGATGAGGAAGCCTCTTTTGAATTGAGTAGGTCTATGAAACAACCGAGCGAGCTTCAGACGACCTTTGCAATTGGGAATATTGAGGAAAGTATTGATTTGCATATAAAAGAAGGGTTTGCAGATTTTGCTAATTATTTGGCAAGTGATTTACTTTCGGAAGGGTTGAATTCGCATCAGAAAAAGAAGTTCCTACATGATGCCCGGAAGTGCTATTGGGATGAGCCTTACCTCTTTTAGATTTACGCCGATGGAATGATCCAGAGGTGCTTCCTAGAAATTAAGATGATGCCTATTCTTAGAGAATGTCATTCCTCACCCGTTGGTAGCCACCATGTAGGTATGCACACAACTTTGAAGGAGCTATAATGTGGATATTATTGGCCGACTCTATTTCAGGATGCCCATGACTTAGTGAAGGAGAGTGACAGATGTAAACACGGAGGGGGCATATGTTGATGACATGAACTACTGTTGACTCCAATACTTGAGGTAGAATTGTTTGATGTATGGGGTATCGATTTCATGGGGCTCTTTGTAAGTTCACATGGGAACACCTACATTCTAGTGGCCATGGATTACATGTCCAAATGAGTTGAGGCTGTGGCTTTGACTAATAATGAGGAATGAAGCATCACGAACTTCCTTAAAAAGCATATATTTTCTTGATTTGGTACTCCCCGCATCATCATTAGTACTCGGGGATCACATTTTTGGAACAAGTTTTTTAGTTCTCTACTTGAGAAATACAGAGTCAAACACAAAGTAGCCACCCCCTACCATCCACAAACAAGCAAACAAGTTTAAGTGTCCAACCGAGAAATCAAATCTATCCTTTAAAAATCGGTAAATGTTTATCGTGCTGCGACGTTAAACTAAGCGTTTCTTGGGAGGCAACCCAAGTGTTATTTGCTTTTGTTTTGCTTTACTTTTGTTATTTTTGGTGTATTAGGAATGCACGAGCTTGGAAAATGCAAAGTGTTCACAAGAGGTCACTTGAGTGGCATTGAGCCACACCTGTGGACCACAGGTCCCAAGTAGAACACCTAGAAAGATAATTCGAAAATGGCATCTGCACTACACTTGCGGAACGTATGTGTTGCAACCCACCAATTGCAGGTGTAACATAGGTTCAAGCCAGTGTATTTGGGCAAATATTTTGAAAATTTATCAACTGCATGTAACTTGTGGCTTACAAGTAGAAACTTGAGGCTGCAAGTCCAACATAGGCGCATGTAAGTCCTTTTAAAAAATTTACCAAACCCGTTGACTGACACGATCCATAATCTGACCCGTAGGTTTCTTCTTCTTCTAAACCCTATGCACCCATTTTTCTTAACTCATTCACAAATAACAAACTCGAAAAACCTCCATTATCCATATCTCTATTCTCCCAATCTCACTACTTCTTTCTTCCCCTACACTCACACAACCATCTCATCACCAGTCAACCGATCACTGCCCTTGTTAGTCTCCATCGAGTTTGGAATCACCATTGTTAGGGGATTTAAGCTTCACTTTTTCTCACCCATTTAACTCTAATTCTCTTAGGGTATGCTCATCTAAGTCTAAAATTGTGATTTTTGTTTATTAGAAGTAATTTATCTAAAATCATGCTATTTGAAATCCCCAATCCTGAAGTTGCTTAATTTTTTGATTTTGAAGTTCAATTGTGGGTCTCTTATTCTCTTAATAGATGTCAAAAATTATGGATTGTGCTTAATATAGAAATGCATGTTGTTTGTTCTTATTATTGGTGTGAAATTTTCGTTGGGAGTGAAGTCTAAGTAACCTCGCTCATTATGATGCATGGTTAGGCCCTAAGATAAATTGGGTGATGCCATTTTTAAGGCCAAACTATCATTGTATTGAGTTTTTGATTAAAATTGTGATTTGTTGGGCTGAGATGATTTCCATTGTGTTCATACATTGAATTATTAGATTATAATGTTCAGTGAGCACTTTGGTAGAGAGTGGGTGATTCTTGTGCGTCTTGAAGTGATTATAGTTGGTTGAGTTGAAGCTTGATGGTTGTAACACTCCAAAAAATTTAAGCTAAGACCCGAACTGTTCCTCATAAGTGTCAGCTTGTCAAAGTGATAGACTGAGTTCATTAGGAGGGTCCACGGGTTATGGAATAATCCAAGAGTTAAGGATACCAACCGTGGTACTCAGTACGGGCAAAGGATCTAAACCTTGCAAATTTTGACTGAGAACCATGAGCAAGGTTCCAAAAACCATGGAATAGTCCACGAGCCATGGAGTCCACTCATGGAGCTCATTCTGGATGAAGTCCAGAAGCTTGGCAAAATCAGACCAGGAATCCACGAGAGGGATCCACGAACCATGGGACAGTCCATGAATAGTGGAAACCTACCGTGGAAAATATTGCCTGAAAAATCATGAACAAGTCCATGAGCCATGCACGATTCCACAGATCATGGTTCAGTCCATGAGCCTCAGCGCCAGAAATTTTAGACTCATCAACAGGGGTATTTTAGTCTTTTTCTACTCTTTTAACCCCTAAACTACATTATTTTAGCCTCTTTTGGGTGGGATTAAGGGGAAGTTAGTCGACTTATTCCCTTATTCTCACAATTTAAACTCTATAGTTAGAAAAGGAAAAAAAGGAGAAGCGTTCTCTAAGACTTCCAACTAGGGTTTTTTTCCCAAGCTTTAAACTCCAATTCTAGCTCAAGTTCTTCAGGATTCAGGTATGTGGGTATTCAGTAAGGTTTCCTTTCACCCTTATGCCCAAAACCTCAGGATTTTACTTTGTTTTTTATGATATTTATGAAATTAGGGTTCATACCCAATTTTGCAGTTTTCTACAGATTTGATTCCTTTATGATTACTACATGATTTATACTCTTATTTAAGTGATTATACATGAATTACTACAAAGCTTTGAGAGGAAATGAACTTAGACTGATTCTACAGTATTTCCATATGAATTATCTTTTCCTTCAGAATTTAGTTCAAAGTGTCAGAATTTAGTTTAAACAGAACATAATTAATTTTAAGTATACAGTCTTTCAGAAATTATCTCAGATTAGCTAAGTTCTGACCTAGTTTTTAGAACACTAGTTTAAAGAAGCTATCAACATAATAAGTTTGGGAGTAGTACTTAGAAATGAGTTGGACTAGGGTCCAAGTTTCACTCAAAGTACGTGCTACTGTAGGTCTATTTAGCCCCCTAGTTGAGCACAAATTTAGTGATCACATCAGTCATGCCTTTATACCCTCAAAAGGTATATTGACTCCTCCCAATGAGGCGTATACATTGGACTCTATGTTAGCTCATATGGTTTATGTTGGTTAAATCGACTTTCCCACAGGCTCAGACTCAGTATATATGTACTTGGTCCTCAATTCAGTTCCAATGTATTTTATTATGTCTTTTCATAGTATTTGTGCATTTTTTGGCTTTGTGCATATCATGATTGGTCCATTGTACTACAGTTCAGTTTTTGTGCTTAGTTTGCATTTTAGTACAACTTATTAGTATTTTCAGCATGCTTATTTATCTTATAACTTGCATATCTCACATGCTCAGTACATTCAAAGTACTGATCGCATACTCTTTGGGTTGCATCCTATCATGATGTAGATTCAGGCGCTCATTCCTAGACTCATGGTTAGATCATAATAGAACTTCCAATTAGAGTGGTGAGTCCATATTATCTGAGGATGGATTTTTATGATGCTTTCTTTAGTATTTTCTATTTTAGTATTTAGAGTTAGATGGGATCTTGTTTCGGCAGCTCGTCAGTATTAAAGGCTTTCAAACACAAAGTTAGTTATTTCAGTTCAGTAGTATTTTTCAGACTCAGACTATTTTCAGATTATTAACCACCTTATATTCAATTCAATTTAGCTTCTGTGGTGTCTTATTTATATTGAATTCTTAGTGATATTCCATGCCATGGGTTAGCTTGGGGTCACTCGTGATCTAAAGCACCATGTTATGTCTAGGGTGTAGGCTTGGGTTTTGATAATGCTTCTCTATAATAGATAGGGTAACGTCCTTCATAAGGGAAATCATTGAGTTTATGTTTGAGTTGTCAAATATGATAGAAACCTAGTTGGTTAGTCTCTTAGGGGAAGTTTGAGTACCCTTTAGACTTTGATTTTGGTTAAGGATGTTCGTAGGCTTGCTCGTCTAGGGATTCACCCTACTTATTCAACTGATGGTGGTATCATATTTCAGAATGGGTCAGAATCTTCATGGGAAGTTGAGGTGAAGGAGAAATAGGATAGTGATCCTATCGTGCATTAGTTGAAGGGTGTTTTCCACCAATATAGAGTAGAGGTTTTCTCCCAAGAGGGAGATGGTGTGCTTCATTATCAGGGTCGGTTATATGTTCCCGATATAGATGGGTTGAGATAATGTATTTAGGCAAAGGCTCATAACTCTAGATATTCTATCCATCCAGGTGCCATCAAGATGTAGCATGACCTACGAGAAGTCAATTGGTGGAGTGGCATAAAGAGGGACATTGCAAATTTTGTGGCTAAGTGTTCAAACTGCCAGCAGGTGAAAGTAGAACATCAGAGACCAGGAGGTATGACTCAGGATATGTATATCCCTACTTGGAAGTGGGAAGTGATCAATATGTACTTTGTTATAGGTTTACCTCGTACTCACTAATAACATGATTCTATTTGGGTGATAGTAGATAAGATGACTAAATAAGCCCACTCTTTGCTTGTCAAGACTACAGATTCAGCAAAGGATTATGCCAGACTCTATAACAGTGATTTATTCAAATTGCATGGGATTCCCTTGTCTATTATCTCAGATAGGGGCATTCAGTTTACATCCCAGTTCTGGAATTATTTCTAGAAAGGTCTTGGTACTCGAGTAAATCTTAGCACGTCATTTCATCCACAGACAAATGGCTAGGTGGAGCATACCATCTAGACTTTAGAGGATATGTTAGAGGCTTGTGTGATCGATTTCAAAGGTAATTGGCATGATCACTTATCTCTCCTAGAATTGACCTACAACAATAATTTTTATTCTAGCATCCTGATGGCTTCATATGAGGCACTTTATGGATAGAGATATAGATCTCCTATTGGCTGGTTTAAGGTAGGTGAAGCTATATTTATAGGGCTACATTTAATTCATAAGACACCGGAAAAGGTTCAGCTCATTAGGGAGAGGTTGAAGAATGCTCAAAGTCATCAGAAATCTTATGCAAATATGAGAAAAAGAGACCTAGGGTTTGCAGTTGATGATTGGGCATTTCTGAAGGTTTCACCTATGAAGGGAGTGATGCTATTTGGTAAAAAGGGGAAGTCCCCGATATATGTCCTAAAAGGATTTTGAGAAAAGTTCGCAATGTGGCTTACAAATTAGAGTTGCCCGCAGAGTTAGCATCAGTGTACCCACTCTTTCATGTGTCCTTGTTGAAAAAGTGCATTGGTGATTTGGCTTTAGTTGTGCCATTAGAGAGTATGGGTGTGAGTATAATCTCTCTTACGAAGAGGTCCCAATTGATATTCTTGACTGTCAGATTTGTAAGTTGAGAAATAAGGAAGTCGCTTTGGTGAAAGTCCTTTGGAGGAACCAGCTAATCGATGGTGCTACTTGGGAAGCAGAAGTAGATATGATGACCAAGTACCCTCACCTCTTTCCTTCCAGTTCAGTATCAGCTTGAGGTAACAGTTTCCTCTTTAGTATTCTCATCAATTTCATGTCCCATTAGTTACTCTTATGCTTTTAGTATGTATATGTGTCTCATGAATCCATCTCAGTTCATATTTCAGTCAAAAATCAGTTACCTTGTCAGTACTTCAACTTTTAGAACTTAGTTTGTGGGATTGCAGCTTTTTCCCTACCATCTTAGCTTAGTTAGACTTTATTAGAGGACGAATGATCCCAAGGGAAAGATATTGTAACACCATAAAATTTTTAAGTTATGACCCGGACTATTCCTCATAAGTGTCAGCTTGTCAAAGTGATAGACTGAGTTCATGAGATGGGTCCATGGGCTGTTAAATAGTCCATGAGCCGTGGATACCAATTGTTGAACTCAGTCTGGGTAAAGGATTAGAAGCTTGCAAATTTTGACTGAGAACCATGAGAAGGATTCCACAGACCGTGGAACACTCCATGAACCATGGAGTCCACTCGTGGAACTCAGTCTGGACCAAGTCCAAAAGCATGGCAAAATCAGACCAAGAATCCACAAGAGGGATCCACAGACCATAGAACAGTCCCTGAACTGTGGAAATCTCCTATGGAAACTATTTCCTGAAAAACCACGAATAAGTCTATGAGCCATGGACTGTTCCACGGACTGTGGTTTGGTCCACGAGCCTTAGTGCCAGAAAACCTAGAAAATTTCAAACTCGTCTAGCAGGCATAATTTAGTCTTTTTCTACTTTTTTAGCTTTAAACTACGTCATTTTAGCCTCTTTTAGGTGGGATTAAGGGGAAGTTAGTTGAATTATTCCCTTATTCTCTCGACTTGAAATCTAAATTTTGAAAAGAAAAAAAATGAGGAAAAAGTCCTCTTAGACTTCCAACTAGGGTTCTTCTCACAAGCTTTAAACTCCAAGTTCCAGCTCAAGTTCTTCAGGATTCAGGTATGTGGATATTCAGTAAGGGTTCCTTTCACCCTTATGCCTAAAACCTCAGGCTTTTAATTTGATTTTCATGATTTTTATGGCATTAGGGTTCATACCCAATTATGTAGTTTTTTACAGAATTGATTCCTTTATGATTCCTACATGATTTCTACTCTTGTTAAAGTGATTATATATGAATTCTTACAAAGATTTGTGAAGAAATAAACTTAGCCTGATTTTACAATATTTCCACATGAATTAGCTTTTTCTTCAAAATTTAGTTCAGAGTGTCTACATTTAGTTTGAAATGAAAATAATTAGCGTTAGTATACAGTCTTTCAAAAATTATCTCAGATTAGCTAAGTTCTGCCCTTGTTTTCAGAATACCAGTTTTAAATGAGCTATCAACATAATCAATTTAGGAGTAGTACTTAGCACAGAGTTAAACTAGGGTCCCAATTTTACCTAAAGTCCCAGAACTACGTGCCTCTGTAGGTCTATTTAGCCCTCTAGTTAGGCACCAGTTTAGTGATCTCTTTAGTCATGCCTTTATACCCTGGTAAGGTATATTGGGTCCTCCTAATGAGGCGTATACATTAGACTCTATGTTAGCTCACATGATTTATGTCAGTTAATAGACTCTCCCAAAACTCAGACTTAGTATATGTGTACTTGGCCCTAAGTTCAGTTCCACTATATTTTAGTATGTATTTTCAGAGTAATTCTGCATTTCAGCTTTATGCATATCATGATTGGGCCATTGTACAAGAGTTTCGTTTTTGCACTTAGTTTGTATTTCAGTACAACTTCTCATTATTTTCAGCATGCTTAGTTATCTTATAGCTTGCATATCTCATATGATCAGTACATTCAAAGTACTGATTGTATATTCTTTATGCTACATCATATAATGATGAAGTTTCAAGCGCTCATCCTCGAACTCATGGCTTGATTGCAGTAGGACTTTTAGTCAGAGTGGTGAGTCCTCATCATCTGAGGATGGATTTTCATGATGCTTTTTTTATTATTTTCAATTTTAGCATTTAGAGTTATCCGAGGCTTATCCCATCATCTCGTTAGTAGTTAAGGCTTTCAGACATAGAGTTAGTTATTTCAGTTCAGTAGTATTTTTGAGACACACTACTTTCAGATTATTAACCACCTTATATGGAATTCAGTTTAGCTTCCGCTCAGTCTTATTTATATAGAATGCTTAGTGATATTCCATGCCATAGGTTAGCTTAGGGTCACTCTTGATCTAAAACACCATGTTACGTCCAGGGTGTATGCTCGAATTTTGACAAAGGTTCTGGATAATAGATGGGGTAATGTCCTTCTTAAGGGAAATCATTGAGTTTATGTATGAGTTGTCAAATATGGTAGAAACCTAGTTGGTTAGTCTCTTAGGGGAATTCTTAGTACTCGTTAGACTTTGATTTTGGTCAGAAATTTTCTTAAGAGTTGAAGTGAAGAGTGAACTGTTTAGCACTAGCGCAATGCAAGACTAGGCGAAAGTTGAACCTTCACTGCCTAGCACTTGCATGGAACTTGTGGTTCACAAGTATCCACTTACAAGATGCAAGTGTAACACATGTAGGGCTAGTGAATATTCAGGCTTCTGCCATAGCACAAAGCTTCACCTACGAGCCACAGGTTTGCATATGCGGCACATAGGTGGCACGCATGTACTGGGCTGACAACTTGGATGCCCTTTTCTCTGTACATTTCTTTTCCCTTTCAATTCCTTACTCCTCTTAGTTATTTTATTTTTCTTAATTACTCAAAAATACAAAAAGATTTTTTTTCTCGTTCTCGGACACTCACATCATTTTGCAGGTATATGTCTTCATCCAGGAGAAACCCCGGCAGAAATACATGCAAAGCTCCATCCAAAAGAAGGAGCAAGGGCAAGGTCCAAGGTAAGGCCCAAGGAAAGGGTAAGGCACTAGAGATTGTCCCTTAAGCTCCTCCTGCGCCTATAAATGATGAGGATTGAATTCATTTTTGTGTTGAGGGCATGAGGCCCCATTACCATAAATTATTTATGAGCCAATTATTAACACCTGAAAAATCAATTCAATTTGAAAGGGCTTAAATATGAATTCCTCAACATCACAAAGTAGTTCACTGAACGGGAATGGTCACCTTTTCTGAATGTTCCAGGAGGACATTTTGAGGGCCTTGCGCGAGATTTCAGTGACTCTTATCAATCGAGGCAAGACTCAATGAAGCATAAGAGATGCCCTGAATATTTCCCATGCTTTTCTTCTATTCTAGTACGAGAAAAGGAGATCAATATCTCTCTAGAGGCCATAAAATCCATGTACTAGGCCACACCTATAGCTACTAGAGATGTCTACTCTGTGAAGATAGCAATGAAAGGGAGTCAATACAAGTGGATAGCATAAATCATTATTGTGGGTTAGCCTTTTTAAGCTAGTTTGGGTTGCAAAATCTCTAGGAAAGACCTCAACTTTGAAGCCAAGTTGTGGTCGACTTCATTTACTCCTGCCCCATGCCTTCTAAGAATTATCAGAAAATTTTCATTAAGGCTGCTATATTGATTGCTTATATAATAAAGAGGATCCTTGTGAACTTTGGGGAGATTTTGCCGTCTAATTTAAATAGAAATCCCGCCAGAATGCCACCTCTATTCCTTTAATTATTCTCATTAGCAAACTTTGTGCTAGAGTCGGTGTACCTTATGTTACTTGTGATCAGTCGTGTCTAGGTATTGGTGTGATTGATATTGAGAATAAAAGGGATACAAAAGCTCTTTAGGTGAAAGAGAGGAAGCTTGATAGAGGTTTGGTCATTCTGGAGAGTTCCTTTGCTGGATTAGAGACTTCAAATGCTGTTGGTACTCTTGATGACTCTCCCTCACAGTAAAGATAGGATATGCCTACTCCTGTGATGTTGGGAAATTCTCCATCAAAATCATTACCTCCTAAACTTCCATCATGCCTTCAACGTCTTCTAATTAGTGGGTTACAAAAATTTAATGAAATGATCCGTGATAACAACAACTAATTGATAATGCTGGCCAAGAAACTTCCCGCCTTCATTCGGAGATCAATTAAAGAAGCTATGAAGGATGTTTTTCAGAACATTGGTAATCTATGTCCCTGAGTTGACACATTATAGGGGTTGGTTGCTTTAATTAGGAAGGATGTAGACAAGCTAAACAAACAGGACAATCCAAATCTTAGTTTCTTAGATGAGACCATTACTATACCCCATGGGGGTAAGTGGCCTATTTATGAGATGCTTGGAAGTGTGCAAGAGATAGAGGACAATGAGATAGATGTGGATCAAAAAATTCCCCGAGGATGCATGAAGTTATATAGGACTCTTGGAGGACAGTGCATTCCCGCAAAGGAGGAGATGGTCCTAGATCACAAGGACCTCATCATTATGGAACGTCGAGAGAGGATCAGTTCGATGATGAGTGATCACAGGGAGTCCTTACACCTTAGCCTCTCATTCTCTATTATTTTGCATTGGGGGCAATGATTATGTCAAGTTGGTGGTGGGTGTATATTTGATGGGATGTTTAGCCTTTACTTTGATTCATTTGGTGCCCTTGTTGAGTTTGCTACTTTGATATTTCCGGTTCCCTTGTCGGGCTTGGTTTGTAAATTTTAGATTATATTTGCCCTTGTTGGGCATCTGTTGGATGATTTTATGTTGCCCTTGTTGGGCCTTATTTTGCTATGTTATGATATTGCACCCTCACCAGGATTGATCTTTTATATTTGCTTGTGAGTGTATTATTGCCTAGTCGATTTTACTTGTCAATTGTCCTACTACCTGTGCCTTGCATATTTGCGCTTAGTTCCTTCACCAGGCCTCTTTATTCAAATGATCCATGAGCGCATAGTTCAAATTTGCCTTTATGAATAGTAGTTACAATAAACTCTGAGGGTTTCCCAAGGAGTAAATTTGTTGTCTTTCTTTATATCGTTGTCTTTGTTTTGTGTCGAACCGGGTAGCGGTTCCCTATGATAGATTGAGAGGCAACTTTATTAAGGTAAAATGCCTATTTTAGTATTTATTTTTTGTCCATATTGCACTTGTATCGAGATAAACCACTAAAAAATTTCTTGGCAAATAATTTTTGAAAATTGAGAATAGAGGGGAAAATGAATTCAAGCATTCTCTTGTCATGATCTTTAAATTCTTCATTTGGATTTTTGTTCAAAAATGAGTTGCAAAAAACTCGGAATAGCTTGTCAATAGTCATTCATTTAGATTGGGGTTGAGAATTACTGTTTATACCTAGTGCTTGTAATGCCTTGTATGGTAAGGTTTTAGTATGTTCTTACGTATGCATGTCATCTAGAACTTGCGCGAAATGTGATTCAAGGAAAAATCCTAGATGTTGCTTTGCTTGGAAGATGATCTTAGGCCCTCTTTGGATAGTCACTTTACCAAAAATCTCCTTCCCTTAAATTGATTCTAGTCAACCTCTTTTGAGCCATTAACATTTTCATGACAACTATGTTACACACCTTTACCATTTGGAATCCTCCACTTTTGGCACCTTACCTCCCTAATTTCTTAATAAATGAAGATGTAGGCTAAAAACCTAAGTTTGGAAGGGAATGAATAAAAAATAGGATGTTTAATGTAGGCAAAAGCCTAAGTTTGGGGGTGTGTGCAATAATGTTCTGAACGAGAAATAAGCTTTAATGTGAGGTAGAACCTAATGCTAATCTTGTGAGTTGTTTGGAACTATCGAAATATGGAAGAAAGAAAGAAAAAGAATTGAGTGGTGCTATCTCTTACCTTATGAATGCTAAAAGAGTCAAACAAAGGTGTTGGGATAAATGGCTTTGGGAAAAACATGGGTTGTGAGAGGGAGAAATAAGGTGAAGTTAAATCAATGAGGTGAGTGGTGTACTTGAATGCCTAATGTTAGCGATAGGGAGGTTCTAGTTAGTTAACCTAAATAATATCCTTCCCTTGACCCTAGCCTACACAGTTACCTGCAAGTCCTTAGTGATTCCGATCTTTACAACTCTTTATTAGTGGTGAATTATATGAAGGTCAAGCCTATAGTTCTATGTGTATGCACTTGAACTTCTTGAGAGAGTGAGTGTCTTTTTCTCTATCTTAAAATCCCTACTTGTGAAATACATGTGTGTGAGTGGGATTTTCTATTGTTGTGAATGGCAAACAACCCTAGCGTAAATGGTAAATTCATGACCTCAATTTAGAGGATAAATGCAATAAGTTGTGAAGCAAAATTTTAGGCAAGCTTTGAAAGTATAATGTCAATGACTTGAGATTCTAATTGATCTTGTTTTAAATGAAAAAAAAGTTCCCCAATTTTGAATGAAAAAGTGAAGTCTATTCAAAAGATTCCTTAAATGATCGTGATTGTCTTGAGCTCATGGTGGTACCAATTGAGATTAGTGTTTTTCATTGAGTCTTTTTGTTTGTTTTGTTTTGTTTTGTTGAGTCGTACTAGTCCTTGTTTGATCCTCGTGTCTTTGAAGCTTGAGTCAATCCTTTCCTTACTGAATGTCTAGATTGAGGACAAGCAATAGTTTATGTTTGGAGTTTTGATAATTTGGTAATCTACCAACTTATTTAGCTGATCTTAAACATGAATTATTGCATCAATTTTATGCTATTTGGAATGATTTATGAACTTGTTTTCTTATGTGAAGGCACTCTTAGTATTTGAAGATGAGAGCGGATTTGGACCCAAATATGCAAAGAAAGAAAAGCAAAAGTCCAAACTACAAGTTGAGGAAGAAAGCAACTCACTGCCTAAAGGATGCGTGAGACTTGCAAGCCGCAAGTCCTCATATGTGAAACGCAGTAAAGACGTAAGATGGAGGGAAGCCACTGGAATTAAATCTCAGCACCTGCAAGCTGCGAATGCAAACCTGCGCTGTAGGTCTAGCGCGAGTGGCCCAAAGGGCAATTTTGTCCAGAAATTTCTAGCATGTTTTGAGGGTTTTCATTGTCATTTTTTGGGGATATGTAGAGATTTGGTCACATTGAATTTTCTAGATTTGTATCTAGAATTTTAGTACACTCAGTAGAGAGTACAATTGTAGTCCTTCTTCTTCTTTGAGCAAAAACTCCATTGTTGAATACAAAAGTTTGGATTTGAATGAAATTATTCATTATAGAAGGAATTGTAGCTTACCCAATTGGTATAATTTCACTTTCTAAAATCATGAGTAGCTAATTTCTTAACTAGGGGTATGTGCATGATGGGTGTGTGAGTTTTTGATTGGGTATTAATTATTTATACTTAGAATTGATTATTATATATGAATCCATTGATTTCTTTGAGTTTCAATTACAAAAATTAATGGTTGCAAACATTGATTTAATTTTCTAAATTTGATCTTGCTTGAGAAAGATGGTTGAATTTGGGTAAGGATTCATGATAAGGATTTGAGGTTTCCCTATCTACGGGTTGATGCTAGAGATAGCTCAACATACTTAAGCTATTTGGTTAATTTATTGATAAAGCTTTGGGTTTTGAGACAAGCATAAGATAAGTACAAAAGTTCACCAAACGTATACCATGACCAATATTTAATAACTAAACCTTGCCACAATTACCCTTTCCCTGGACTTCAACAAATAACTACACAACCTTGACCATTCCTGGACCCAAAATAACATCAACTATATAACCCGGTTCACTTATGGAATCATCAAACTCACCAATATTGTGCACACATATGTTATGGGTATTATAAATGCCCACTAGCCAAGACCTGCATGGGATGAGCTCAGTCCATATACCAAATAATCCAGACAACTAGTGTCTTCCTCCCTTATCCCAAGCTAGTAATATACCACCCATATTCCAATGTCCCCACCTTTATGCTCCCTGAGTTCCACCAATTCTGTGATGATGAACTTTACAGGTTCATCTCAAAATACCAACTCATTTCACAGCATGTACAACCACCACACATGTACTTTAAAATAAGTCTTTTCACATAATATCATTTTGGGTGATTAAACACTTGTAATATTATCCTTAATCAAAGCCTTGCACTGGTCTAACAAACTTGAGTCTTTCCCTTTCTTGTAATTTTAGCTCTATTAAAAACAACAATGTAATCACCATTAAACAATGAACTAACAAATACAAGGATTATAACCCAATCCCATAATCCCAAGGTCAAAATCATGATCATTTCCCTTATTCTAGGGGTTTTCTACATTCTTTCCACCTTAATTCTACCAAATTCATATTTATAAGAATGATTTCTAGCATGCAACCATAAATTATCCACCCTTAACAAAAACCCAAAGATTACACCTTGCTTTCCCTAAGTTACACTAGAAAATTATAAGTCAATTCAAATCCTCCCCCTTAATCAAAACCCAGTGATTCTAAGGATTAATCATCAAAAAACTAGTTAAACAGGTGGATTAACTTACCTTAATAAAGGATTTTGGGTAGACACTGATGGTTTTTATCCTAAATTGCCCTTCTCAGCTCTGGCACAGAAGTGGAATAAAAAAAATTGTTTTTAAGTCTAAAATCGCATTTATCAACATGTAAGATCCTACTATAGCGGGACTAACCAATGCTGACTTCCGCTACAATGGGAATATTCCCTCTATAACGAGCCCATCGTAGCAGCCTGTCTCCTACTATAGAAATCTTGGGGAGACAGAAAGTCTGACAATCCCAATTTTTTGCCAATTTTGCAACATATTTCAAGTTATTATGTAACAACCCGAAAACTTATTCAGCTTTCAAACTCAGAATCTCAAAAAAATTTAAGCTTTTAAGGGTTTATGGGTCCAAACCACGGCTCGTGGTTTGAACCAAGGGTCATGAAGTAGAGCCGTGATTTAAGTCTGCCAAGTTCAAACTCTGATCTGAGAACCACGAGTTAGTTCTACGAACTGTAGTTCAGTTTACGGCCTGTCCTATCAACTCGTGGTACCAGACCTGAGGATTCACTGATTCTGAGGAACCATGGGTCAAGTCTACGAATAGTAGTTTGAACTACGGACCATCCTGTTGACTCGTGGAACCTGATCAGAGGCCATCTATGTCCCCAGGAATCACGACTTGGGTCTACAAGCTGTAGTCCATTCTAATGGTCTGTCCTATTAACCCGTAGTTTGGCTTCTGTAGCCTGTTACTTTGGCAAGGAATCACAAATAAAAATCATGAGCTGTGGTTTGGTCTACGACTCGTGGAATTCATCTGTGTTCCCTGAAAGTCAACTTTTTCCAGCTATTTCCTAATTATGTCCCAGGGGTATTTTAGTTATTTCCCACCCTTTTAACTCCTAAATGGTGTCATTTTAACTATTTCTAGAAGGGTTTCTATCCTATTTAGCCTAAGTCTCATTATCCCTCATTCATCTACCAAAGTGGGAAAAGAACTCATTCAATATCCAAGTCTCAAGCTCCAAGTTCAAGTCTGCTTTTCTTTTCAATTTCAAGTGGGTTAGCTTCAATCAAGGTATGTGGCTATTCAACAATGAGTTCCTTAACCCTTGTGCCCAAAACCCCAAATCATTATTTTGATTTCATGAACTTTCAAATTAAGGTTCTTACCCAATTCTTATGGGTTTTGTTATATATTGCCTTCTCATGATTTTATTATGAAATTACTACTAAATTGCATGATTTTGCATGGGTTTTTACATATGAACTCCTATTTCAAATTGAAGGCTAATTATGGCAAATTCTACATGCATAAATTGATTCAAGTAAATTAGGTATTTGATAGCATATTTTTATGAATTTCAAGCAAGTACATGCCTAATTCCTATGTTTTATGAAAGTATATTTTATTATGAAATTAGACTAGTGCCATGCAAGTTTTCAAGTTATGTACTATTATGCAATGCAAGACACCCGATGTGCCATTAATGCTCATGAATCATTTTCTAAACCAGGATTCGTGAGTAGTATGAAGATCTGGGTTATAAACATGTTTATGAACAAGCTTGACATCTAGATATGTCACATGTATGTGAGCCTTATGTTATATATTTTGGGAGTAGTTTTTAGCACCGATCGATGAGGGTTTTAGATGACCCAAGTCTAAAACTACGTTGCCACTGTAGGTTTCCCTCCGTGGCTTATGAAAGGATCCTTATGATATGGTTCTAACCTTGGCCACTTACGACAAGCTTTTTCAGTGTGGGTGCATGACACTGGACTCCGTGTAGCTCAACATGGTTTATGTCAGTTAAGAGAAACTCCACATGATTATTTTCAAGTTATGAAGTTATATGATACCTTACTTTGAATCTTGACTTTACTTCATGTTTTATGTCTTATATTTTGATAATTTCTTATGCTATCTCTTATTTTGAAAGAGCTCATTTTAAGCATGTTTTAAGTATGCTTTATCATGATCATGCATATCTTTCATACTCGGTACATCCTATAGTACTGACGTACATTTTGTGCTGTATCCGCTTGACGATGCAGATTCAGGTTCCCTTTCTCAGGCACATGGCTAGAGATCACAGGCCATTTCAAGTCAGTGTTGGTGAGTCCTCATTGTTCGAGGGCTAGTTATGATTCTATCAAGTTTTTGACTATTTACTTCCGTACCTTGAGTTAGCTAGGGTCTTGTCCTAGCAAATTCTTATGTCATATGTAGAGTCTTTTAAGACATAGCCAATATTCAAGTCACTCTTTTAAAACTATGTTTCGTATTGACTTATCATTTATGGATTTGAGTTACCTAATATTCTATCTATGCTTCAACTATGCTTTCTTATGAATGAATGAGTATGCTATGACCAAGGGTTAGTCTAGGGCACTCGTGCCCCGGATCACATATTACATTTAGGGGGTAGCCTCGGTGCATGATAAACTTGGTATCAGAGCCTTAGGTTCAAGAGTCCTAGGATGTCTGAAAGCCGCATCGAGTAGAATCTCCTTTTATGTGCGTGAAGTGCACCATACTTATGAGAGGGAAGGTATGAGATATCTTAGAAAAACCTCACTTCTTTCTTGATCACATGGTGCATTAAAGTTTAACTCTAATACTTCTCTAATCCTTTCCTTGTACATTTTAGATTATACCTCGATCTGCTATGCCTCACCGAGACGCTAGGAATGCTGCTCCTCTAGTTCCAGCCTCCGAGGTCATCAATGAGGAAATCATGAACGCCATCCATATGCTAGCCCAGACCTTGGCCTCTCAGGCCAACCAACCGGCTCTATCTCCATCCACCCTCAAGGTGGGGTAGCAGCCTGAGTTCATGATTTTATCATTATGAACCCGCCAGAATTCTGGGGTTCGAAGGTTGGGGAAGATCCTCTTAACCTTTTGGATGAGGTAAAGAAAATCTTTGATATTATGCAAGATGCTAGGGCTGATAGTGTTGAGTTAGCATCCTATTAACTCAAGGATATAACTCATATCTAGTTCGTGCAATGGAAGGAAGCTAGGGCTAGGGACGAGGTCCCTATGACTTGGGAGTGTTTTGAAAAGGCTTTTCTCGACTGGTTCTTCCCAAAGGAGTTAAGGCAAGTGAAGGCCAAGGAGTTTATGAACTTAAGACAGGGATCCATGACAGTCCAGGAGTACAGTTTTAGGTTCACTCAGCTTTCCAGATATGCTTCTGCTATGGTGGCTTACCCACTAGATCAGATGAGAAAGTATATCTATGGAGTCTAAAACTTGGTAAAAAAGGAGTGTAGATCTGCTATGCTATTGAGTGACATGAGTATCTCCAGACTTATGACTCATGCTCACCAGATCGAGGAGGACAAGCTTAGGGAGATGGCTAGGGAGAACAAGAGAGTTAGATCTGAGGGTTCAGGTTTTGGCCATCAGAGGTCCAGTGGCAGACATCGCTCCTCGTTTTAGAAGAAGTCATCATGACATGTTCATTCTTCTACTAGTGCTCCTACCCAGACCCCCAAACCTCATTATGACAAGACTGGTACATGATATAGGTCCTATTAATAGTCTCAGGGGAGTGTTGCTAAGGGATATTTCCATTTTATTTGCAGCAAATGTGGAAGGAGTCACCCGGGGGAGTGTCATTTGGGCACAAGTGCATTCTTTGGATGTGGACAGGCTGGACACATAATTAGAGATTGCCCTTCGGCTAAGAAGGGGTAGGGAGGTAGTAGGTCTCAATCTGCTCCAGCAGCCCCAGGAGGTTGACCAGCCCAGTAGGGCACTATTTCTAGTTCAGGTGGTCAGTGCCACAACCCTCTTTTTGCTATGTCCTCTCGTCAGGACCAGGAGAGTTCACTGGATGTTATCACTTGTATGTTTAAAGTCTTCTCTCTTGATGTGTATGCTTTATTGGATTCTAGTGCCTCCTTATCTTTTGTGGCCCCTTATGTAGAATGCAAATTTGAAATTCATCCTGAATTGCTTTTAGAACCCTTTTGTGTTTCTACTCCTATTGGTGAGTCAGTCCTAGCCAAAAGAATATACCAAAATTGCCCCACCTCAGTCCTTCACAGAGTCACTTAAGAGGATTTAGTAGAGTTGGAGATGACTAATTTTGATGTTATTCTTGGTATGGATTGGTTGTATGCTTGTTATGATTCGGTTGATTGTCGTACTCGGGTTGTCAGTTTAAAGTTTCCAAATGAACCCATCTTAGAGTGGCAAGTTAGTCCCCCATCCTCGAAAGGTCATTTCATATCTTATCATAAGACTAGGAAGATGATTTCTAAGAGTTATGTTTATCATATAGTTCAGGTTATGGACACGGAGTCCAGAACCCGATCCCTTCAGTCTGTCCTTGTTGTGAATGAGTTCCCAGAAGTGTTTCCCGAAGATTTACCTGGAGTCCCTCCCGAGCGGGAGATTGACTTTGGGATAGATCTTCTTCCAGATATGAATCCCATCTCTATCTCTCCCTATAGAATGGCTCCCGTGAAGCTTAAGGAATTAAAGGATCAGTTGAAGGATCTTCTTGATAAGGATTTCATCAGGCATAGAATTTCTCCATGGGATGCCCCAATTTTGTTTGTGCGGAAGAAATATGGTTCCCTCAAAATGTGTATTGACTACCGTCAGTTGAATATGGTCACAATTAAGAATAAGTATCCCATTCTTAGGATTGATGACTTGTTCAATCAACTTCAGGGTGCTAGTTTTTTCTCCAAGATCGACCTTAGATCTGGTTATCATCAACTTCGTGTTCGAGAGTGTTATATTTCGAAGACAACCTTCATGACTCGGTATGGTCATTATGAATTTATTGTTATGTATTTTGGTCTAACGAATGCTCCTGTGGCCTTTATGGATTTGATGAACCGTGTGTTCAAACAATATTTGGATATGTTTGTGATTGTTTTCATTGATGATATCCTTATCTACTCTCAGAGTGAGGAGAAGCATGCAGACCATTTGAGAGTTATGTTGCAAAATCTTAAAGATCAATAGTTGTTTGCTAAGTTCAGCAAGTATGAGTTTTGGATGCAGTCTGTTGCTTTTCTAGGTCATATTGTGACTAGAGATGTTATTCAAGTTGATTCTCAAAATATTGAGGCAGTAAAGAACTTTCCTAGACCCACTTCTCCACCTGATATTAGCAACTTTTTGGGTTTGGCTGGTTACTACAGGAGGTTTGTGGAAGGGTTTTCTTCCATTGCTGCCCTATTGACTCGGTTGACTCAAAAGAAGGTTAAATTTTAGTAGTCCAATCTATGTGAGAAGAACTTTCAGGAATTGAAGAATAGGTTGACCATAGCTCCAGTGTTGGCTCTACCCGAGGGCCTAGATGACTTTGTTGTGTATTGTGATGCTTCTAGAATTAGTTTGGGTTGTGTTTTATGTAGCGTGGTAAAGTGATTTCTTATGCCTCTAGACAACTTAAGATCCATGAGAAGAACTACCCTACTCATGCTCTTGAGTTAGCAGCCGTGGTTTTCTCTTTGAAGATTTGGAGACATTACTTGTATGGTGTACATGTGGATGTTTTCACCGATCATAAGAGTCTTCAGTATATGTTCACTCAAAAGAAATTGAATCTGCCTCAAAGGAGATGGCTTGAGCTTCTTAAGGATTATGAAATGAGCGTGCTTTACCATCCGGGTAAGGCAAATGTTGTAGCAGATGCACTTAGTAGATTGTCCATGGGTAGTGTGTCTTCAGTTGAAGACAAAAAGAAGGAATTGGTTAAGGAGGTTCATAGGCTTGATCGATTAGGAGTTTTCCTTATGGACTCGACAGAAGGTGGTGTTATTGTTCAGAATGGTTATGAATTATCTTTGGTAGCTGAGGTGAAGGCAAAGCAAAACAGTAACCCTATTTTGCTTCAGCTAAAGGGTGCAGTCCATCAACAAAGAGTTGAGGTTTTCTCCCAAGGGGGAGATGGTGTGCTTCGTTATCAGGGTTGATTATGTGTGCCAAATGTAGATGGGTTGAGACACCAGATTTTGACTGAGGCTCATAATTCCAGGTATTCTATTCACCCTGGTGCCACTATGATATACCTTGACCTATGGGAAGTCTATTGGTGGAATAGTATTAAGAGGGACATAGCCAATTTTGTGGCTAAGTGTCCCAACTGCTAGCAAGTGAAGGTAGAGCACCAGTGAACAAGTGGTATGATTTAAGATATTGACCTTCCTACTTGGAAGTGGAAAGCTATCAATATGGACTTTATCACGGGGTTGACTCGTACTCGAAGGAAACATGATTCCATTTGGGTGATCATCGATCGGATGACTAATTCATCCCACTTCTTGGCCGTTAAGACTACTGATTCTGCAGATGATTATGCCAGGCTCTACATTCGGAAGATAGTCAGATTGCATGGTATCCCATTGTCCATAATTTCATATAGAGGTACTTAGTTTACCTCCAAGTTTTGGAGATCATTTCAGAGAGGTCTTAGTACTCAGGTGAAGCTTAGCACCATTTTTCACCCTTAGAGGGATGGCCAAACAGAGCGTACTATTCAGACTTTGGAGGATATGTTGTAGGCTCGTGTGATTGATTTCAAAGGCAATTGGGATGATAAGTTACCTCTTATCGAGTTTGCCTACAATAATAGCTTCTATTCTAGCATCCAGATGGCTCCTTATGAGGTACTTTATGGTCAAAGGTTTAGGTCTCCTATTAGTTGGTTAGAGGTATGTGAGGCAACCTTGATTGGTCCAAAATTGGTTCATGAAACTATGGAAAAGGTTCAACTTATTAGGGAGAGGTTGAAGACCGCTCAGAGTCGACAGAAATCATATGCGGATGTGAGGAGAAGGGAATTGGAATTTGAGGTTGATGATTTGGTTTTTCTGAAGGTGTCACCCATGAAGGGTGTGATGAGATTTGGCAAGAATGGGAAGCTCAGTCCCTATTTTGTAGGTCCTTATCGGATTCTTATGAGGGTTGTTAGCGTTGCTTATGAGTTGGATTTTCCATCGGATTTAGAAGCGGTTCATCGAGTTTTCCATATTTCCTTGTTGAAGAAGTGAGTTGGTGATGTGACCTTGATTGTTCCTTTGGAGGATGTGGGTGTGAAGGATAGTCTCACTTATGAGGAGGTTCCCGTGGAGATCCTTGATCGTTAGATTCAGAGGTTGAGAAACAAAGAACTCGCTTCGGTAAAAGTTCTTTGGAGGAATCAGTTAGTTGAGGGAGCTACTTGGGAAGCATAAGCAGCCATGAAGGACAAGTACCCTCATCTCTTTCCTACTGATCCAGTTTCTACTTGAGGTAGTAGTTTCCTCATTAGTACGTCTATCCTACTCTATTCCATCAGTTTCCCTCATGATCTTAGCATGCATGCAAGTTTTTCAAAGTTGATTCAGTCATGTTTTAAGTTACAAGCTCAGTTATCATGTTTGTTCTTCAGATTTTATGTATTGTTGTTTGGTTTGGCTATTTTATATTTCGATTTACCTTGTTTAGTCTTCATTCAAGGACGAATGATCCCAAGGCGGAGATATTGTAACACCCCAGAAACTTATTCAGCTTTCAAACTCAGAATCTCAGAAAACTTTTAGCTTCTCAGGGTTTATGGGTCCAAACCACGGGCTGTGGTGTGAACCACGGGTCATGAAATAGAGCCGTGATTTAAGTCTTCCAAGTTCAGACTCTAATTTGAGAACCACGAGTTGGTTCTACGGATAGTAGTACAGTCGACGGCCTATCTTGTCAACTCGTGGTACCAGACCTGAGGACTGACTGATTCTCAGGAACCACATGTCAAGTGTACGGACTGTAGTTTGAACTATGGACCATCTTATTGACTCGTGGAACATGATCAGAGGCCATCTATATCCCTAGGAATCACGACTTAGGTCTACGAGCCGTACTCCATTCTACGGGTCCGCCCTGTTGACCCATAGTTTGGCTTCTATCGCCTGTTTCTTTGGCCAGGAATCATGAATGAAAACCACGAGCCGTGGTTCGGTCTACAACTCATGGAATTCATCTGTGGTCCCTGCAAGTCAATTTTTTCCAGCTTTTTCCTAATATGTCCCAGGGGTATTTTAGTCATTTACCATCTTTTTAACTCCTAAATGGTGTCATTTTGACTATTTCTAGAAGGGTTTCTACCCCATTTAGCCTAAGTCTGTCATTATCTTTCATTCATCTACCAAATTGGGAAAATAACTCATTCAAGCTCCAAGTTCAAGTCTCCTTTTCTTTTCAATTTCAAGTGGGTTAGCTTCAATCAAGGTATGTGGGTATTCAACAATGGGTTCCTTTCACCCTTGTGCCAAAAATCCCAAATCTTTATTTTGATTTCATGAACTTTCAAATTAGGGTTTTTACCCAATTCTTATGGGTTTTTCTATAAATTGCCTTCTCATGATTTTATTATGAAATTACTGCTAAATTGCATGATTTTTCATGGGTTTTTACATATAAACTCCTATTTCAAATTGACGGCTAATTATGGAAAATTCTAATGCATAAATTGACTCAAGTAACTTGAGTATTTGATAGCATGTTTTCATGAATTTCAAGCAAGTGCAGGCCTAGTTCCTATATTTTATGACAATATATGTTATTATGAAATTGGACTAGTGCCATGCAATTTTTCAAGTTATGAACTATTATGCAATGCAAGACACCGGATGTGCCATCAATGCTCATGAATTATTTTCTAAACCAAGATTCGTGAGTAATATGAAGATCCGGATTATGAACATATTTATGAACAAGCTTGACACCTAGATTTCTCACATGTATGTGAGCCTTATGTTATATGTTTTGGGAGTAATATTTAGCACCAAGCGATGAGGGTTCTAGATGACCCAAGTCTAAAACTATGTTGCCATAGTAGGTTTCCCTCCGTGGCTTATGAAAGGATCCTTATGACATGGTTCTCACCTTGGCCGATTAGGACAACCTTTTTCAGTGTGGGTGCATGACACTGGACTCCATGTAGCTCAGCATAGTTTATGTCGATTAAGAGAAACTCCCACATGATTATTTTCAAGTTATGAAGTTATATGATACCTTACTTTGAATCTTGACTTTACTTCATGTTTTATGTCTTATATCTTGATAATTTCTTATGCTATCTCTTATTTTGAAAGAGCTCATTTTAAGCATTTTTAAGTATGTTTTTACATGATCATGCATATCTCTCATACTCGGTACATCCTATAGTACTGACGCACATTTTGTGCTGCATCCTCTTGATGATCCAGATTTAGGTTCCCTTCCTCAAGAATGTGACTAGAGATCGCAGGACATTTCAAGTCAGTGTTGGTGAATTTTCATTATTCGAGCGCTAGTTATGATTCTAGCTAGTTTTTGACTATTTACTTCCATACCTTGAGTTAGCTAGGGTCTTATCCTAGCAACTCCTTATGTCATGTATAGAGGCTTTTAAGACATAGCTAGTATTCGAGTCACTCTTTTAAAATTATGTTTCGTGTTGACTTATCATTTATGGATTTGAGTTACCTAATGTTCTATCTATGCTTCCACTATGCTTTCTTATGAATGACTGACTATGCTATAACCAAGGGTTAGTCTAGGGAACTCGTGTCCTGAATCCCGTGTTACGTCTAGGAGGTAGCCTTGGGCGTGGCATATTAACATCCCAAGTTAACCCCTTTATGTCGTACTACCATGTGCTCTTCTCTTATTGAGTTCAGACTGTGTTCAAAAGGCTGAGACATGACATCAGCTAGAGTAGAGCAACCGACTGCAGATCCAAGGTGAACACTATCTTCCAGGCTACCATGGATCCTCCATGAGTTGTTGTCCTTCTTTTGGGCAATGAAACTCTCTACCCTTACTATTTTTAGTTGATATTGTATTCTTAGACTATGTTGGTTTAGTAGTTCTGGATGATGACTTTCAGTTTCTGGGAATACGTTTAATTGAATGTTTCTTGCATATTTTTTTATTATTTTATAAACATATCTAGTTTCTTAAAATTGCTTAAGTCTAGAGTTTGTTCTTGGGATTTTTGGTTCTCCCACTAAAGGTTAGTGTGGGTGCCAATCATGACTCTGTCTGGGTCGTGACACATGGAATAGAATCTGCAAGAGAGAAATTGAAGTCTGAATTGATGAGTCAGTCAATGAGTCATGAAATGCAAATGAAGGGTCATCTTGTGACTTGTCAACTTAGGCTATGTGGAGATTCAATTCTAAAGTATAAAACCATGAGTAGGTTGACTGATCATAATTCCAAATGATGGATCCATCCTATAAACCGCCAATCAATAATCAGAGAATATGTAAAAATGGGTCCCAAAACCATGGGTCACTTGACGAGCTTGTAGACTGGATCTACAACCCGTGGTTGCATCCATAGAATGCTTGCAGCTCCTAGATTGACTATGCCAGTTGAAGGTTGACCTCTGGAAACCATGAACCATTAATTGAAACAATGGGTCATGGAGTCATTCGCAGAACCTAAAGCAATCGTTTTTTACTTCCCAAGTCCAAATTAGTGTTTCTAAAGTGCCCTACCACTATTTATGCAAAATATTTAGGCATTATATTTGCCCAAATCTCCACTTTTTATCACGAACAACCCTTCATCTTCCCCAACATTTTGAACCCGTTTTAGGCCAAAAATCATATAATCCTCATGCCTAGAACACTGTGGAAGCATTATAAACATAAAGAAAGCAACCATGCTTCAAAAATCTGACAAAAATCCAACCAATTTTCAAATTCAAAAACCAACAATAATTTCTACCCTATCCACCATTATTCTACCATAAAACTATCAATATTTATACAGTAAAATAAGGAAGTAAGTAGGCTCGATCGTTACCTTGATTTTCCAACAATAGGAGCCGAGTGATCGGGAGAAGGGTAGTCTTTTCAGATGAAAATGAGGGAGAATGGATGTGTAACCCATTTCTTTGCCCTTTTAACTATTGCCAACCGCTATAGAGGTCGGCCTCTTGCAATAGCGGTACCACCATGGCGGTATAATTTTTGCTATAGTGGGATGACAGGCTATTTTGGGAGTGAAAAGATTCCCTTCCGAGTCATTTGAAATTCTTTTGCTCTGGTATCCTATGAGGCCTCAGATTTCTCAGGCACTCGGGGAAGGTTAATCCAAATTTTTCCATATAGCTAGGAGGGAGGAATTCCTTGACAAAGCAGGGTCAAATTATTTCACTTGAGTTGGGTACGACCAAAAAGGGGGAAGTTTTGATGTTTTGCGTAGGGTCATAATTATGCTATCAAGGTGGGACTGTGAGAGCCCTGGACTAGTTCTTTTTCCTATTTGCTTATGAGATCATTCAGGGATGAACAATGGATAGATTTGTATCTGTTGTAATAACCTGACCAGTCATTATTTGAAAAATTACCTCATCGCAGATTTTGGGAATGATTAAATTATGTTTTATTTATGTTGGGATGACATGATGGAAACTTCAAATTTTGAAATTTGTCCAGGCTGATGTAACCTTGATATAGCAAAAATTTTACTGCTATAGCACCATTGTTGTAGTGGTCAGTCAGCTGCTAAAGCGGTATGACAGAGGCAGTAGCTTGAAAATGTGGAAATTATTTTAGACTCTTCCTCCTCAATTGAAAAATAGATGAGGGTTACTCCAAAAATCCTCCTAGGCTGCTCCAAATCTTAGGAGCCATGGGGAGGGGATATTTTTGCTGGAAAGGGGTGAAACCAGGGATTCCAGTCTATTTTCTTTTAGGTATCGCTTTCACGGAGCTAAAATATAATGTTCAGGCCTCTACAGCTGATGCTTGGTATCCATGTAGGCTAGGCTTAACTGAGTAGCTATAGACCTGTATTTTTCTTGCATATTATCATTGTAGAATGATGGGAGAATTCATGCGTAGGCCTTCGGGCATGGAGTCTGGAGGGTTGACAGGTTGATTATTTGGTTGCCTGAAGGGGGAGGGCGTCATTGGGGGTATGTGATCAATTCGTGTGTTATCAATTATGTGTGATTGTAGATTCTAGGGAACTATGACTGTTGGGTAGGTTCGGGGAACCGATAATTTTTATTGGTGAAGAAAGGCTAGGTTATAGCGGGTTCCCGGGAATAATTTAATTAAGGAAAATGGGATGAACATGAAGGACTGAAGCCCTTAATATCAGGGGATGATTTACCTTGAATGTGTTTACCTTTAAGGAAGGGGTACATAATAGTTGTAAAATGATTATACGTGTCTAGATGGTAAATCGAAAAGTAGTCTTTGGACGTGTCATCAAGGTTGGGGTCATGGACCCGGGTTGTTGGGTAGGTGATGGTGGTTATTTTCCACTTGTGATATTTGTATATTAAAACTATTGCTTAGTATTATATGTTCATTGCATGGTTTAGGGAATGGAATTATGAATGTCTAAATTTTCTGATTGTCAATCATGTGAAATGAACTCGTCTTTGTTACTTGTTTGTTTGCAAGTATGGTTGTGTTCATTATTGTTGATTGTTGGATTGTGTGTGACATTCAGTTGGCTCGGGTACCACTCCTGGTATAATACATTGGTTTTCTTGGGTACCATGCCTGGTACTAGATACATATATCAGTTGGCTTAGGTACCACGCCTGGTACAGGTTCTATAATGGTTGGCTAGGGTACCATGCCTGGTACGGGTTTGATTATACTTGTTGATTGTGTTCTATTGATGGTTTCATGAGTGGATCAGGTTTATTCTTGAAATGTGATTGTTTTATATTGGCCCATGAGTGGCCGGGTGGTTGTGTATAAAGGTTGGGTTGGTTCTTCTAAAGACCGGAATTGTATGTTAAACACTGTAGGTGTGGTCCTAGGGATCCTTGGGAGGTCTGGGTACTTTTAATTGGAAGCATAAATATATGTGGTCTATTTATTATGTAGTTGGGCATACTTTTTGTTATAGAGTTAGGGTGGTTGATATGAACAAGGGATGGTAGTCCGGGTCTGGACTTAGTTGTCAAATTGGTGAGATAGTGTGACTTGGGAAGTTCTAGAGTTAAGTGTGACTTGGGAAGTCCTAGTGTTAAGTGTGACTTGGGAAGTCCTGGTGTTAAGTGTGACTTTGGAAGTCTTAGTGTTAAGTGTTACTTGGGACGTCCTGGTGTTAAGTGTAACTGGGGAAGTCCTAGTGTTACGTATTGACCGAAATGGAATGGTGGAGAGTCTAATTTGTGGAGTTGGCAGCGGAGCAGGGTAGGAAGGGTTGGGAAGGAATGTATAGGTTCTTAGTGGTGATACCATGGTAGTAAAGGTGAATTATAAAGGACTAGATTTTTGTAACTTTTATTTCATATTTCTCTTATGCGGTGGATTCAGGTCGACCAATGATGCCTACCAGTATGTCTTATTTGTACTGATACTACTCTTGCATACCTTTTTGGGTATAGTTTGGTTTCAGGATCAGTGATGTTTCTTAGGGACAGAACAGTGGTGATCTCCAGTAGCTTCTACTCTTCGTTTCCATGATGGAAGTTGTGTCTGCTTTTTGTATTTTGTATCTTTCCTTTAGAGCTCTAATACCTGTTTAGACTAGTTCCTAGAGAGGGCTTGTATTCAAGTGTGTAAAGGATTTCACTGTACTAAAGTTGTAATGTTTTTCCAATATTAAAAAGGCTATTTCTTATGTTTTACTATTGATTTTCGCATTACCTGTTGGATTAGGTGGTAAGGGTTCTCCTATCTAGGTGCTTACAGTAGGTGCCCGCATGGCCTGGTAGTTGCATGGTGACACCATGATGTACTCTAGTGTTCCCGTAGAGATTCCACAAGTGCCAAGTTTGCCCATGCTAAATTTATGGGACAATGCCAATCTGGAGTTTCGATATAGAGCTGATGATGAAGACGAGGCACCGGCTAGTCCTAAAAGAGAGAAGAGAAAGAGGAAACATAGAGATAAGAAAGCTCATGATGAGGATGACAATGTCCAATTGAGCCCAAAATCAGTGGCTCAAAAAATAGCACGTGAGGAAAAGAGGAGAAAGAAAGCAGAAACAGAAGTGCACAAAGTATCCCTAGTTGAGCACTAGATTCGAGTAGATGTTGTCAATAGGGGTGCTTCCGAGAGTGATCTGCAGGCGCCACTGATGTACCTTCTTTAGACCCCAGTGTGGGAGTTAATGGTACTGAAGCTGCTCGGGCAACTATTGATGTTGAGAAGGCTACTGAGGCTGCCTCTGTTATTGAGAAAGAAGCAAGTACTGATCCAGTGGGCCTTACTACTACACAAGAATAGGTGCCACAGGTATGCCCTATCCTCCCTTATTTTGATATATTTTTGTGCGTTGGGGACAATGCACACTTCTTTTTGATGGGGTGGGGCAGTTTGGTTAACTGTGTATGTTTTGATAGAGTGTTTTGGCAAAGTCAAATTAGCGAAAACACTGGCATCATGCCACGATATTAAATTAGGGGTTGCATGGGAGGCAACCCATGGGGGTATCTACAAGGTACCCGCATCCTTGTGGTTTCCTTGTTGTGTTCTTTCCCCAAGGATTTTTAATTTCTATTGAACCAGCATGTTTAGAATAAAATGTGTATTTGTAAAATAAAAATAGGAACTTAATGCAGTGTGTGGCCTGCTTTTGATACTATTTGTGAAAATGGAAACCCCTCCAAATTTTTCTGAAATCAGCTTGTTAAGACTGACCTTGACGAATCTTTGCTTTGACAGTGTGTATATAAATGTGATTAGTAGCTTAAGAAAGTGCATGAACTTATAGTTAGCGAATCATTATTCTTAACTCTGTGCCATGTGTCAGTGAGCTAATTTTGTACCATTCTTGTTGTATGTGTCAATCTTGAACTTTCCTGGTTAGTCTTACCTTGGTTGTAGAATAGTTGGTTAGGAGATGAGCATAGGCCATTTTTGAATCAAGTCCACTTAACCCAAATGACCTACCAAATGAAATTGATTCCCTTTGATCCTTGAGTTTGAGCCTGAACTGATCCCTTTTTATTGTTAGCCTGTTCACCTTCCCTGTTTCTTGTAAACTTTTGTTTTGGCCCTGGTCCCTCCTTGGACATTGTGTACCTCAACGCAGGCTAATCGCCTAAGTTGAGGGTGGCTACTGTAAGGGTAAAATAGGAAGAATGGGGTATGAAAAGATCAAGTTAGTATCAAAAAAGAAGATAACAGATGTGGTTTGTATCCTACAAAAAGAATAAAAAAAAGAGAAAAAAGTGCAAAAGTGAAATAAAAGCCACACCTGATGCTTGATTAAAGTGAAATGATAACAAAAAAGGGGAGAATAAGGGAGGAAAAGATTTTGGAATGAAAAGTGGAGAATAAAAGGAAGCGTAGTGTCAAGGAGGGCATAGTCACTATTACCCAAATATACCATACCCATCCCTGAACCTACATTACAAGCCTAATAAAGTCCTATAGTGATCTTAACCCAACTGTTTGAAAGCCGAGGCATAGAAAATAAGGGAAAGTGTATGGTATTGTACATATAAAACTTGAATTTCTTTGCGAGAGTGAGTGTCCCTATCTATTGAATGAAATTTTGTGTGAGCAGGACTTCTTTGCTGTGAGGGTACTAGAGTAAATTGTGAGTGCTGATTTATCGGATAAATGTCTTCTATGTAATCTAGCTTGTTCACTCATATCATATTTTCAGCCAGAGATCCATCTTGTGTTGTCTTGATATCTTGTATATATGCACTGGTTTTGTACTGAAAAGGAGTGGGTATTGATTCTGTGAACTGAAAGGGTTGAATCATATGGATGTTGTAGTTCGTAGGTTTCTTTTGCTTAAGCGTCGTTTTAGTTTAGTTTCATTTTGTTGCTTGTGGACAAGCAAATATTCAAATTTGAGGGTGTTGATGTGCCAAGATTTCACGGCACTTTTGATGCTTAAAACAAAGGGTTTGGGGAGTTCTTAAGTGTGTTTTGTTAGATATGATGCCCATTTTCTACATCTGCAGGGAAAAGTATTAAAAATATGAAAATAAAGAAAAAGTTATTGTTTCTAGGCAAAAAGTGATGCCCTACGGGCGTGGGATCTACCACGTCACGTCCCATGGGAAGGAATGTGAGATCAAAGCAGTGAATCTACAAGGCAAAAATCCATCTCACAACCAAAGGGGATGGGCATCAAAAGCACCACGGGTCATCACACTTTCTCGTGGGAATGAACCAGAGGAGCTAAGGCAAAAACCAAAGTTTAGACGCCCAGCTATGACGCTTGTGAGAGCTGCGATGGGACATCACATATGCCCGTCAAAATGAACAAGAGCATATGACAAGTCAGATGACTTGGGCAATGATGAAACACAACGGGATGTGGGAACCACAATGGCCCATCAGCCTTGCACGTGGAAACCTAGCAGAACTTATGGCACAAAGTGAAGAAGGCCTGACGGTCTATCTACGACACTCGTGGCACTCACAACGGCCCGTGAGGCCTGGCCATTAGAATAGCCGCATTCCAGCTTTCTTAGTTCAGTTAGGATTTGGTCTTTGTTGTCTATAAATACCTTCCCTAGGGTTTTATTTCAGATGTTATGCAATTTTGGGACATCAAAACATATTGTTGATATTATTTCTAGATACTTTTGACAATCCAATTATTAGTTCTTGATAATTGAAGTATTCTTGAGAATTAAATATTCTGATTTTCTTTACTTATTATTGTAACTTATAATCATGTTTTATTCATCTGAATCTGATTGTCTTCTTACAACCATGAGTAGCTAAATCCACAACTAGGGTTGTGGGAACCATGAAGGATTAACAAAGTAGGCAAAGTACATAGTAATCCTAGAATGGTGTTCATGCATTTATTGTTCTTCCCCTCGCTTTGATTGCTTATTAACGATTGCCAACGTTAGAACTCGCCTTATTCCTACTTTCTTAATCAAAGGTGAAACAAATGGGAAAGGGGATTACACAACAGAAGGGAAGCTAATCTGGGGTCACTAGTAAGAGTGAGCAAAGCAAACACCTGTATACTGACCAAGTTGTGTGGTGACATTCTTCTATTTTTGTAAGCATCCACTTAGAAGAACCTAACTTACCAATCTTGCATGCATAGCACTAGACTAGATTACTGGTACAATGCCTTACTGCATTATGAACTCATGGGGAATACTTCCCTAGTTGCTTCTCTCATTGCTTATAATACTTGAAGCTGTTACTCTGTTACTTATTTGAATCATAAGTATAAATATTACTTGTTACTTTAAAACCCCTCATTGGGGAAATAAACGGTTAAGAGCACAAATAAACATAGTTGACCCTAGTCCTACCATATTCCCTGTGGGATCGACCCCAACCTTCGTTGGGATCTATATTTGATTTATACTTCTTTTAGAGGTGTGATTTGGGGGTATCATAATCCTGCACTTTTATCTGATTTTTGTTGTAATGCGACTTACAGATTTTCCTTGATTTGTTAGCCTTTGGGTAGTCCTGCACATAATCAACTTGGATCTGATGCGGCTTATAGATAACCCTCGGTATATTTAAACAACGAGTGATTTATACTTCTTTTGGAGGTGTAATTTGGGCGTATCATAATCCTGCACTTTTATCAGATTTTGGTTGTAATGCGACTTACATATTTTCCTTCATTTGTTAGACTTTGGGTAGTACTGCACATAATCAACTTGGATCTGATGCGGCTTATAGATAACCCTGGGTGTAATGACCTATTTTGTCGTTATTAAAAGATACCACATTATGGGCTACATGAACTTTTGAAATAGGCTCTTGAATGTATAGGGGGTAACATAATGAAAAATTTCAGAATATGGAATTTTGGGTCAGGATGATTTCACCCTTCTATAGCGCCATCACAGTAGTGGCCATTAGGTCTCTCAAGTGGGACGGCAAAACCAGTAACCCAGAACGGGTTTTATAATTTTATTTCTCCTTTTCAGTTGCAAAAGGGACGACACTTCCTCTAAAAACCCTCCTAGGATGCCTCATGACCAGGTAGCAATGGAAAGGAGGGATTTCTATTCGTATGGTGTAAAACTCATGGAATCTATGCTGACTTCACACTAGGATTTGCCTTCACGGAGCCAACGTTTACATTCAGACTTCTGTAGCAGCTGTTTGGCTTCTAGGTAGGCTAGGTTTAGCTGAGTAGTTTAGACCTGGGTTCAAAAATCATGACATGATATAGATTGATAGGAGATTGCATGCTTAGGCCTTTGGGCACGGTGTTTGGATGGATAAAACATATGAAACCTTGTTGTTTGGGTTGGAAAATTATTGTATGAGTGATGTTGAATTTATATTTGTTTTGTTATGTTTATGCTATTGTTGCGTCCTAACGCACACGCAGGTGTACGTGGTCGTACAAATAATATAGGATTGAGAGTCCAGATATCATACCCACTGGGACTTGTCGATTAACTATTTTACTAAATCAAACTAGTTCTAATTATTTATTCAAGCTATAAATCCCAAAGATTAATTTATTAAACTAATCTAGAAATAAAAAGAAGAAGTTAACTAATGAACAATTAACCAAATAAAGAGCATATTTTCACGTAGTCAATAGGATGAAATCAATCTAGGATTATGAATTCTCTAACAATCATGTTGAGTAAGCAATTTCATTGACTTGTTTGTTTATCTAATTATTGATTTACGGGGTTGATGACATAATTATGGTCTTCCGAGCCTATATTCTTGTATTCAAAATAGTCTCACAACTACATCGTTGAGCGGGGATGTGATATTGTATTTCGAATGCATTTATTTATCTTCCAATTTTGTAACCAAGTAAGGCGATCTAGGTATATTCCTATCCTAGGTGAAAATCTACTCTTTACGTTACAAAAGAGAGATCTTACTCCCTATATTCTTCGTTCTATCCCAATGATTCTTCTCCTGAGTTCACAAAGTGAATCTAGATTTATTTTAATGGTAGCTAAGCATTAAAATAGTAAGCACAAGAATATAAGAACAACTAATATGGAAATCTTCACATACCGAATCAATTGTCTTCTAAACAATCATATAGTTAACTACCATAATCCTAGAACGAGAATTTTCACTCCACATAGACATGGAGAAATAACAACAATTCATCAAAAAAATGTAAAAATAAATAATAAAGGAGAAGAAAAGATGAAACTAATATTCTCCGACCTCCACGGCGGCTCCTAGCTCATTGTGGGTCAAAAATTCTGTAAAAATCATGATTGGGGATGTATTTATAGAGTATGAGAAAAATAACCCCTTTTCCTATTTGGATTTGGAGTAAAAGAAAGATGGAAATTTTACGGGTTAGGCTCTAGGGCGACGCGCCACCATAGCCCCATTGCCATCTTTCTTATGGTTTGGGCCTGGCGTGGCACACCACCATTGCCCCAGCCACACCTATCAGCAGTTTGGGGGCTGGCGTGGCACGCCAGCATAGCCCCACTACATAGATTTTCTTCTTTTGCTCTCTTTTTCTCCCGGAACATTGCTAACTCCTTTCCAATGCGTTTATGCTTTCATTTTTAGCTCTTATGGGTTATTTTTATCCACATTCTCCCTGCAAAGTATCTAATCACATATATTAGCTCATAATCAAGAATATACAAATAATCATAGGGATATACATCACGTTTTTCCTCAAAACAAGGCTAAAATATGGGTAAATGAGGCAAGCGGGCGTATAAATACGCCCAAGATCACCACCCCACACTTAAACCTTTGTTCGTCCTTGAACAAATCACTACACACCCTACAAAATTTCACATCTTAAGATATCAATTGAACATATGTACTTGCACCCAAGTTAATTAGATAGTTTAATCATGACCCATAATCCACTCAACATGCATACATCAATCATATTTTCATAGAACCTTCACTGAAACCACACAACCTCTAAAACTGACTCCTCATGATAAATAAGGTGAATATGATCACGTGTAAATATAGCCATCATTTGTACACCAAATTCTCACCATTTTGTTCTCTCATATTAAAGAGAGATTCACCTCGCTCACATCATACATACATATTCAAATTGGGGCATATAGATAAGATATTCGCTCACTCTCTCAAAGAAAGTTCCATGCATACAAGACATACCTTAAGCTTTCCCTTAGTGTTATACTCTATTAATAAAGCATCAAAATTGTAGGATTAAAAGGACTTTTACATGTTTTAATGTCGGCTAAGGGACGGGTAGGAATACTTTGGCAAATAGTGACTGCTTTCCCTATGCACTTTAAGATGCATACTTTAAACTTTTTCACTCTTTTCCTTATATCACCTCAACTTCAACTTTTGTTCATGTTTTCCTCCAAACTCTCCCTTTTTCTTTTGGTTTGTCACCCTTATCCTTCATTCACTTATTGGTAGAAGGGGATTTTTCTAAACTTCCTTCTTTTTATTTGTTTTTCTGAAAATTTCTCTTTTTGATTTTTTCTTTCCTTACCAACAACATATAAATTATTTTTTCACAAGAGCACCACATTTTATTCTTATCCTTACCACAACAATCTCCCTCTATCTTTTTACCTTTCCTCTTTTGTTCCCTTCTTTTTCTTAACGTCTTTCAACTACAAAGTGCATTAGAGACTCTTTGGATCAAATTAACATAGGGCAATCAAATAAAGGGGATAGGCTTAACATGCGGCTAGTCAAAGAAATAGGCTCAAGGCTCAAAGGGGCTTAACTAAGAATAATGTAAAGGTGGCTAAAACAATAGTCAAAAAGAAGTGGCTCACAAAGGAATGCCTTGATCATATCTCATAATTCAACACTATGTTTCATTTTATACACACACGGGGCAAGTTCTAGATATCAAGATATGCAAGAAACACAACAAACACTCACCACACATGGCACAATGGTTCAAAAATGACTTCTTAAGACTTCATATTGACAACACAACCAAATTGAATGAATTAACATTATTAAGCCCATCTCTAGGTTCTTTGAGTAAAGTTAAAGAGACTATGTGTCTCTAACTCAAGTTTCCTACTTTTTATGCTTCTTTTGAGTGAGAGATAAATTTTTTGTCATGATTCATGAACTAATGGACTCTCTAATTTTTTCGTAATTGAAAATTCGAGGTTGAAATGTATTACCCATGACGTCTAGTGTATACTTAGGTGAAGCACCTAGCATTCAAAAGGCTATGATTTCTAATTTTTCGTCTTTCTTTGACTAATTTTCCATCCATCGTTGAGAAAATTTCTCTACCTATGACTAACAATAAATAAAATAACTCCTAAAAAATTCAAATTTACCCGGTTCAAAGGGCTCCCCCTCAAAAAAGAACTTAAAAGAAAAACCAATGGGTGAATGAGATATGCCTCTAAGAAAAACTAAAAATCTTTTTGTTTTTTTTTTCTCAAATAAAATAAACTCCTATGGCATACTCACCCTATAACTCACAATTATCGGAAGAATCTCCACCGCACACTTAAAATCATGCTTTGTCCCTAAAGCAATTTACAGAAAAAAAAATGAAGAATAAGGGTGAGAGATACTTCCTGAGGCCCACAAGGGCCTAGCTAATAGCATGTTTCTTCAATTTTTATCAAGGGGAGAATGAACCCACACTTAAGCTTAAATAATGCTCCTGACCTTTAAAATTTGGGTACTCAGACTTTCCCTAATCTGCAAAAAAAAAATAAGAAAAAAAATATAACACTACAAAAAAAATTAGAAGTTACACTACAAATTGGGTTGCCTCCCAACAATCGCCTGATTTAACATCGCGGCATGACCCATTAACTTTTTCCTCCACCTTAAGGATATGAATTCTACCCCCAACATTGCATCCATATTTTTGCTTCGCTCATGGGGTTATGGTACAAAGATGAACGGACCAAGTAATGGATGATGCATGTTAAACAACTTGTCCCTGAAGTGAGGCATGTTTTTGTTACTTGTCTGGTGCAAATTTAAGAATGTAGAATTCTTGTTCCTCATCTTCACACTCTTCCACCATTTCAGATGACTCCAAAGATATGTCATCATCTAAACATAATCTAGAAAAGTGCTTTGAATGAGACCCAAAAAGTCCCACTTTTCCACTTGCACTATCTGCAATATGCTCAAATTAATACTCCCTCTCAACGTCACCTTGTATCAAAGAATGATAGTTGAATGGTTGAAATTCTTCTTCCCTTTTCACAGACTGACTAGTATCCAATTCAGCAGATTGAGTAGGTTCACACCACTCGCTCCCCTAAAAATTTTGATAAATACTTTCTTGGTGGGGTCTTCCAAAAAAACAACAAGAATTATCATTATTCGACCACCATCTATCCTAGGCTGACATATCATGAAGAGTGATGAAAAAGCAAAAGAAACTAAAAAGATAACTATGTAAAAAAAAATATGTACAACTCAAATAAATACCTCGAAAAATGTCTAATCTAGATAAACAATTAACTACGAAGTCCCCGACAATGGCACCAAAAACTTGTTATGTCCTATTATACACGCAAGTGTACGCGGTCGTACAAGTAATATAGAATTGAGAGTCCAGATATCGTACCCACAGGGACTTATCGATTAACTATTTTACTAAATCAAACTAGTTCTAATTATTTATTCAAGCTATAAATCCAAAAGATGAATTTATAAAACTAATCTAGAAATAAAAAGAAGTTAACTAATGAACAATTAACCAAATAAAGAGCAGATTTTCACGTAGTCCATAGGATAAAATTGATCTAGGATTATGAATTCGCTAACAATCATGTTGAGTAAGCAATTTTATTGACTTGTTTGTTTATCTAATTGTTTATTTACGGGGTTTATGACATGATTATGGTCTTTCGAGCCTCTAATCATCTATTCAAAATAGTCTCACAACTACATCATTGAGCGGGGATGTGATATTCTATTTCGAACGCATTTATATGTCTTCTCATTTCGTAACCAAGTAAGGAGATTTAGGTATATTCCTATCCTAGCCACAAATATACTCTTTATGTTACAAAAGAGAGATCTTACTCCCTATATTCTTTGTTGTATCCCAATGATTCTTCTTCCTAGTTCATAAAGAGAATATAGATTTATTTTAATGGTAGCTAAGCATTACAATAGTAAGCATAAGAATATAAGAACAACAAATATGGTAATCTTCACAAATAGAATCAATTATCTACTAAAAAATCATATAGTTAGCTACCATAATCCTAGAATGAGAATTTTAACTCCACATAGACATGGAGAAATTATAACAAATCATCCAAAGAAAAATATAAAAATAAATAATAAAGGAGAAAAAAATATGAAACTAATATTCTCCGGCCTCCACGGCGGCTCCTAGCTCTTCGTAGGTCAAAAATTCTGTAAAAATCGTGATTGGAGATGTATTTATTGAGTATGAGAAAAAATAACCTTTTTTTCCTACTTGGATTTAGAGTAAAAGAAAGCTGGAAATTTTCCAGGTTAGACTCTGGGGTGACGCGCCACCATAGCTCCACTGCCATCCTTCTGAAGTTTTAGGCCTTGCGTGGCATGCCACCATAGACCCAGCCACACCCATCAGTAGTTTGGGGGCTGGCGTGGCATGCCACCATAGCCCAATTGCCCAAATTTTCTTCTTTTGCTCTATTTTTCTTCCGAAACTTTGCTAACTCCTTTCCAATGATTTTATGCTTTCATTTTTAGGTCTCATGGGTTATTTTCTCCACATTCTCTCTTCAAAGCATCTAATCACATATATTAGATCATAATCAAGAATATGGAAATAATTATAGGGATATACATAACTTTTGCCTTCAAAACAAGGCTAAAACATAGGTAAATGAGGCAAGCGGGCCTATAAATGTGCGAAAGATCAGCTATTATTGTTAATCCTTAGATAATTGGATTTTGGGTGGATCACAAAATTGGTGCTGACTAAATTTAAGGGTGGCCAGGTAATAGTGGGATCCCTAGATTGGTATAAACAAAGGGGGATGGGATTAGTAAAGGGGTACTGTGTGTGTTGAAGTAAGGTGTTAGACATCACGTGGACAAATATGCACTCCTAAATGGTTCTAGAATCTAAGGTGTATGATTTAAGGTGCTTAATTGACTAAGCCAGGGGTTAGTCTTTGGACAGGCCAGCAAGGCTAGGACATTATTGACTAAGTCGGGGGTTAGTCTTTGGACAGGCCAGCAAGGCTAGGACAATAAATCATAATTGTCTGTTATTGGTGTGTAAGGAGTTAATTGTTGCTACATTCTTAAAGAAAATAAACGTAAATGATATCTTAAAGGCTAATCACATATCATGAGGTTATATAAAAGGCTTGTTGACTGTGCAAGGGTGAATGCTTATTCTAACTAAATTTGTGATTTTGTGATATCTTTTATTATTGTGGGATGTACCGACACTTGTACATCTTCATAGGATTTGTTGATATTATTCATTGGTTGGCTCGGGTACTATGTCGGTATAAATTCTATGATTCATTGGTTGGCTCAGGTACCACATCGGTACAATACATGGATAAGAGCTCATCCCCTGCAAGTTATGACTAGTGGGTGACAATAAGACCCTTAGCATGTGGGTACATGTCTAGTTGCTATTCATATATGTTGGTTCCTTGTGTGAAGCGGGCTTATCAAGTTAGTTTATATTCATATATGTTGGTCCCTTGTGTAAACCAAGCTTATCTGTTTAGTTAACATTCAATATCTTTTGGTTCCTTATCTGAACCAAGCTTATATGTTTAGTTAATATTCATATATGTTGGTTCCTTGTGTGAACTGGGTATATTTGTTTAGTTGATATTCGTATCTGTTGGTTCCTTATGTGAACCAATTTTATTTAGTTACGTACCATAGTTGTGGTCTTAGGGATCCTCGGGAGGTCTGGGTTAGTTGCACAATGGGGCATAGTTTCAGGGTGTTCATTACTTGTGTATTGGGGATAAAGTGTAACTTATGATGGTGGAGTCATTATTGTTGACTTTGCTAAGCAATGTGTAATAACCCTCCAGGTCATTTTCCATTCTTTATTCTCTTTTCCATATTTTGAGTTTTCCCGCAGCGGCTAGAGGTCATTTATGACTTGCCTAGACTGACGGTTTGATTCTTGAGCCATTTGTTAGGTCGTTATGACCATTTCCCTATTTTAGAACTAAAACTTATGAAATCTTTGACTTTGGTTAACATTCTTAGAAATTGTTCTCGGAATCACATTTCGATAGTTCTGTTAGCTCCGGAGCAAGGATTTTGGTCTAGTAGGACCCTTGGTTGGGGTCTGGGAGCTTTCGGTATGGTTTTGTCTTGTGTTCTATGTTTTCATGTTAGTTTAGCTTTTAGGGTTGACTTTAGGCAACATTCAGAGAAGACGACCTCGGATGGAAATTACATCAGTGTTGTTGGCTCCAGAATATTGCTTTTGGGCTAGAGGGACCATTAGTTCGGGTCTCGAGGCTTTCGAACTTGATTTTAACCTTAGGTTCCATTTTGGTTTTGGTTGGCCTAAAGGTTGGTTTTGGGTGTGGGGCCCACTTTTTAATAAATTGACCTCCATTGGGATTTTTATCTATTCTATCGGGTTTGGAATGCCATTTCTAGTTAAATAGCTCAGCTCGTTTGTGTTTGTAGGACCCCAGATGCGTTATCGGGGGCCCATCATTTGAAAATATTCCTTAGCATGGCCTTCAACATTGCTGGTTGCTGGTATGGCACCACGGAGGGCGCTTGGCCGCACCAGTGCAGGTGCTCCTGCACCAGCCTGTATGTGCTTGCGTGCTTGGAAGTGCTGGTAAGGAATCGCACATGCGACGCCTAAACTACTGCGGCCTAGGCGCTCCTGGTGCTCCTGGGTGATATGGCGTGCACGCACCTGCGCCTTGCCTAGCCTCTCCTGCGTTGTAGCAGCTTGCAGCATATAAGCTGGCCAGCCCTTCTTCTTCATATCATAATTTCCCCAACTTCGTTTTCTCCATTGACTTCAGCTCAAAAACCTGCATTAATCATCAAGTGTTCATTCCTAAAGCTTGGAGGCTTGTATATTTTCGACCAGTGCTCGTTGTTGGCTCTAAATTGGTAAGTCCTATTTTTAAATTCTTCTTCTTCACCATTTCGTTCCAAAGTTTCCCCAAAACAATTTTTCTACCATTTTCTTGAGCTCTAAATTCAAATTTCTTATGGGCTGATTTAAGATCATTGGGGTGGATAAATCTTTGTCCATGATCAATTTCCTGACTTCTATTGGTAAGATTTCTTTGCTAAATTTTGCTATTCTTTCTTTAAAATTCTCCTTGAACTAGTAGGACTCCAGGGCTGTTTTGGGCCCCGAAACGAGTCTTGTTTGTAGTCAACTTTTGTGCATGGGTTCCTTAACCCGTTGTGGACATAATTGTGAATTTTGTTTTTCATTTTGTTGCGTAAGCCCCGAGGGTCATTTACTGACCCAATTTCTGGCCTAATTTTTCATATAATAATATAGGTGTCATTCTTCTTGTCTTGACACTTGGAATGTGTTTGTGGTAGTGTGACATCTTTCTGAGGCTGTTCAGAAGGGGAAAGCAGACGGGTGTCAATTCGTATTTGCGGTTCGTCCCCGAGGCAGGTTATAGTTTACTTTCCTTGACTGATTTTAGTTAGATTTTATATCTTGTATATTACTGGAATGTTAGGTTGGATCTTAGGGTAGTATTAGGCTTAAATCTTGTTACTTGTATTAAATTGGCCATTTCGGATCATAGATTAGAATTTCTACTGTTAACCCTTAGTTTAGGAGTTCATAGAATTTTCGTGACTAGCATAAAATCCTTAGTATGCTTTTAGGAGGTTTTAGAGGTAGAGTAGATGCTTTTAGTTGTTTTTGTAGTTATTTCCATTATTTTCACCTTATTATCAGTTATGTGTGCAACTGTGGGCCCGAGGCCATAGCACAAATTGGATGGAGGCCTAGGTCAATTTTCTTAGTTGGAGGGTGCTTTACCCTGATTTTCCTTGTGGTGTAAAATATTCTGTGATTTTGGAACATTGCATGCTCATATTGCATATATACACTTAGCGGTATAGAAAAGAATGATTTTCAAGGTTTTTGGTTCCAAACTTGAGATTTACTATGGTTATCATGATGTTCATATTTTAAAGGAGTTATCTTGGCTTTTACTACTGGTTTTGGAAAGGAAAGGAAAAGTACTACTTTTATGCCGGTCCGAGGGGTGTTCCCGGAGCTGTTCTCTATTCTACCTCTCTATATATATATATATAATTATAGTCTGATGCATTATTCTAGGCACCCCGATGCGTTATTTCGGGTTTTACTTTCTCTCTCTCTTTATATATTTATAGTCTGATGCGGTATTCCAGGCACCCGATACGTTATTCCAGGTTTTACTTTCTATAAATATATATATTAATAAGTCTGATGCAATATCCCAGGCGCCCCTAATGCATTATTACAGGTTTGTACTTTTATACACTCATGCATCACATTATCCCTCATTGCATTGCATTATGTGTGAGTGTACTTGGATTGTCTGTGGCCTTGATTTCATTGTTGGTTGTTACCTTCTTCTCTACTAGATCGGTTAGTTCTGTTTTTTGGTTTTATAACTAGATTTAGGTGGATCCCTGTAATTAGCTTACTTTCTTGTAATTTATAATAAATATTATCTTTTCGTGCTCGGTTGACCTATGATGCCTACTGAGTACCCATTGTTTTGGTACTCATGCTACAATTTGCATCTTTTTTGATGCATCACCTAGTACAAGCCACCCTCGTTGATCCTCTTATCATTCGAGGCCAACATTTGTTTGGATCATGGTGAGCTCTCGACATTTTGGAGACTTTTACTTTTTTTCCTCTATATTCTGTCTATATTTTGTATTTTGGATAGACAGTGTGTGTTGTATAGCTACTCCTCAGTTTACATGCTCTTGTACCGGTGACACTAGGTCCAGGGTTGGTTCTTGTGTATATTTGTCTTCTCGGTCACTTTAGGGCCACTTTTGTATATTTATTACAGTTGGTATGTATCTATACTTTTGGCCCCTATCTTCCTTATATTCTCTTCCGCTTTAGTTATTTAAACTGCTTTATTTTGTCTTTTGCGTTATTAGGTTGGCTTGCCTACCGGGGGTTATGTAGGTGCCATCATGGCCCAGTTTTGGGTCATGACAGAGTGGTATCATAGCTCTAGGTTCACTAGTGTCCTTGGTAAAAGATCAAGTATTTGGTAGAGTTTCACGGATCAGTACGATGACGTATGTATCCTATTTATGGGAGATTACAAGGCAATATTAGGAAAGTTCCCTATTCTTGGCTCCTTATTATCCGTTCCTGACTCTATCAACCTCTAAACTTTATTTGTTCCATTCCTCCTCAGATGCTTAGGATGAGTATGACAGTGGGTGACGACGAGGCTTCTACCCCTGTTAATTCAGTGCTCCATTAAGCCCCAGGAGTTTAGAGAATGGGCTTACCGTATCAGCTAGAGGGGGGTTTGAGGCCAGCCCAACTTCTGGTAGGATTTATGGCTACCCCAGTTCTTCAGGAAACCATGGCTAGGACTCTGAGCCTTTCGGGGGGTGTATCTGTATCTCGGGTAGGGGCAGCACCCAATTTTTTGAGTGGTGTTTTGGTGAGATTTAAGATTATGGTTTTCCCTACCTTAGACCTTGCGTATATTGGCTATATCTATATTAATTAACATTCTTGGGTTGGGTATTCTAGGTTGTCACCCCAGACCTTATCCGCTTATTTCATCCATTTTATTTCTACATTGGTTGTAGTATTTGGCCGAATGTTGTAGTATTACCCTTATGGCCTTGGGTGGCCTTTGTATGTGCCTTTGGACCATAAATGGTGGGAAAATTATGAATATCCATGAGTCCCAGATATCGAGTTGTGATTCTATGTTGGTTATCTGTGTTGTAGAGAAGTTTGAGCCTGTGTAGGGCCGATAGGTTGATTATGATTCGCGGGGCTATTGATTGTGTTTGAGCATATCATATCATATAAAGAGTTTTTTGCATTATTTACTACTACTTAGGTTGCGGTCCTAACTATCACCATTTTCTAAAAATATTGCATGATCCGTGAGCCTATTTTCAATATAAAAGGTTCTAAATGGATTTGACATTTTTTTTATGGATTTTTTGGAGGTAAAAATGATTAAAGAAGGTTTTATCACTGGTTTTTCACACTGATGCTAGACTCGGCTAAGCCATAGCGCTAGACATATTTTATGACTAATTTTGAGATGATACTAGGCCCAGTTGAGCTGAGCTCAAGACTTGTTTTACTACTGATTTAGACACAGGTATATTCTGGGCACCCTCTATTGGGGTTTGAGATTGTAATTTATTGATTTAAACTCATATACCCTCTGGATAGTTATACTTCGAGATTTTGTGATTTTTGTTTATGATCGAGGACCTCCATGGTCCTTTCCAATCCAGACCAGGGGATACGTGCTTCGAGTGCCAAGGGAGGTACGTATAGAACTACTATTACACCTAGTTTCATCATATCATTCATATCGGATCCACCCTTATTTTCTGTTTGTTTGTTCCTCAGTGTACGCTCTAGTAGTATGGGATGCCGGAGGGTTTGTTTCACTTGTGTGTGTTCCTCGGGTAGGGGGGTGCTTGTTGGGACTTTAGGTTGACTAGCTTACGCTATCTTATTGTAGTTCTGGTTAGCGGCCTTCCAATCTTTGTGGATTAACTTATTCAATCCTATGGTAGAACTTGTGAGTGTAGTGTTTATGCGTGTGATTTTCTCAGTAGTTGAATTCTTTTAGTTGTGGATGGGGTGTGTGCCTTTGGGAGGTAACTACCTGGGGTATGTTGACTCATGGTTAGGCCTCATTGGTTTTATTTCTGGTTTTTGTTATGGTTCTAGAATTGGTTTGAGTAATTCAATTTCTAGCAGTCTGGGGTAGTTTTTTCTAGTCCATGTCTAGGGTATGCCTGAAATTGTTCTGTTAGTATGTTGTGATACCGGTAGCTTTGTGTCGGGGAAAGAGGCTTTGTCAGAAGGAGAATGGTGTTGGTTATGCAAGTTGGTATCAGTTGGCTTTGCATTTTACGGGAGGTGAGGATCGACCTTCTTAAATTGTTTGGTCTGGAAAGTTGGCAGGTATATGGGTCATTTTTATGGTTTTCCTTAGTTCCCAGTTTGGTTGAGTTTTAGCTGTAGTGTTGTGGTTGTGTTGGGCATTCGTCCTATGCTTATTTCGTCTTGTCGAGTGTCCCTAATAGAGTTGTGGGAGCTAAGGGAACAACTCCAGGATCTCCTGATAAAGCATCAGTCAGGTTTGGTGTATCTTTGGAAAGGATTCCGTTTGGTTTGATAAAGGAGGGAGATGACTCCTTATGTGTATGTATGGGTTATTAGTAGCTGACTGAGGTGACGACTATGGGTACGCTTTGGTTTGTATATTGATTACTTGATTTGACTGACTATAGAGTGCACCAGCATTGTCCTTATGTAAATTCAAGGGCAGGATTCCTTATAGTAGCGATCAAGGTGGTAGGCTCTTCCATTACTACCTTTGGGGGCATGTTGCATCTGCGGTGATTGCCTTGTCATATTCTTTGGAGGACCCATGTCTCAACAACATCTATGGAGTGGCCAAACTATATATTCAGAGCCTTGTTGGCTCCAGTTCCTATAGTGTTCATCGGCAGTGTGTGAGTCTACTCAGGGTTTTGACAGAGGCACTGATCGGTATTTGGATTTGGGTTTCAGAGTTGTGGGCTAGTAGGTTAGTTTGGGTAGTTCGTGAAAAGTTCTCTGCGGTTGCAGCTTCTTTGAGCTGGAAGGCAATAAGTGCGGATAACTTATCTTCTCTATCTTAGTTCGGCGTGGCCCTTGGCCTTGGACATCCAGTCCTTGGCTAACCATTTGGCTAGGTTGGATGTGTCAGATCCCAACAGTGTTCTTGCCAGTGGGGAGATCCATTTCTACCTTGGTTGGACAGATTCATCGGCATCATTACGTGGATCAGCAGTTCTATGGTATATGTGATCAAGTTGTACGGGTTGAAACCTACAGGGCTACTTTAGATTCTGATGGTACTTTGAGATCGATCGTCGCCTTTGTATCCTGAGAGTTGGAGGTTTGAATTAGTGTTTTCCCCGAGGGATTGGGTATTGTATGGGATCCTAGCGTTGATTAGGCTCTGCCAGTGTGGTATAAGAGTTATGGTATGTTGAATGCTTTAAGAGTTGGTAGGTTGTGTATTAGTGCAGTAGAGCGAGTGTTTTGAGCCAGAGGGTGACTTAAGAGATAGTGTTTTGAGCCAGAGGGTGACTTAAGAGCCAAAGAAGAAAAGAGTGTTCTTCTCCAAAGTTCAGACCTAGGGCTTTCTCTTCCAAGCTTCAATTTCAGATTTGTCTTTAGGGATTATCATCCACCAGGTATGTAGGATTCCAATGAGAGTTTCCTTTCACCCTCATGTCCAAAGTTTTAGATTTCAGTATGAATTTACAAGTTATGATTCTAGGGTTCTTACCCAAACATGTGTTTCACTATAAATTTGACTTCTTGATGACTCTACATAACTACTGGCTTTGTTAGAATGATTATTACATGAATTCCTGCAAATTGATTTCAAAACCCAAGATATTTAGGAGAAGCATATTTTAGCCTGATTTTATAATATTTTCTCAGAATTTAGCTCTCCCTTCAGAATTTCGTTCAGTTTGTCAGCATTCAGTCTAAACAAGTTTAAGTTTCCTCATGATGATTTTAACTATGGGTTTTGGCTTCCAGACAAGTATTTATAATTCCAAATCACATCAGTCTAGTTGTTTTAAATACAAAAGAACTATGCATGATTTAGCAGGCTTCCGCTTACCTTCAGTATGATCTATAAAATATATTTTAAATATGAACAGTTTTGACATTCAGATAAATCACATGATACAAACCGTTCTCATGCATTATAGTCAGGCACTCTGTCAGTCAAAATTACATGATTAGAATGCTTTAGCCTCAGTAATATTTTGCATTCTCGGAATATCAGTATATTTGAGCTATCCAGTATTTGAGTTGCATTCATTGCTTTATATTCAGTTGGGAGTAGGCTTAGCACCGAACGAATGAAGGGATGAAGGCGCAGCTGTCAAATTAGGTTGAGACCTTTAGTAGTAGTCCCTAAGTCTCAGAACTACAACGCCACTGTAGGTATCAAAAGGGTCAGCTGTCAGATTAGGCTGGACACCCTTGTCCCTTGTGGACATCAGTTTAGTGTATCCATGTCAGATTTGTTTGTACCCTTTGCAAGTTATGAACACCCTTCCATCCTGGGTTACAGGTTGGCCCCATAGTTAGCTCAGCTTGGGATATGTCGGTTAATAGTAGCTCCCACAGTCCATAATTATTATTGCATGACCTTGTATTCAGTTATTCAGTTTAGTATTATACAGTTTCATGTTTATATAATTGGTCATTGCATCAACTTATACCATTAAGCTTGTAATCAGTACACTATATATCACTATTTTTAGCATGTTAAGTAGAAGGAACTCACCTAAGAACTTACTTTAAACATGAATTTTAGCATGACTCATGACTTTTAGCTTAGTTGCACTATTTCATAATTTACAGATATACTTCATCTTTTCAGTGTATGGATCCCTAAATAACAGTTTTACTTATCTTAAAATATTATGATCTCACAGTTATAGTTCAAAAACATGATTTACACCTTTTTCAGTAAAAGAGCTTATATTCTATAGTTTTGACTTATGCACTTCAGATGTTATACTTAGTCCAGTCTTCAGCCATGTTTTCAGTACATACATGTTTCTCATGATTTTAAAGTTAGTGCATTATCTCACATGCTCAGTACTTTCAAAGTACTGATCACATACCTTCTTGTGCTTCATCCTTTTGATGATGCAAGTTTTAGTGCTAGCTCCTAGGATCATGGTCAGATAGATTGCAACTTCCAGTTAGTAGAGGATGAGTTCTCCTTATTCAAAAACTCCAGTCAATAGTAGTCATAGCAGTTTATTTTCAGTGTTTTGATATATTGATTAGAGATAGTTGGGGGTCATGTCCCGGCTAACTATAGTCAGTGTTAATAGAGGCTTCACAGATAGACAGTAAGTCAGTTAGATGTATAAGGTTTTCAAATGCCATTGTATCTTAGTTTCTGAAAGTTCATTTTGTTATAATATTTTTAAAGAGCTCAGCACATTTTAGCTTTCGCATTATCTTTCAGTCTACATCTCGGTAGTATGTCAGGTCATGGGTTAGCTTGAGGTCACTTGTGACTCTAACCACCGTGTCACATCCAGGGTGTAGGCTCAGAGCATGACATATTTGGAGCAGCAACAGTATTCTTAGAGTTTGAATTTAGTTGATGACTACACACTTTGTGGTAGGATTACCACACTCCTTATAAAGATTGGGTTTTGTGATTGGATCTTCTTGGGTAGGTTGTCCTGGGTCATTCACTTTCAGTCGATTCAGACTTAGCATGGTTCAGTGAAGTTGGTTTTTTTGTTCTACGTTGGGAGATTCTCCTTCGACATAGAGTGTTAATCCATATCCCTCCCAAACCTAGTATTCTAGTTTTGGTTGAGCTCTGATGGTTGGTTCAGCGGGTTATGATATCAAGATTGATCATAGCAAAGGTATTCGTTCATTGGTTGATGGTAAGTTAGGGCAGATTACTATAGTTTTCAAGGATTTACTTTGGGTAGGTATCTTGGATGTCAGAGGCTAGTAGACTAGAGCTTGGCTTGGATAGAGTTGGAGTCTGAAGGTTACCTCATTTGTGATTGAGTATAGCTAGAACTATGGATCTCCGGTGGATTGGTTGATATTTTGAGAGTGGCTAGAGTGTTTGACTTGTGTAAAGCTTCATGGTTATGGTGGAAAGGATTAAGGTTAGATAGAAGTGTTTAACATATCAAGAATTTCATGAGTTAGAGGTTTGGTGGTAGTGCTCTAGGTAAACATGGGTGTGGTATCGAGGGTTCGAGTTTAGTGTGTTGATCACCTTGGTTCTCTTGGTTTCGGTGTTGTGTCAGTACATTTCAGTAGAGTTTCTTAAGGTTCGGTTCGGTTAATAGACCTTTGGAGTTTTGGAGTTAAAGATTGGAGTTTAGCTTGGCTAGTAAGGAGTTAAGGTTTGGTATCTTTCCTTTAATTTAGCTTCATTGGGTGCCTTCTAGTCAGAGAGGCTACCCAGGATTTTGAGAGAGTGGTGCGAGCTAAGTATCAGTCTTTGTTTGAGTCCTCAGGTGTTTCCCTTCTTTAACTTTTGAGGACGAAAGTCCTTTTTAGTAGTGGATGTTGTAATGACCCTCTAAGTCATTTTCCACTATTCGTGCTTTTTTCTGCATTTTAAGCTTTTTGGAAGCAAATACAGGTCATTTTTGGTTAGCCTAAAGGTTGGTTTTGGGCGCGGGGTGTACTTTTCATTTAATTAACCTCTATTGGGATTTTCATCGATTCCATTGAGTCTGGAATGCCATTTCTAGTTAAATAGCTCAGCTTATTTATGTTTGCAGGACCCCAGATGCATTCCCGGGGGCCCATCATTTGAAAATCTACCTTAGCATGGCTGCAACATTGCTAGTTGCTGGTATGGCACCACAGCAGGTGCCTGGCCGCACCTGCACTGGTGCTCCTACGCCTGAGTGCTCCTACGCCTGAGTGCTTGCTTGGGCACTTTGTTTATATTTTGTATTTTTGATAGACAAAGTCTGTTGTATACCTACTCCTCACTTTAGATGCTCTTGTACTGGTGACACCAGGTCCGGGGTTGGTTCTTGTGTAAATTTGTCTTCTCGGTCACTTTAGTGCAACTTTTATATATTTATTACAGTTGTATGTATCTATACTTTTGGCCCTTATCTTCCTTATATTCTCTTCCTCTTTAGTTATTTAAACTGCTTTATTTTATCTTCTGCGTTGTTGGGTTGGCTTGCCGACCGGGGGATTATGTAGGCACCATTATGGCCCAGTTTTGGGTCATGACAGAATGGTGGACAGGATTGGTGACTTAAGGTCTTGAGTGAGAGTAAGAGGTCGGCTGATGGTAATGTCTGGGCTAGTTTGTAACACAACTGACAAATATGAGGGGTTACCCTTGATTGTCAAGATGGGTTGGCTTGGAGAGTCTAAGGATCTTAGGCTTGGGTAAAGGGAGTTTGGCGTGTTCTATAATGCCTGAGTTAGCAAGAGGTCACGTTAAGGAAGCTTGGGGGTTGAGTGTATAGAACTCACAGGTAACATGTTTGGGTAGTAAAGAGTTATTGATAAAGACCTCGGACTGTATAACTCTCAAGTTGTATGTGTTCTTTCCAGAAATTTATATGATGTTATATGGTGGATTCAGGTCGACCAATGATGCCTAGCAGTACATGTTGTTTGTACTGATACTACTCTTTCTATACCTTTTTTGGGTACAGTTTGGTTGCAGGATCAGTCGATATTTCTCAGGTGATGAGGATGTCAATCTCCACCAGCTTCTACCCATCTTTTCCTATGGTGGGAGTTGTGTCTTATTTCTTTTCCATTCTCTTAGTAGCTCTTATACCCATTTAGACTAGTTCTTGTGGAAGGGTTTCATTGTATTCAAAGGTTTTGTAACTGTAATATGAAAAGAGTAAATTTTATGTTTTCCTATTGACTTCTACATACCTGTTTTTTAATTGGTGGTAAGGGTTCTCCTACCTAGGTAAATTAGAGTAGGTGCCCGCACGATCTGACAGTTGGGTCGTTACACTCAGATTATGAATATTTGGTAGTCTTGCATATTTATCCAATTTCGGATGTTATTGCAACTTGTGAATAACCCTTGAACTGTCCACCTTTGGGCGATCTTGCATACTATCTGGTTTCAGATATCGCTGCATCTTATAGATAAGTCTTGGTCTGCCAAGTTTTGGGGAATCTTGCACACTATCCGGTTTCAGATATTGTTGTGGCTTACAAATGACCGTTAGCCTATCAACTTTTGGGAAATCTATTTGATCGTCCAATTTTGGATTGCGACTTATAAACATCCTTCAGACTATATTCTTTCTTCATCCCTGATGGCAAGTATCATTTGATATTTTGGTTAGCAAAGGCCTTTGCCACATGATCAAATATAACTGTGCTTTCTAAATGCAGAAATAGCATCGACGTCAGACTCCTTTGTCTCTATGTAATAATGGATATAAATTCTTTAAATGCTAGACTCTGTCATCTTTGCGTGGTAATAAAATATGAATGCACAAACATTTTCAACGTCAGACTCCTCTACCTCCATGCGATAATGGATACAAATGCTCTTGACGCCAGACTCCATCGTCTTTGTGTGATAATATGAATGCAGAAATATCCTTGGTGTCAGACTCCTCAACCTCTACATGATAATTGATATAAATGCTTTTGGGTCAATCCTGCGGAGTAAATGTGACTTAGGGATGCCTCTAGATGCCATCCTTTTTTAATCCAACCGGAGAGGGAAATAATATTTGCAGCGAGCATATGCATGCAACAATTGATAATGATTGTTCTCTTAACATGGTCCTTTCGACGTGAAATTATGATAATAGTCCTCTCAACATGGTCCTCTTAACGTGCAAATATGATAATAGTCCTCTCGACAAGCAAATATGATGATGATGTGGATGATCATGCAATGGCATGTGTAGCAGCTGCTGAAAACATCACCTTTAGTTTATATGCCATCATGTTGATTCCTTTGTGTGTACCTGCGCTCAAGGCAAATGATTAATAGACACAACATCGCTTTCACCAGCGATCACAGTTAAATTCAAGAAAAACTTTAAAGAAAGCAGTCATGACGCTAATCAAAGCAACTTTTTTTGCAAGCATCATCCTCTTTCCAAGATGGATAGACAAACAAAGGGTTACTTTGAATGTAGAAAAATAGTTGAACCCATTTCTGGAAATAGCTACAAATACCGCTTTCAAACATTGTATGTTTGTTGTGATCCTTGACATGCTGGGGATTTGAGAAGGATGTCATCGATCTCTCCTTATCTAGTAGTCCCTGCAAATACAAGAAAAATTGCCTGTTCTAGAAAACTCTCCCTCTTTTGGATCCTCCCTATCATTTCAGCTCTTTCTCGCTGATTTTGGGAATACGCTGAACAATGAGGGACTTTCACCTATCCCTTACACTTCTTAGGATAACCTGCATCCACACAAAAATTGTTAGTTTTTTGGTGAAACTGATATGTGTCGACCTTCTTCGATCTTCTGCTCCTTCTTTTGTCATCTGTGGGTGTTTGCCATCCTCAGTTGTTTGTCATCCTTGACCCCTCGGGTTACAGTAGATGTAAGACAAAGTCAAATTAATAAAGTTCAAAAAATAGTTTTTTAAAATATGACTTTTGAAGGAATGATTTAGAAAAATCTCTGACTATCTTGTCATGGCATGCACTAGCTCAACGAATGTCTTTCACTTGAGGCCTGGACATATCTAACACATTGCTGGCGAGCTCTGTAGATTCTTCATCATCCTAGTTTGAAAGTTTTAAAATGGTCTTATGAGAAATCGGTCATAGCTCAGGATTAGTCCACCTTGAACTTTGCTGCAGCTGGGATTTCTGAAGTAGACTCTAATCTCCTGGTGCTAGAAAATCCTTAAAATTTCTGACCAGTTAAAGGTTTCATGACAAATCTTGTATTGTTGATAAGAGATTTGACACTATGTGGGGATTACAAGATTCTTAATTCATCTTAGTTGCTCTTTGGCACATTCTGCATTCCGGCTTGTTGGAGAACAATCTTTTCCTTTCGAATTTTTGAGATTCCTTTCTCAAATATTCTGCCTTAGTTTCCATTTTGTGGGGTGATATGACCGACCCATTGTGGCGCCTATGTATCCCATTGAAGCAGGAGTCAGGTCAAACATAGTTTTCACACTCATAGTGGGAGAATAGAAATGATTAAAGGGGTGACCGAAGTCAACAAATCAGGTTATTTTCATGAAATCAGCTACAACCTTTTTGGTTACCGCCATGTAAGAAGCAACTTCCACCCATTTGGTGAAGTACTCGCTGGCAACCAAAATGAATCTGTGTCCATTCGAAAAGGGTAGCTTGATTAAGCCAATGACATCCATGCCCCAGGATGCAAAAGGCAAAGGTGAGCTCATAGCATGAAGCTCGCTGGGGGGCACTCGAATCAAATCTCTGTGGACCTGGCACTCGTGGAACTTTTGCACTAACTTACCACAATTATTTTCCATAGTCTTCCAGAAATATTTGGATCACAAGTTCTTCTTGGCTAAGGTGAACCCATTCATATGAGGTTCACACACTACGACATGCACTTATTCCAGCAATTTTATGGTTTCGACCGAATCCACACATCTTAAGATGCAAGGCCTGGAGTTCTCCTATAAAGGATTTCCCCATTTAGGAAAAAGTTATTGGCAATTCTACGGATTATATTCTTTTGGTTGGTAGTCACATCTTCTGGATAGACCCAAGCTTCTAGATACCTCTTACATAAAAATACCATGGCCTTTCGTCTGGTTCTGCCTCGACTTATGCATAATGCACATGTTGCTCATTTAGACTTATTACCAATGGATCAATGTAGTCTTATTTGGATGCTGAATCATGGAGGCTATAGTTGCTAAAGCATCGACAAACTCATTTTGACTCCTCAGAATATGCTTGAACTCGACTTTTTTGAACCTTTTGCACAAACTTTATACCAATCCTGCATATGACACGATCTTAGAGTTCTTCACTGCCCATTCGCTCTGGACTTGATGAATTAGCAAATCAAAATCACCAAAGACCAATAATTCTGAAATATCCATATCGATATCCAACTGAATGCCAAGAATACAACCTTCATATTTGTCCATATTGTTGGTGCATGAAAAACGTAGTTTGGCTCTAATCGGTTAGTGGTTACCAGTTTCTGATATCAAAACTGCTCCAATGCCCGATCCCTTAAAATGGACCGCTCCATCAAAGAATAATCTCAAACCAAGGTATGATTCTACAATATTCTCTCCTACGAACAAGATTTATTCATCTGGAAACTAAGTCTAAAGTGGTTCATAATTTCATCAATGGGATTTTTTTCTAAATGATTTTCTAGAGCTTGTCCCCTGATTGGTTTTTGAGTCACATATATGATGTCGAACTCACTTAGCAACATTTGCTATTTGGATAATTTCCCCTTAGGCATGGGCTTCTCAATATGTACTTCAATGAGTCTATTCTGGAAATGAGATATGTTGTGTATGATGACAAATAATGTCTCAACTTCTGAGCTACCCAAGTAAAAGCGCAACAAGTTCTTTCCAATAGAGTGTAGCGAGCCTCGTATGAAGTGAACTTCTTGCTCAAGTAGTAGATAGTTCGTTCCTTCTTCCCGCTTTCATCATGTTGCCCTGAGAATGAAAAATATCAATAAAAGGCTTCCTTCTCTTGGAGAGACTAATATCGGTGGACTGGAAAAATAATTCTTAAAATGATCAAAAGCTTGCTGACACTCCTCGGTCTAGTTGGTCGGTGCATCTTTCTTCAACAACTTGAAAATGGGTTCACAAATAACTGTTGATTGGGCTATGAACTGACTGCTATAATTTAATATTTCCAAGAATCTCATGGCTCTTTCTTGGTCTTTGGCCGAGGCAAATCATGGATTGCTTTAACTTTCAAAGGGTCGAGCTTGATGCCTCTTCTACTAGCAACAAAGCCCAATTACTTGCCAACTGGTACCTCAAAAGCATACTTGGCGGGATTTCACTTCAGATTGTATTTCCATAGTCGATCAAAGAACTTTCTTAAATGAGTCAAGTGGTCCAAACTTTCACTGGACTTGATGATCACGTCGTCTACATATACTTTGATCCCTTTGTGAATCATGTCATGGAATAAAGTTGTCATGGCTCTCATATACGTGGCACCTGTATTCTTAAGGTCGAATGGCATTACCTAGTAATATAAATGCCCCAAGATGTAATGAAGGTTGTTTTACCTACGTCTTCTTCATCTATTAAGATTTGGTGGTATCCATAAAAAAAATCCATGAATGATTGCATCGCATGCTTTGCGCAGTTGTTCATAAGGATATGGATGTTATACAAAGGAAAATAATCTTTAGGACAGGATTTGTTCCAGTATCGATAATCAACGCAGATCCTGATCTTCCTGACCTTCTTTGGCACTAGGATAATGTTGCCTAACCAAGTTGGATACTTTGTGACCTTTACCACTCCATATTGAATCTATTTGGTAACTTCTTCCTTGATTTTTAGACTCAGATGTGTCTTGAACTTTGGAGTCCTTTTGTCATGACCCAACCTGCCGCGAGTGGCACCCGCCCAACCCCCAGATGAGCGAACCAACCATCCAATTCAACACTTAACGAATCTAATAGCTCAAAACCATATTCTCTAAAATAAACTATCATCCATAGCTAAAAACAAACACTTTTCACCTAGACATTTTTTTAGGAACTTCCCAAACCAACTACCAAAAACCCACTCACCTCTCTCATGCAATACCCTAAACCTTAGTCCTTCATAGCTCCACCTCTGATGGCCGGCGCAGCCATTGGTCAGTCATCAAGGGTGGCTGGCCAGCTCCTCACAACCTCAAAAAAGACCTCACCTAACCTATATCGTCCTAGAACCCCTTAACCCCAGCAGACTGCCAAATGAACCCAGCAAACCACATACTATTACTCACCCCTCCATATCTTTGCCTACCGATCCTATTTTGCCTAATGCTTTGCCTAACCTTCCTACTGAGTTGCCTACGGATGATCACAATATGCAAGAAGAAGGCAAGAAAGATACAAAAATAAAGTTTGTAGACCTGGTGAAACCCAACACCCTGAATTCGCTGAATACTGATTGGACTGAGCAGCGTGGAACAATCCCTATCAAAAAACCAACTTACCACAATGGAGTGCCACGAGTGACATGGACTCAAGAAGAAGTACAACAGATGAATATTGTGGAAAACCTACAATATGCAATCATGGGGAAATTCTCTTATGGATGGCCAGACCTTGAAGAATTGAGGATACAAATTACTAAACAATGCAAGATAAAGGGATATTGCAAGACTGGATTACTACGTAATCGACATGTACTAATCAGACGTAGACTGATGGAAGACTTTGTCAACCTACTGACAAAGCCTGCCTACTATATTACAGCCAAGGATGGAATAGCATATCAGATGAGACCCCTCATCTATGATGAAAATATTTTAAGGTGGAGGAGGAAACAACTCAAGTGATGGCCTGGATATCTTTCCCGGAACTACTACCCACTTTCTTTGTCAAAGAATCGATATTCTCTCTTGCTGCTGCTATTGGGAAACCTATACACTTAGATTTGGCCATAATAAAAAGATATAGACCCAATTGTGCCAGGATAAAAGTCCAAGTGGACTTAGCGGGCAATCTACTTGAGTTCATAGAATTGGAGGTGCTAAATGACAAAGGCAAAGAACCCAAGATAGGGAGAATCAAGGTGCAATATGATCTACTACCCAAGCACTGCAAAACATGAAAACTATAAGGGCACAATGAAGAAGAATGTAGAGCACTTCACCCTGAATTGAATACGGACAAAATTCAAATAGATACAAAGTCTGATACTGGAGAGACTAAAAGACTTAAGGAAGGATCAGAAAATAACAAAGAAGGAGAAAGAGGACCCAAATGGAACCCTACCAATAGAAGATTCAGAATACAGGATAACCCAGACAAATTCTTAAGTGACACAGCTTTCCCTCCTGATACTGATGAAATAAGGACTGACAACACTTTTGATGCTCTAGCAGGGATAGAGGAGGAAGGAGATGAAGGGGATGAACTGGGAGACCAAGATAAACTTGCAATTAACAACAAAGAGGATCTTAACAATAAGAAGAAGCCATCCACACCCAAGGGAACAGGAAAAAAAACTCTTGAGCAGCACACAGAATCACAAAAGGAAGCAGAAGATGAGACTAATAATAATAAATGATAGAACACCCAAAAGGGAGCATGTATCAGAAACAATAGCAGCAGCAGTATAATTCAGGACCACATGAGTAATACACCTCATAACACATGCACTAAAGTAATCATAAGGGAGGATTCTAGTTACACTTCAAAGGGTCAGGATGAAATAACAGACAAAATAGATGTGCAAGGAGCACAACACAATGACAAGCACAAGCAAGGAAGTACATGAGAAGAGGATAATAGTGAGTTAATTACATATCAACATTTAGAGCAGGACCCAACAATAAACATTAAGGATTTGAGTATATGCACAAAACCATATGAACAAACAACTATGACTCCACTGCAGATTGATATATCTGATGCAATTGATCCTGAAAGTGATAAGGTAGGAAGATATCTAGAAGAACACTCCAATATCATGCTGCAGCAATCCCCCAGTAATAATTCCATTGTTACTACAACCAGTAGCTCACCTTGTAATAATTCAATAGCAATCAGATCACTCCATGAACTTGTATCACACCAAGTGGAGACAGAAATAAAGCAAGCAAATGCTACCAGTCAAAAAGATGTAATGGAAGATAAAAAAGAAGGTGATAATCCCAAGAAGGAGGGCAGGTCTTGACAGAAGCAGGTTTTTGTCTCTAAGACAGCTCCCAAAGCTAACAAAGGCAAGAATAAGATAGAAGAAAATCCTATTAGGGTCAATCCTAAGAGGGCTGGTAAAGCAAGTGGACTATGTAGATGAAAGCTCTGTTATGGAATGTGAGGTCTGTAAGGACTCAGAATTCATTCCACAGAATTCAAATGTTGCATAGGTATGACAAATTTTCCATTATAGCTCTAATGGAACCTTTTTAGAATGCAAGAAAAATCCACAAGTACAAAAGAAGGTTGGGAATGCATTATGCAAACTACAACCTAATTGGGAAGATATGGGTGTTTATCTAGGATCATGTTCATGTAGTAGTGGTTTCAGATTCAGAACAATAACTCACACTGAAATTGCACTTTCAAGAATCAGGCCAATCCCTACTTGTTACAATGGTATATGCTAAGTGTGATGCAGATGAGAGACTCATTTTATGGGATGACATATACAGTATCATCATGAATGTAAATACACCTTGGATGGTTGGTGGGGACTTCAATGTTATTATGAATGAGGAAGAGAAGATTGGTGGACTTCCAGTGTATCCACATGAATATGAAGACTTTGCATTTTGTATGAACTCATGTGATCTGATTGATGTAAACTTTAAAGGCAGTCTATTTACATGGTGGAATGGAAGAGCTGACAATCCATGTATTTTTAAAAGACTAGATAGGATTATGTTTAATCAATTATTTCTTGGGATGATTAGCAAAATAGAAGTGGAACACTTGGCAAGGACTGGTTCTGACCATGCCCCATTAATGCCTACTTGTGGGACCAAAATGGGATTGTTAGGAGACTTTTTAAGCTTCTGAAGTTTGGGACAGAAAAGGAGGACTTTCATGAGGTTATAAGGGCAAGTTGGGTGTCAAATGAGCCTGGCCTATTTATCAACCTCAAATAGAAAATGAAAAGGACCAAACAGCTTTAACTAAATGGAGTAAGGAGACATTTGTGGATATTTTTAAATAGCTCATCATTAGAGAAGAGATTGTCAAAATAAAGGAAGAACTATTTGAAGAAAATCCATCTGTTGCAAACAGGATAATACTTCAAAAAGCACAGGTTGAACTGAAGCAATACATTCACTTTGAGGAAGAATTCTGTAGACAAAAATTTGGAATTCAATGGTTCTCAGAAGGAGAAAACAACACAAGATTCTTTCACAGTCTTGTAAATGGTAGAAGGAAAAGGTTGACAGTGAACATAATTTTGAAGGCAAATGAACAATGGGCAGAGGGAGATGAAGTGGCTACTGAGGTTGTTCTTTCTTTGAAGAACAGTTCACAGATACCAGCAGCAATATAGATATGAGGCTTCTCCAACACATCCCACAATCCATCAGCAGAGAGAGTAATGATATGATTAATGCACCACCTACTATGGAAGAAGTAAAGAAATCTATTTCTGAACTAAGAGGTGATAGTGCTAGTGGCCCTAATGAGTTCACTGGCCACTTTTATGAAAGCTGCTCGAACATAGTGGGTGAAGATATTCTCAAGATTGTTATTTCCTTTTTTGAAGGAAATACTTTACCTAAATTTATCACCCACACAAATTTGGTTTTATTACCAAAAAAGGAGATTATACAATCCTTTTCTGATATGAGACTAATAAATTTGAGCAACTTTCTGAATACGGTTATCTCCAGAATCTTACATGACAGAATTGAAGTGTTGCTACCTTCCCTCATATCAAGAATGTACTATTGGCATAGAAAATCATATCAGACATCAGAATGAGTGGTAAGCCTGTAAATGTAGTGTTGAAGGTGGATATAGAAAAGGCTTATGACAGGGTGAACTGGAAATTCTTATTCAAAGTGCTAGAAAGGATGGGTTTTGACTCACAGGTAGTATATAAGGTATGGAGACTTGTGTCTAACTACTGGTACTCAGTCCTGATTAATGAGCAAGCTCATGGCTTTTTCCATTCCACAAGGGGAGTAAAACAGGGAGACCCCTTATCCCCAGACTATTTATTTTAGCTGCTGAGGTTTTATCTAGATCCTTGAACTCTTTGTTCAATAATACAGAGTTTAAGGGTTTTGGTATGCCTAAATGGAGTGATAACATCAACCATCTAGCCTATGCTGATGATATGATCATTTTTGTATCTGTTAATATGACCTTATTGAAATTGGTGGTTGAGGTCCTAAAACACTATGAAAAACAATCAGGTCAACTGATTAACAAGGAAAAAGTGCCTTCCTTGTTTTCCATAAAACTTCTCATGTTCATGTAATAGAGATTGAAGAGAAGACTGGATTTACCAAAGGTCAATTCCCCATAATGTACCTAGGGTGCCCTGTAGGCCATGCCAAGAAGAAGAAAGTTCATTTCTCAAAGCTGATAAATAAGGTGCAAAACAAACTACAAGCATGGAAAGGGAAGATGCTATCATTTGGTGGGAAAGTTGTCTTGATTAAAAATGTGCTAAACAGCATTCTCATATACATGCTATCTGCCATTAACCTCCCCAGATGTGTTATTCATGATCTACATAGAGTTTTTGCAAGATTCCTATGGAACTTCAAGGAGAATGGAAGAAGTAAACACTGGGTTGCTTGGCTTGACATTTGTCTGCCCAATGAAGAGGGAGGCTTAGGTTTCGGATCCTTGTTTGATGTATCTAAGGATTTTTTTGCCAAGCTATGGTGGGTTTTTAGGACTCAAAAATCCTTGTGGTCCAACTATATGTGGACAAAATACTGTAAAAAGATAGGACCACAGATGGTAGAATGGAAAGGAGGTTCCATGACATGGAAGCTAAGGCTAGAAACAAGAGATAACTTTGATCAAAAAATATGGTGGGAATCTAAATGTGAATACTCCAGTGTGTGGTATGATGACTGGAACTAATTGGGTGCTTTGTATTACTTCCTACCAGTTAACCACATAATAAACTATCAGCTAGAAGATGTCAGCCAGCTCTACCTAAATGGGGCTTGGAATGAAGGCCTAATTCAACACACCTTCCCTGAAGAAGTAAATAATCATATACTGAACCATGTGAACTGTTTGAAGGATGAAGGAGCTTGGGATAAACCTAGGTGGATGTTAAATAAATCTGGTAAATTCTCTATAGGGTCTACTTGGGAGGAAGAGAGAAACAATGGTCAATACGAATACATGTTCAAGAAAATATGGATGAAAGGAGTGTCTTTTAAAGTCTCTTTTTTTCTATGGAGACTGTGGAAGAAAAGTATTCCAATTGGTGAAGTCCTGATCAAAAACAGAATGTGTGATAGTGTAGTATGATACTGTTGTGACCATAGAGTGCAGGAAACTATAGAACATCTATTTATGCACTGCACCAGCTCTAAAAACATATGGCAGGAATTTACAGCTACTGCAGGGGTGGTTGGCCCTTTTATTCAAATCAAAAACACTGTCCTTAAATGGTGGGTTGCAGGGTGTTCACCAAAGCTAAAACCTAAGTTCATTTTATGGAAGATTTGGAAAAGAAGGATTGTGATAAAACATGGGGGGAACTTGTCCCAACAGAGCATGAGGATGGAGATAAATAGGAATCTAACCCTGTTAACTTGTATACTTACCCTTGGCTAACAAATTTTCCAACCTATTGTCCTGAATTGGTGAGATTTCTGGAGAATTATGTACCTAGGATTGGCAGTCAGATTGTATACTGGAAAATACCATGGGTTTCTTTAAATGAAATTCTAATGGTGCATCTAAAGGAAACCCAGGGCCCAGATCAGGAGTATATTGTATAAGGAATGATTCAGGCATACTAATTCATGCTGAGGTGACAAAATTGGGAGAAGTGTCTAACCTAGAAGCTGAAGTTGATGCTCTATAGATGGGACTCGAATATTGTGTTCATCATCTGTATCTACCTGTGATCCTGGAAACTTACTCTTTAGCATTAAAGAACATGTTGGATGAGGGTTGGGAAACACCTTGAAAGCTGGCAGTGATGATAAAGAAAATAAAGGACCTGATAAAGGAGGTGGATGGAAGGGAGGAACATGTGTACATGGAATGCAACAAGCTGGCTGATTATATTGCTAATCAAATTTTCTATTTTGCAGGTTTAAAGACTATTACATACTCATAATTAGAGGAGTTACCAAAGGAAGCAAGCACAATTTTACAGATGGACAGACAACAAGTACCAAACCTTAGAATCAAAAAATTCAGAAATGGAAATATTGAGAATAAGGGGAGGTGACTCAGAGATAGATACAAACAAAAGGCCAACATATCACACAAACAGCATCAAGAAGGCAAGGGGCCATAGCAACAGGCAAAACAGATCATCAATTTAAGGATAAAAGCAATTAAGTCTAGGTGCTCAGCTGACAAGATTGGCATTGACCCTCTCTCTCTTCTTCTTTGGTAGTGGTAATACCTTCTTCTGGAGCTCACCTTATGAAGAGGAGGAGAGTTAGGTTTTTATCAAAAATCAAAGTAGGGTGAGAGCAAGAAATACATAGAAAGAAAGGTACTTATCTTGGTCAATCTACCTAGGTCAGTAGGCGGGGAATCGAAGAAGTATTCAATTGGGTTGGTTGCACGATATTTGTGAGACTTGTAAATGCCTTGTGTGCAAACACCCAAAACTCATCCTCTGTACAGATCTGGATCCTCTGACCCGGAGTGCCCACTTTAACAACCACAACCACCGATATTCATAGTTCAGAGTAATTGGAGATTGAGATCAGAAGACCAAGGAGCTAACTCAGCTCAAACAGGGAAGATACAACACAAATGAGACAGGTATCAGTCATGGAACAACGATGGAATCTGAAGAACAATAGCAAAGAATCTTACCATCATTCGAGCTTGCAAGGCAAGAGACAGCGAGTTGACTTGAGCTGCACAAGAGCTTGAGAGACGACAAAAAGTCACCTGAAGAATAAGCCTAGAAGGATCCTCGTCTATTTCCTAATTCTAGCTTTACTTTTAGCTTTTTCCACTTTTTGTCTTTGCTATTATTTTGTTTAGTTTTTGGGCCTGATCCATTGGGTCAGGCTTTGTTTGGACTCCTGTTGGCAATAAAATTGGGTCTTTGACCCGACCTTAAATTAAAAAAAACAAACACTAACATAATTATCTGCGAAAAATTACCCCTAAAATCTGAAAGTCACCGTACCAAAACATCTACTACTGTCTAAGAAATAGGGATGCAACCCTAAAAACAAGAGAATCTGAGTCTGAAACAATGGACTATTAATATACTAGATGAGGCCATGACAGCCGAATGAGTAGCTCACCCTTGGAATCTGAAATCGCCAGGACTACAACTGAGGTCACGTGTCAGCCCCCGAAATATGTCATGTACTCACAAAGAGAAAAGCAAGTACAAAATCAGTACATGATTATCGTGTACTGGTAGGATCATCAGCCAGCTCCAATAAATAATATATGAACAATAAACCAAGGCTGAGTAAAGTAAGGCAACCATGAATACAAGCCATCAATATAAATAGACTCTAAGTCTTTCCTCTATCATACCAACCACATATAATAAGTTTCACAACCACTGAACAACATACAGTGACAATAAACATATATCCTTTCCACATAACCTGAACCAACCAAGGATCCCTAGGACAACACCTACGTGTTCAACATGCAATCCCAGTCTACACTAAGACCAACCCCACATTTAAATACACCCACACGGCCTCTCATGGACCATTATGCAATAATTACATTTCAAGAATATGACCTGGTCCACTCATGGAACCATTTACAAAATGTAATCAATACAAGTAAAATCAATCCCGTACCAGGCGGGGTACCCGAGCCAACCAATATAAAACTTGTACCAGGCATGGTACCTGATCCAACCAATAAGTATCTCGTACCAGGTGTGGTACCTGAGCCAACCTATATGTAACCTGTACCAGACATGATACCCGAGCCAACCGAATGTCACACACAATCCAACAAGCCAATAATTAATGAACAACATCACACTTGTAAACCAATAAGCAACCATACCAAATTCATTTCACATAATTGACACAGGATAGCTAGACATTCATAATTTTATTCCTTAAGCATGCAACCACGTACAATACTAAGCAATAGTACATGAACACATATCGTATTAGGGAAAAACAATAACCATCACCTACCTTGAATAACTCGAAAGCTCTACCGAACTGGAGCCTTCCTATTTCCTGATGCCTTTACTCATTCTTGGTCTAAAAATGATTACAAGATATACTAAATCAGTCTACATGGCCTAATAATTACCTAAATTATACTCAAATCCTAATTCTCAGGCCAACCTATGATCATTTTACCCCTTCTGGGCTTCCCCACCGTTAATTCGACTTAAACTACCATTTTTACGGATACATTAAGTGATTTATGGCGAACAAATCCTAACCCAACAATAATATTCAGGACCCAAGAACTTAACACCCTAGAATCCCCTTTTTCCCCCGGATTCCACATTCTTAGGTTAACCCAAACCTTCCCCCAAACATGCAGTTAACTATTATAGTGCGTAAGAAATATAGTACTAAGTTAGGGAAGTAAAATCCTTACCTTTGGGATGAAATTTGGTGAAAAACAGAGTTGAGATCGTCCAAATTGCCATTGCCTTTCTCTAAAATGTTCTTGAGGAAAAACTAAATGTTTTAGGGAAGTTTTTGTATTAAAACCAAACTTATTCCGCTATAGCAGTCCGTACACCGTTATAGTGGTGCCACTGTAGCGGAACCAACCGCTATGGCAATGCTGATTGTCGTTGACTTTTGCTATAGCGGGAATTTCTCTGCTATAGCGGAAGCCGCTGTAGCTCAATGTCAACCGCTATAGAGGTTGGCATGGGACAGAACCTCAGAAAATCCCCCAAAATTGCCCATTTTCAAAACACCTTAAATCCTGATGTTCTAGAACAACTCCTTCACGTCAACCTTAATACCGGGAGTTTTACTTCCCCAAATTCATTTCTGAAAAGTCCCTCGGACTCTTTAACACCTTAGCTAATGGAAAAACTATCTCATCATAAGATACATTACCCAATACTCACCCAGATTTCCCTACACCATACCTCTCTCAGAAACCGTCCGAGACTAGCCTAACCCAAAAATTCCAACTCCCAAACCCAAATGTTTTCTAACACAAAACTTGGCAAGAAAGGTTTACCTATAACAATGTATCTGGTCATTACACTTTGGCTTTACTGGACTAAATCCTAGATTGATGGGCAACTTGTGAGATATAATATCCCTACTCAAACCTGGCATGTTACTGTAAGATCAGGCGAACATGTCGATGTACTTTTTCAGTAATCTGATGAACTCTTGCTTCAATGATTCTGATATGTGCAGGCTGATCCTGGTTTCTTTGACCTTTTTTGCCACGACCCAACTACCGGGCCATGCGGGCACCTATTCTAATCCACCTAAATAGGAGAATCCTTACCACCCTAACCAACAGGTAAAGCGGAAAAAGAAATAAATCATGAAATAAAACCCTTTTTATACATGGAACTTCCTTTACAAAATTTCAAGAAATAACGACTTACAAAACATGCGGAAAATCATTTACAATATGAGACAGCCTTCCCTAGAACCTAGTCTAATCCGGTACAAGAACTTCTACAAGATGAGCTTATAACATAAGATGGACACAACTCCTACCATAGAAGGAAGTAGGAGCTGCTGGAAGATCACCGCAATCCTAAACCTGTGAAACATCACCAACCCTGCAACCAGACTATACCTAAAAAGGTATAGCAAGAGTAGAATCAGTGCAAACACAAGTACTGGTAGGCATCATCGGCTGACCCGAATTCACTCCTACCATCATATAAAAATCTAGATAAAATGCACAAGGTAAATAGTTCACCCCTTTCAACATCACTTTTATCAATCCCCCTTTTTGGAACCGACCATCCTAACCTTTAGACTTACCAAGTCACCTAGACTTAGACTTCCCAAGTCACCTCCTTGACTAGATATTCAGACTTAACCCAACTAACTGCCAAACCAAACCATTTATACCCGTAGTATTACTTACCAGTGTTCGAACCCTTCATGGACCCCTAGGACAACCTTCCACCCTGGTTACAACAACCAACAACTACAACCCCAGACTTCCAGTCTTACTCCCAATTTACAAATCATATGGAATTCACCTAGCAACCATTGACACATTCAATGACAACAACAAAGTTATATCTAAATTGCTTTCTAATCCTCAAACCCGGACCCTCCAAAGATCCTCTAACAACACCTAAGTGTTCAACAGGCTACCCGGTCTATGCCAAGACCCACCCTTAGCTTATTAACCACAAATAATTTCTGACCACCATTAGTACACTTAATGACAATGATTGTTAACTTATAACCTCTTTTACATAGTCCGGACCCACCCGTATCCCCCTACCACATCTAGGTGTTAACATGGAAAACCTGGTCTACACCAAGACCCAACTCACAATATGATATACCAACCCGTCCTACAACAAAACTAAACACACAATATAATATAACAACCCGGCCTACACCAAGACCAAACTTAAAATATAATATTACAACCCGGCCTACACAAAGACCCAACTCACAATATAATATAACAACCTGGCCTACACCAAGACCAAACTTATAATATAATATAACAACCCGGCCTATACCAAGACCAAACTCACAATATAATATAACAACCCGGCCTACATCAAGACCAAATAATGATCAATATAATAACCCGGTCTACACCAAGACCAACTAATAACCAACATAATATCCTGGACTACACCAATACCAACCGACAACATAATTTAACAACCCGGCCTACACCAAGACCAAACTCACAATATCATATAACAACCCGGCCTTTCACGAACCATAAGAAATTATCACATTTAAATAAAATAGCCTTGTCCACTCACGGAACCAATAACAGTTAATGCAATACAATAATATCCATGCAATAATGCAGTAAAATAAACTCGTACTAGGCGTGGTACCCGATCCAACCATTAGTATTTCATATCAGGCGTGTTACCCAAACCAATCATTTGTTATACCTATACCTGGCGTGGTACCCGTGCCAACCATTTGTTATACCCATACCAGGCGTGGTACCCGAGCCAACCGAATGTTGATAATTCACAGTCAAATAATGAACAACACTTGTAAACCAACAAGCAACAGACCGTTCACTTTACAAACGGTAAAACAGGACCCTTAGACATTCTACACAATTCCTCTAAGCCATGCAATTCATACAAACACTTAGATAAGAGTACAAAATATACAACATTCACAGGAATCGTAAGCCATCACCTACCCCATTTTGGGTACACTATGAACCGTCAAATCCCGTTCATAGACTAACCCCGGTTCTCCCCTTTAAATATGCAGTTAATTATATTTATTCCTAACCCTTTTCCTAGGACCAAATACAACCTAGTAAAACCCTTCCTAGCCTTAGAAAAAACCAAACAATTATCCTAATTATAACAATTAGTCTGGAACATCCATTCCTTACATATTTGTTAATTACTAACCCTTTTTTGGTTCCCCGAACCTTTCAATATTCTAGTTTCCACATTTTATTAGCAAAATTATACAATTTAAGCAATGCCTAGAATATCACAACACCCTATTCCCATTCTAATATTTTCAAAGTAATCCAACAATTCAACAACTTCCGCCAGACTCCGTCCCTGAAGGCCTAACCATGGATTATCCCTTTCATTCTATACAATAATACGAAAATGAAAGCGATCAATCTACTCTTGGAAGAAATCTAGCCTACCTGGACGCCACGTGGCTGCAACCGTGCATTTCTTGCTCCGTGGATGCATTTTTGGCGGTTTTGCAGGCTTGAATTCATGGTTTCGTATCCTTTTTACCGGAATTCCTCCTCCCAATGGCTCCCAAGCGTTGGAGCAGCTTAGGATGGTTTTTGGAATAGCTCTCGTCTATTTTTGGGACTGAATGAGAGAGAATGAAATTAAAAACCCATTTACTGGATTTTCTGGTGCCGTCACTCCGCTATAGCGGTCCTTGCTCTGCTATAGTGGTACCACCGTAGCGGAGTCAACCGCTCTGGTGGAGGTTGACCGTCTTGACTTCTGATTTAGCGGAGGTTACCTTGGCAGAGTGATAGCGCTCGTCACGGATAGAATATCGATAAATCTCCAAAATTGGTCCATTTTACAACACACTTATTTTTCCAACATTTCGGAACAACCCCTTCACGTCAACCTCGATTTCAGGAGCTTTACTTACCCAAATTCGATTCTGAAAAGTCCCCATTACTTCTTTATGTCTTAGGTACAAGGAAAACTAGCTCGAATCAAGACATCTAACCCAATCCTTACCCGGATTTCCTTAGACCTTACCTCACTCCAAAATCGGTCGAGACTATCCTAGCCCAGAATTTTCAACTCCCAAACCTGAAAGTTTTCCAACCCAAAAGTTGGCACAAATGGTTTACCCATAACAACAAACTTGGTCGTTACAATAGATACCAATTAACCCATTGTTCATCCCTGAATGATCTCTACGACGGAGGGAAAGAACAAGCCTGTCCCTCAAACTTAATGCTCTACCATGACAGCGTAAATATAACCTTACGCAAACCACCAAAAACATCCCAATCCCTTGGTATACCCAACTTAGCCAACATTTAACTCACTTCCTCTCCATCAAGAAATTCCTTCTTTCGAGCTGCACAAGGCAACTCGATTACCCCTCCCCAAGTGCTCAAGAAATCCGGGGCCTCATCGAAACACCGGAGCTAAAGAAACTCAACGAATGACCCAAAAAAAATTCAATGACAAGAGAACCAGATTCCACCATGGCGAACCCTTTTCCACTATACCCGGAGTTCTACTAACCAGAACTCCATTCTGAAAGCTTCCTATGGGGTACTATGCCCCTTACATATCATAGTAACACCTTACTCCTATCAACACCAGGCCCCGAGACACCACATATCTCTAAATCACACAACAACAAAAGTCCATTGGAACTCATCCTGGCATGAGGTTTTCGTCAACTCTCTTCTTAGGGGAAATTTTATCCGGGCACTTACACCCTAACCAATGCTATGGCGATCACACCCACCACTCAAAGAATAATGATACCAGTATTATCATTCCCGACATAAGGAATAACCATGTTAAAGGATTCATTTAATAACCTCACTCCCCCGACCGACCCTACCACTAAGGGTTATCCCTAATAAAACAAGTCAATAATCTCCCTTACAATATAAGCCTATAAGAAGTGTCCCACACTACTCAGTCAATCACGGGTCATTTGTCAAATTCTACACGAGTGACTATTCCCACGATGGTCAATCATAATTATACTAATATCCCGGGCTACCATTTCTACTTTTTTCTCCTATTGCACATAGATGCTAAATTTCCGACAAATTCCTTTATATACATACTATATAAGCTATCTGGACGATTTCATTGTTTCACATAGCAACTCATAATATAACCATTGTCTTTAGATGCCCCGGGAATGAAATGAAAAACAAAGGAAAGCAGGGCAGGCACTCTGCCCCGCGCCCTTCCGCTGTAGTGGTAAAAAAAATCAAAAGTTCCGCTATGGCGGTTTCAACGGTAACAACCCAAAAATTCAAAATTTCCAGCAAGTGTATCCTTCCACCTTCCCGATTATCATGGTCTAATCTCGTCAATCCCTCCACGGTCTTAAACCACCCTTAAGACCATTCCTGGCATCTAACGCATCACAATTTAGCATAAAATATTATCAATTACAAAGAATTAATACCAGACAATTGTTCCCAACAATATCTTCCCGCCATTACACACTAATGACTCCTTTGTTCCCATGGTTCCCAACCAAGTCCCGGCTGTCCTGAAACCGAAGCTTCCCTCCAGTCACAGTTCCCAATCCCTTATCATTTTAACCAATGATAAGCCCTTTTTCAAAAATATGGTACCACTTTTAAATCAAGACTTTTAACAGCTTATCACAGCCTAAGGTACACAGAACTTTCAACGTAATGACCCTCTGCAGATTCAACATGCACAGCAGACAACAATTTACACATATTTCAAGCAAGTCACACGAATTGTACAACACAACATTTCAACTTCAAGTCACAACCAAATCAAGTCACATAATTTACTCTTTATTCGTCCCATGGATGACCATTAGTCGATCGTCCATGTCTTACCATAACTCCCGCTATTAAGTATTAATAGCCCTTGTCCCTGGTACTTATTCACATACCAACCACTTGAAACCTGAGTTCCCACAAGTATATATATCATTTTCCCTTATCATTTTTATCAATGATAAGACCCTGCCCCGCATTTAGCATACTGTTTTCCAAATGAATTACAAACAAGAACTCCTTCAATCACTAACACATAACCAAGTTAAGACTCCTTGCTAACCACAAATTTCAAAGTAACTCAAGCAATTACACACCACACAATCGCGGTCATTCACATAATGCAATACATACAATCAAGAGTCTCAAGCTCCAACACTCAATCAAATTATTTTCATTATTTTTCATTCGCTTCATTGATGACCGTTAGCCGATTCATCCATCCTTTACATAGCCTCCCAGGTCAGTTACCAATTGGAATCTTCCCGGTTCCAATTTCCCTTGCTTGTTTGTCATACCCGGAGTCCAATGACATCCTTTACCTTATTGAGATACCAATTGGAATGGAGATATACCAAATGGACTCAACCCATACAAGCATGTAATGAAACTGCACGAAAAGGAATGAAAGAAGAGAAGTATTTCCTAGAATGCTTTATAGCTTCCCTAGGATTAGATGTGCACATCAACACACCAATCCGCGGGACTCTATTCGACATTTTGATCTTGTACTGGGAGACCGGTAACCTGGTCTCTAATACCATTTATCACGACCCAACTACCAGGCTGTGTGGGCACCTACTCTAATCCACCTAGATAAGAGAACCCTTACTACTCGAACTAACAGGTAAAGCGGAAAAATAAATAAATCATGAAATAAAACCCCTTTTTATACATGGAACTTCCTTTACAAAATTTCAAGAAATAATGACTTACAAAACTTGCGGAAAATCATTTACAATATGAGACAGCCCTCCGTAGAACCTAGTCTAATCTGGTATAAGAACTTCTACAAGATGAGCTTATAATATAAGATGGACACAACTCCTACCATAGAAGAAAGTACGAGCTGCTAGAAGATCACCGCAATCCTAAACCTGTGAAACATCACTAACCCTGCAACCAGACTATACCCAAAAAGGTATAGCAAGAGTAGAATCATTACAAACACACGTACTGGTAGACATCATCGGCTGAACCGAATTCACTCCTACCATCATATAAAAATCAAGATAAAATGCACAGGGTAAATAGTTCACCCTTTTCAATATCACTTTTATCAATCCCCCTTTTCGGAACCAACCATCCTAACCTTTAGACTTATCAAGTCACCTTGTCACCTAGACTTCCCAAGTCATCTCCTTGACTAGATATTCAGACTTAACCCGACTAACTGCCCAACCAAACCACTTATACTCGTAGTATTACTTACCAATGTTCGGACCATTCACAGACCCCAAGGACAACCTTCCACCCTGGTTATAACAACCAACAACTACAACCCCAGACTTCCAGTCTTACTCCCAATTTACAAATCACATGGAATTCACCTAGCAACCATTGACACATTCAATGACAACAACAGTGTTATATCTAAATCCCTTTCTAATCTCAAAACTCGGACCCTCCAAGGATCCTCTAACCACACCTAAGTGTTCAACAGGCTACCCGGTCTACGCCAAGACCCACCCTTAGCTTATTAACCACAAATAATTCCTGACCACCATTAGTACACTTAATGACAACGATTGTGAACTTATAACCTCTTTTACATAGTCCGTACCCACCCGGATCTCCCTAACAGATCTAGGTGTTAACATGGAAAACCCGGTCTACACCAAGACCCAACTCACAATATAATATAACAACCCGGCCTACACCAAGACCAAACTCACAATATAATATAACAACTCGGCCTACACCAAGACCGAACTCACAATATAATATAACAACCCGGCCTACACCAAGACCCAACTCACAATATAATATAACAACCCGGCCTACACCAAGACAAAACTCATAATATAATATAACAACCCAGCCTACACCAAGACCAAACTCACAATATAATATAACAACCCGGCCTACACCAAGACAAAATAATGATCAACATAATAACCCAATCTACATCAAGACCAACTAATAACTAACATAATAACCTGACCTACACCGAGACTAACCGACAACATAATATAACAACCCTGCCTACACCAAAACAAAACTCACAATATCATATAATAACCCGGCCTCTCACGGACTATAAGCAATTATCACATTTCAATAAAATAGCCCGGTCCACTCACGAAACCAATAATAGTTAATGCAATACAACAATATCCATGCAATGATGCAGTAAAATAAACCTGTACCGGGTGTGGTACCCGAGCCAACTGCTAGTATTTAGTACCAGGCGTGGTACCCGAGCAAACCATTTGTTATACCTGTACCAGGCGTGGTACCCATGCCAACCATTTGTTATACCCATTCCAGGCATGGTACCCGAGCCAACCAAATGTCAATAATCCACAGTCAAATAATGAACAACACTTGTAAACCAACAAGCAACACACTGTTCACTTCACAAATTGTAAAACAGGACCCTTAGACATTCTACACAATTCCTCTAAGACATGCAATTCATACAAACACTTAGATAAGAGTAAAAAATATACAACATTCACAGGAATCATAAGCCATCACCTACCCCATTCTGAGTACACTATGAACCGTCAAATCCCGTCCAAAGACTAACCCCGGTTTGCCACTTTAAACATGCAGTTAATTGCATTTATTCCTGACCCTCTTCCTAAGACCAAATACAACCTGGGAAAACCCTTCCCAGCCTTAGAACACAACCAAACAATTATCTTAATTATTCCAATTAGTCTGAAACTTCTGTTCCTTACACATTTGTTAATTACTAACCCTTTTCTGATTCCCCGAACCTTCCGATATTCTAGTTTCCGTATTTTTATTAGCAAAATCACATAATTTAAGCAATGCCTAGAATATCACAACACCCTATTCCCATTCTACCATTTTCAAAGTAATCCAACAATTCAACAACTTTCTCCAGACTCTGTGCCCAAAGGCCTAACCGTGGATTCTCCCTTTCATTCAATACAATAATACAAAAATAAAAATGGTCAATCTACTCTTGGAAGAAACCTAGCCTACCTTGATGCCAAGCAGCTGCAACCATGCATTTCTGGCTCCGCGGATGCGTTCCTGGCGGTTCTGCAGGCCCGAATCCGTGGTTTCGCATCCTTTTTACTGGAATTCCTCCTCTCCATGGCTCCCAAGCCTTGGATCAGCCTAGGAGTGTTTTTGGAATAGCTCTCATCTATTTTGGGGCTGAATGAGAGAGAATGAAATTAAAAACCCATTTTTTGGGTTTTCTGGTCCTGTCGCTCCGCTATAGTGGTCCCTGCTTCGCTATAGCGGTATCGCTATAGCGGTATCGCTATAGCGGTATCGCTATAGCGGAGTCAACTGCTATGGTGAAGGTTGACCATCTTGACTTTCGATATAGCAGAGGTTGCTGTGGTGGAGTGGTAGCACTCGTCACGGACAGAATATCGAGAAATCTTCAAAATTTGTCCATTTTATAACACACTTATTTTCCCGACGTTATGAAACAACCCCTTCATGTCAATCTCAATTCCGAAAGCTCTACTTACCCGAATTTGATTTCTAAAAGTCCCTCTTACTCCTCTATGTCTTAGTTACAAGAAAAACTAGCTTGAACCAAGACATATAACCCAATTCTTACCCGGATTTCCCTAGACCTTTCCTCGCTCCAAAACCGATCGAGACTAGCTTAGTCCAGAATTTTCAACTCTCAAACTCGGAAGTTTTCTAACTCAAAACTTGTCACGAATGGTTTACCCGTAACGACGAACCCGGTCATTACATTTTTTTCATCTCCTAGGTTGACTACCTCAGTCTCCTCTTGTCGGGCTTAACTTGGTTCTCAAATTCATTAGTTTATTTTTTAAGGACCATAGTTTCCTTATCATATCCCTCGGAGTCATCATTATCTACCTTGATTAATCATTAAGATCTTAATATGACTTGAAATTGGAAGGTTTTAATATAACATTACTTTGATTTTGTGTAATGAGAGTGTCCAGCCATCTTCCCTCAACACATATTAGTTTTAGTGTCTATTACCTGATATAAGAAAAATAACTCAAAAGGTGACCATGTTAGATTTTATTCATGATAAATAATAAAATATATCAGACTGGAAGTAAACACATAGAAATTTCTTTAAACACATAGAAGTTTCTTTTTATTCAGGCAAATTAATCCACGAGTAATTTTGACTCGGGGATTTTAATGGACATGATTTTGCCCATTGATTTTGGATAAGTAGGTTTTATCAAGGAGATTGACTTGTCAATTTTTCATCTCCTGTCATTTCTTCTTGTTGCACTTCTGAAGCACTCTTTGGCATCTTTATCAAAGTGGGAAATGAAACTTTTTTAAAGATAAGGGCTAGGCCTCGATCACATGAAGCAGAAACCAAGCCCTACGTAGTTCAAATATGTAAAGGATGAGTTTTTATTTTATTTCATTCATCCACTATCTTTGATTACAAGGGGAAAATAAAGACATAAACGTAACAACTTAAAGAAAAACTCGGCTCCTTTTAAAGCTTAATGCTGGATAGTGATAGGTTTATACTCTACTTCATCTTCTTTCTTTGAATCTTCGTTTCAAAGGTAGTAAGGTGGTAGCTCCAGTTTAATCCTTCATGTGTTAATGAGGTGCTCCAAGTCAACCCTAAAGTCATGGCAAGTCTCAAAATGTCATGGCCTTCTCCACCTGCATGGTAGAGACAAACTTCTTTTCCTTGGCGCCAGGACCTGAACATTCTTCCTGGTTTTCTCTCAATTGGCTCCAGAATCTTGGCATGAAGAAGCTTGCATGGATATCATAGTAAGTCTCTTGGAAGACTTTGAAGTCGTGCGTATAGATCGCTACATCTTTATTGATTGACATGCTTGGACTGACTTAGTCGCACCTAAGGATAGTTTGGGGAACCCACAGGTGGCTTATTTGGCCATTGTTAATCATGTGATGAATTATGACTCTCAAGGCATTACATTCATCAGTGGTATGCCCCTTCTGATATGGGTGATAAGAGCATTCCTTGTGTTCATTCTGAGGGAGACATCCAAATCCCTAATATTGATCAGGGTGAAGAACTCCCATAGCTTTCAAAGTTTTTTATAGGTCAGACAAGAGGATAAGTCTGGGACCTCAAAGATACTCCCAGGAATGGACTTTGAGAGTGATGCTCCCTTTTCCTTTCCTAACCATGGTTGGCCATACATCATCATTCTTGATTTCGGTCAAGTGGTTTGTGGCTTTACTGGGTGGTTGGGCTTGTTCAACAAACCCTTGCTCAAGTTCTTCGTCTTTTTCCAAAAAATCTTCAAGCCATTGTATAAACTCTTCATCCTCCTGATCAGTCATAGATTTAGCTTGTGTCGTTATTCCATCAACCCTAGCTATTTTTTCTTCCATGGCAGCTAATTCTTTATCCATCCTTGTAGATTTGTCCAATGCGACTTTGGTGAGTTGTACCACTTCCTCGGTTTCCTTTTCAACCTTAGCTGTTTCCCTGTCAATTTCTTCCATCCTCCTAAGTATTGCTTCCTCGGTGTTTACAACGAGTCAACTTCCTAAGAGATAAGGGAGAAATTCTTAGGCATATTTGAGAGATTTTTGGATTTTCCGGGAAACTTAAGAAACTCGAGGAGTAATTTGGTTGGACTTTTGAATTCGTGAGCTTATATTTCTGCTTAGGGTGTTCTAGAAAAAAATTGAAATAGGGAGGATCAATTAACCTTTGATATAAGCAATGAACATAAGACAGTTATATCACGTAACAGTTTATAATGCGTTCTATACAGATATGTGATCTTTTTATTAGTCCTAGTGAATTGAAGGTTATGTATATTGTTTGTAAGACGTTCCATTTCCCTAAAAATATATATTATATACAATTTTTTATGAATAAATCGAATAGGGATACAAAATAAGGGAAAGGGATGTACAATAAAGATCCTTCATTCTCTAACTTCATTCTCTAACTTCTTGAAATTTTTGAATACCTTTCAGATGAAGATCTTCTTTTGATTACAATAGATAGAAACCACCTAAATAATTCTCAACCCCGAAGGACAATTCTTCGTACAATCCAACATCACATCCTGCAATTAAACACAAAAGGGGTGATCGTCTTTTATTGACTCGTGGCCAATAGACGCAAGGTGGTCTTTTCTAATGGGCCCAACACCCTTTAGGTATTGGGTCGTCCTAGGCAATGCCTAAAAAATGGGTTTGAGTTTCTCTCTACCCTAGGTATCTAGAGTGGGTTTTCTTCGAAATAGACTGGGTTCTAAGCAGACAACTTGGGTTGGAAATACGATAGCCATTGGACGCATGACATACCTGTAAACTATTGTATTTCCAAAAAAGTGTTATTTATGAAAAAAGGCCATAAGATCATGAGTCTCTCTTGAACATAAATAAAATCGTGTGTCATGTGGCGAAAGATGCTATGAAATACAATGACAATATATTTTACAAAAGTAAACACATAAGAAAATAACTAAGATTACTAGCTATTACAAAATTTCGAATAGTTATTCACACAAAATTAGTCAAAAGGATCAAATTGGTTAGAACCTAAATAATTCCCCAGCAAAGTCACCATTTTTGTTTTATCCCTTTTCGGTAAGGAAAATATTTTTGAAAAATAAATTGATTTTTGACATTTTTAAAATCATTTCAAACTTAAAAGAAAATTCTAAAATAATTTTAAAACAAATAGAGTCGCCACTTAATTTTTATAAAGAAATTAAAAAAACTTAAAGAATTTCAAAGATTTAAAAATAGAAATAAATCTTCAAAATTAGAGAAAATGAGTAAGGGTTCAGGTAACGTCTTCAGAAGATTTTTAACCCACTTAAGAACATCCGTTTAAAAGCTGTTGACCAAAATGATTTGACTAACTTAAAAAATGACTAATTTCGAAAGAGGTGGATTTTTTGGGCATGAAATACTAAGATTTATTATAAATAAGAAATGTGATTTATGAAAATCACATCACTTAATTCAAGGCAAAAATAGTTTATTTTGGCTAAAGAAAATTCATTTGAATAAAAATATTTTAAATTTAATCTTTTATTATGAAGAATTTGTAAATTTATTTAAACAATTATTATTCTAAACAAAGGCTATTGAAACAATCAATTTAAAAAGTCTCTTTTTGAACCAAGTAATTTTTAAAGGACTCATTATTTTATTAACAAATATTAAAGAAGATTAAAAAAGACTCATGTTTTGAAAGAAGAGATACGAAATAAAATTAATTCAAGAGAAATTGACGGAAATTGAAAGCTTTCTTTTTTAATTAATTTAAAAGGATAATGATCAAGAATATCGTTTTAACTAAGTAAAAGAAAAATGTTCTTGAAAAGATAATTTTTAAGAAGACTTTGATAAATTCTAAATTCTAAATGATAAATGATAACTAATCATTTGCAAGAAAATAGGTATCCATAAAAATGGGATTAATTTGGAAAAAACGATTTTATTATATCAAAGTTTAAAAAAACCTATCTTGCAAAAAGTGAAAGTGAGAAAATGATTTAGTTTTAAGAAAATCTCGTAACTGAAATTTCAAAGGGGATGAGAAATCCATTTAAATTAATATTGAAAGAGTTTGATCCAACATTTAAAAAGAAATATTTTTTTTGTGAAGGATTAATTAAAAGAGGAAAATTAATCCAACGATCCAATATTCCAATAAAGATTGATACAAGAGCTCATTTTATTATCTAAATGATGCATGATCTAAGTGGATGAAAACAATCAAGGCTAAAACAAAGAAAGCATACTTGAAGGGATTTATTTAGATTCAATTATGTTAAAGCTAGTAAATTACAAACAAATAATCCAACTAAATTAAATACAAGTGAAATAAGAGGAGAGAAGAGAAATTGGGCTTTCAGGCCAATTACCAAATCTTTTGAGAGTTGGACTTGACGATCAATGGACTTTTGGTCCATTTTCTGTCATGTATACCAGCTTGGTATATCACCACTTCTTTTCCTTATATTTCTGTATATCATGTGTATATGACTGTATATCAGTCTTATACACATGTATCTTGTCTTCCACCTGTATATCACCTTTCCCTGTATACCCTTTGTATATCAACCCATTTTGGGTTTGGTTGCGGTTTGGACTCGATGGAATTGGGCATGACCCAATGAAATGCAAAGGAGATAAAGAGTCCTAAAGGGCTCACCAACGATCATGCATAAGAATAAGGAGATAAGAATAAGCAAATATTTAGTCCACTATATTGAAACACATATTGCATATTCGTAAATTTGAAGGCAATACAATTTTGATCATTATAAAGATAGCCTTATAAATTATAGATTCCAAGACATGTCAGGGAAAATTAAAGATTTAAAGTCCTTTAAACCATTATTCACTTCAACAAATAGATTGGTCACTCATCTATGCACGTGTTCACATCATATAAAGGTATTTAACTTAAGGGAACAAGTTACACACACAAACCAAACCAAAACTCTTCCTAAGAAACCCAACCCACATTGTTTCCTCTTCCTAATAATAAATTTCCAAAATTGTTTGAATGATTCTCAATACAATCCTAGTTTATGTTTCACATATTGAGAGTAGGATCATGACTTGTTCAATTTGCAATGAAATAAAAGGATAGAAAAGCAGGAGCTTCAACTAATTATGAAGTGAAAGGCAATGGTTTCTTCATAGCAACCAAGACAGTTCCCTTTTTCCCTGCCCATGCGCAAACTCAAGCATATATTATGATGACCAATAAGGACACAACCCAGCATGCTTATCACATATTCCCACATTCTAGATTGAAAATATCATATGATGACCTTTTCCCCCTCACATATAGCATAATTGAGACATCTTATATGAAATTAACGGGAAAAAACCATTTAACAACACCATTTTAACCAAGATCATTTTTTTCGACTTACTAGTATTAGGGATCCAACCAGATTGGTCAAGCATGTTATTTTAATCCTAGCTTTAACAGGAGGAACATTGATCATGATGGAGATGAACTTATAAGGATTAAGCTCTTTTATACTTTCAAATCCTGAACAAAGCTACATGAAAATTCTAAGAGTAATCAGACCTTAAACTCGTATACTAAAGCGATGGAAGATCATTAGAAATATTCTACATGCCAAGTAACAAAAAAATCATGATTTAAGTCGTATCCTAAAGGTTGCTTTGGAGGATAACTTAACTAGTTATCTCGAAAACCTTGGTTCTTGGAGCTTCACATAGTATTATAGACCATGGAAATCTAAGAACATGGCTTAGAACAGTGTCATCCATCACTTGGATGACAGTTTCAGCAATTGAATCCCATAGAAACGAGAAGAGGATATGCTTTAAACATCCTAGAGAGTAGCAATAAAGAGAACTAACACATGAAACATGAAAATAGTGTAGACATTTCACATTTTTTAAATTAAAAAAAGAAGAATAAATCACCACTCTTAAAAAAAAATCTCCTAAGCTTTCTAGCATCATAAGAAGAGGATGAGGAGGATCAAGTCTTTAGGAGCACCTAGGAAATACCAAACCAGTCAGTTCAATGTCTTCCCTGGGTTCAACCATTCCCCAATACTCAACTAATCCTTTTCCCTGATCAATCATCCAAACAAAATACTCAATCATCAAACCAACAACACTTAACACAACAAAATAACAACACCCAACCAACTACAACAAGAACAAGGAAATTAAAGTGAAAAAAATGAGAATTTTACCTTTTTCGTGTAGTGATTGGGAACAAACAAGATGAGTCTCGCTGGAGAACCTCGACTTTTCGTCAAACTAAAGTTTCTCTGGCCTCAATGGAAAGAGGAAAACAACCTCCAGACTACCGTGAAATTACAGATGTGAATGTGTATTGATTATCGGCAGCTGAATAAGGTGATAGTGAAAAATAGTTATTTGATGCCCAGGATTGATGACTTGTTCGATCAGCTTTAGGGTTCCACCGTGTTTTTGAAGATTGATTTGTGGTCCGGCTACAACCAGTTGAGGATTAGGGCGGAGGACATCCCTAACACAACATTCAGGACATGTTATGGCCACAATGACTTGCTGGTGATGTCTTTTGTATTGACTAATGCCTCCGCGGCCTTCATGGACTTGATGCATAGGGTTCTTAGTCTGTACTTAGATATGTTTGTGATAGTCTTCATTGATGACATTCTGGTATACTCGAGGAGCATAGACGAGAATGAGAAGGACTTGAGGACTGTACTTCATACTTCGAGAGATCACGGGCTTTATGCTAAGTTCTCAAAGTGTGAGTTTTGGCTTGAGTCAGTTGCATTCCTAGGGCACGTGGTGTTTAAGGATGGGATTACAGTTGATCCAGGTAAGATTTCTGTGGTTCGTGATTGGCCTAGACCTACTACTGCAACTGAGGTTCGCAACTTTATTGGCTTAGCGGGTTACTACAGGAGGTTCTTTCAGGGATTTTCTTCTATAGCAACACCCTTGACTATGCTGACTAGGAAGGATGTTCCATTACAGGTGTCGGATCAGTGCGAGGATGGCTTTCAGAGACTTAAGGCCTTATTGACTTCAACTCTAGTTGTAACTTTTCCTGTTGAGGGTCAGAGTTTCTCCATGTATTATGATGCTTCAGGGATCAGTATTGGTTGTGTGTTGATGCAACAAGGTTGAGTGATAGCATATGAGTCAAGGCAACTGAAGGTTCACGAGCGCAACTACCCCACTCATGACTTAGAGTTGGCGGCGGTAGTCTCGCGCTCAAGATCTGGAGGCACTATTTATATAGAGTTCATTATGAGATATTCACCGACCACCGTAGTCTTCAGTATATTATGAGTTAGTGAGAGCTGAACTCGAGGCAGCAGAGATGGATTGAGCTACTGAAGGACTATGATTTCACTATTCTATATCATCCGGGCAAGGCAAATGTGGTAGCAGATGCCTTGAGTCAAAAGGCGGTGAGTATGGGCAGCCTAGCTTCACTTTCAATTTCTGAGCGACCGTTGGCCTTGGACATCCAGTCATTAGCTAACCGATTGGTTAGGCTTTACTTGTCAAATCCTAGCAGAGTTTTTGTCAGTGTTGAGGTTCGTTCTACTCTAGTTGATCAAATTTGGAGCCGACAGTTTGAGGATCAGAGTTTGTGTGACCTTCGTGATCAGGTAGTTTGGGGTGAGGCCAGCCGGGATACTTTAGGTTCTGAGGGTTGGTGGTCGACTTTTTGTTCCGAGGGTTGGAGATTTGATCCAGTTGATACTCTATGAGGCACATTGTTCTAGATACTTCATTCATCATGGCGTGGCCAAGATGTATAGAGATTTGAGATAGCTTTACTGGTGGTGCAGTATACAGTGAGACGTAGCAGAGTTTGTATCTCGATGCTTGAACTGTCAGCAGGATAGGTTTGAGCACATGAGACCGGGTGGCTTGATACAGCGACTTCCCATTCCTGAGTGGAAGTGGGAAGGTATTACCATAGAATTCGTTGTTGGTTTGCCTCGTACTTCTTGAGGGTTTGATTCCATTTGGGTGATCATTGATAGGCTGACTAAGTCAGCACATTTCTTGACGGTTCATACCTCTTATGGTGCATATAGGTTAGCCCAGATCTATATTCGTGAGATTGTTTGGTTGCACGGGGTCCCAGCTTCGATCATTTCAGACCGCGACACTCAGTTCACAGCTCAGTTCTGGAGGGCTATTCAGCGATATTACAGAGGTTCAGATTATTACTGCTTACCATCCTCATATAGATGGCCAGTCCGAGAGGACTATTCAGGTCCTAGAGGACATGCTTCAAGCTTGTGTTCTTGAATTTGAAGGTTTATGGGATCAGTATGTGCCATTAGATGAATTTGCTTATAATAACAGTTTTCATTCGAGCATTGGCATGGCACCTTTTGAGGCCTTGTATGGTAGGCATTGCAGATCGCCAATTGGTTAGTTTGATGGTTTAGAGTCAAAACCGCAGGGTACAAATTTTCTTAGAGATTCCTTGGACCGAGTCTGTTTGATTCAAGATAGACTTAGAGCGGCCCAGAGTAGGCAGAAGAGCTGCGCTGATCATATAATTCATTCCTTGGAGTTCAGTGTTGGTGACTTGGTTTTCCATCAAGTATCGCCCATGAAGTGCATGATGAGATTTGGTCGGAGGGGCAAGCTTAGCCCCAGGTTTATTGGGTCGTTTGAGATTCTACAGAGGGTTGGTAGTGTTGCCTATATGTTAGTGTTACCTCTGATGTTTTTAGCTATTCACCCAGTTTTCCATGTCTCGATATTGTGCCAGTAAGTCCTAGATGTGTCTCATGTGTTGCATTGGGATTCAGTTCAGTTGGATGAGAGTTTTATCTTTTGTTGAGGAGCCGATAGCTATTCTTGATAGAGATATTAGGAGATTGAGATCTAGGGAGATTCCAGTTGTGAAAGCTCAGTCTCGAGGTAGGGAATTTTTTAAGTAAGGTTTAGCATCATTATTCTTATCCTAGCAGGTCAGTTTATACAGTCCTATCGGGTTTCAATAATAGTTATTCAGGTCAGGTTGGGCATATCAGCCAGGGTTTAAGTCAGATGTTTTGAGGTTTACATCCTGGGTATTTGGGCCATGGAGGGTAGTCTGTCTTGGCCAAGTCATCGCAACAGTGAGAGTTTGATAGAGTCTGGTACATGTGTAGTAGGTTAAGGCGCTTGGTTTTATGGGAGGTATCCATATTGTTAGAGGTGACTCTCAGCTAGGCAGGTCAGGCAACTGTGGAAGGTCGCAACCATTTGGATATTTATTTGTGACAAGCAAAGGTTGAGGCTTTAGGTACTATTATTTCAGGTATGATATATGGTATTGTTAGCCAGCCTTTATATTAGTTGTTATCGGGTACACATATAGGTATTTATCTTCTTAGATTGCTTTTCTTCTGGATTGCTATTTGGCTCTTATGGGTGCGTATACGTATAGCTACCCTATAGGGGAATATTTTTAATAGTGGATCGAGTATGTAATGCCTTGGGAGGATATTATCTTGGAGCGTAGATGTGTCAGTTGACCTTATCATCCTAATTGATAGATTTCACTGTAGTTCAAAGTAGGGGATTTTCTATTTCATTATTTCTTTCTTTTAGGCCTTGGATCACCTTGCCTATGCTTGCAGTAATAGTGATAATATTTCTAATTTGGGTCAATTTCTATGATTAGCGAGTATGTGCTTTTATACCATTTTGCCTAATTTGATCTTAGTTGTGTTTCGACTTCAGCATTGATGAAGGGTTGGGCACTCGGCCCATTCCTTTCCCTCATTATTAGATGACACCAGCTGTCTTGGCCAAGTCATCGCAACAGTGAGAGTTTGATAGAGACTTGTACATGTGTAGTAGGTTAAGGCGCTTGGTTTTAGGGGAGGTCTCCATATTGTTAGAGGTGACTCTCAGCTAGGCAGGTCAGGCAACTGTGGAAGGTCGCAACCATTTGGATATTTATTTGGGACAAGCAAAGGTTGAGGCTTTAGGTACTATTATTTCAGGTATGATGTATGGTATTGTTAGCCAGCCTTTATATTAGTTGTTATCGGGTACGCATATAGGTATTTATCTTCTTATATTGCTAGAATAGATTGCTATGTGGCTCTTATGGGTGCGTATACGTATAGCTACCCTATAGGGGAATATTTTTAATAGTGGATCGAGTATGTAATGCCTTGGGAGGATATTATCTTGGGGCGTAGACGTGTCAGTTGACCTTATCATCCTTATTGATTGATTTCACTGTAGTTCAAAGTAGGGGATTTTCTATTTCATTATTTCTTTCTTTTAGGCCTTGGATCACCTTGCCTATGCTTGCAGTAATAGTGCCAATATTTCTAATTTGGGTCAATTTCTACGATTAGCGAGTATGTGCTTTTATACCATTTTGCCTAATTTGATCTTAGTTGTGTTTTGACTTCAGCATTGATGATGGGTTGGGCACTCGGCCCATTCCTTTCAGTCATTATTGGATTACACCAGCTGTCTTGGCCAAGTCATCGCAATAGTGAGAGTTTGATAGAGATTGGTACATGTGTACTAGGTGAAGGCGCTTGGTTTTAGGGGAGGTCTCCATATTGTTAGAGGTGACTCTCAGCTAGGCAGGTCAGGCAACTGTGGAAGGTCGCAACCATTTGGATATTTATTTGGGACAAGCAAAGGTTGAGGCTTTAGGTACTATTATTTCAGGTATGATGTATGGTATTGTTAGCCAGCCTTTATATTAGTTGTTATCGGGTACGCATATAGGTATTTATCTTCTTATATTGCTAGAATAGATTGCTATGTGGCTCTTATGGGTGCGTATACGTATAGCTACCCTATAGGGGAATATTTTTAATAGTGGATCGAGTATGTAATGCCTTGGGAGGATATTATCTTGGGGCGTAGACGTGTCAGTTGACCTTATCATCCTTATTGATTGATTTCACTGTAGTTCAAAGTAGGGGATTTTCTATTTCATTATTTCTTTCTTTTAGGCCTTGGATCACCTTGCCTATGCTTGCAGTAATAGTGCCAATATTTCTAATTTGGGTCAATTTCTACGATTAGCGAGTATGTGCTTTTATACCATTTTGCCTAATTTGATCTTAGTTGTGTTTTGACTTCAGCATTGATGATGGGTTGGGCACTCGGCCCATTCCTTTCAGTCATTATTGGATTACACCAGCTGTCTTGGCCAAGTCATCGCAATAGTGAGAGTTTGATAGAGATTGGTACATGTGTACTAGGTGAAGGCGCTTGGTTTTAGGGGAGGTCTCCATATTGTTAGAGGTGACTCTCAGCTAGGCAGGTCAGGCAACTGTGGAAGGTCGCAACCATTTGGATATTTATTTGGGACAAGCAAAGGTTGAGGCTTTAGGTACTATTATTTCAGGTATGATATATGGTATTGTTAGCCAGCCTTTATATTAGTTGTTATCGGGTACGCATATAGGTATTTATCTTCTTAGATTGCATTTCTTCTGGATTGCTATGTGGCTCTTATGGGTGCGTATACATATAGCTACCCTATAGGGGAATATTTTTAATAGTGGATCGAGTATGTAATGCCCTGGGAGGATATTATCTTGGAGCGTAGACGTGTCAGTTGACCTTATCATCCTAATTGATGGATTTCACTGTAGTTCAAAGTAGGGGATTTTCTATTTCATTAGTTCTTTCTTTTAGGCCTTGGATCACCTTGCCTATGCTTGCAATAATAGTGCCAATATTTCTAATTTGGGTCAATTTCTACGATTAGCGAGTATGTGCTTTTATACCATTTTGCCTAATTTGATCTTAGGTGTGTTTCGACTTCAGCATTGATGATGGGTTGGGCATTCGGCCCATTCCTTTCCCTCATTATTGGATGACACCAGCTGAGTTATGAAAGTTACAGGAACAATTTCAAGATCTTCTGAGAAAGAGGTTATCAGGTCCAACAGATCTCTAAGTGGTGTTCTGTTTGGTTTACAAAAAAAAAGGAGATGACTCCTTGCATATGTGTATGGATTATCGGCAGCTGGTTGAGGTGATAACTAAGGGTATGCATTAGTGATGTATATTGATGAATTATTCGACCAACTATATAGTGCAGTGGTATTTTTCTAAGATAGATTCGAGGTCAGGTTTTCTCGAGTTAAAGATCGAGGTGGTGAGCATTCCCAAGATTATATGTAGGGCTTGTTTCATCCATTATGATTTTCTATGTTATTTCCCTTGATTAACCCAGGCCTCATCAACATTTATGCATTGGGCGAGCAGTGTATTCAAAGCCTATTTTTCTTTAGTTTCTATAGTGTTCATCAGTGACATATGAGTCTACTCGAGGGTTTGACAAAAGCATGATCGACATTTAGAGTTGGGTTTTAGATTTGTGGGCTAGCAGGTTACTTCAGATGGCTTGTGAAAGGTTCTTTTTGGTTGCGACATCCATGGTTAGATTGATTCATTACATTGTTCCCTTCTGGTGGTTCAACAAGTTTGAGGTGAGTTTTCTAGTAGCTCAAGCCTTATGGATTTCATTGATGATTCAGACTCTTCTTGGTGTGGCCAGATATTGGTGGTATTTTGAGTTGCTTTCAGAGTTTGTGGTTTGCATGCTGGTACATCAAGATAGATGATTTGAGATGGAAGGCAGTGAGTTAAGAGGTTATGGAATTTTTAGTTTCTAGGTGGCGACCTTTGGCTTTGGGCATCCACTCCTTGGCCAACAGGTTGGTTTGGCTTGATATTCAAAGTATGGCAGGCTTCTTGCTTAGTGATGAGGCTAGGAAAGTGACCTTATATCTTGTTGGTGTTTTTATAATTGAGGGTTGCGCCAGTGTTCCTAGAATTTGGAGTTGATTTGATGGGTTTGTACTTCATGGTAGGCTGCCATACTCTTTGCTGAGTTTTGGTGTTCCTTGGGTCTTCATGGATAGGTTGATCTAGTTCGTTTTCTTTTGGCTAGTTCAGACTTGGTACAGTCCAAAGAGGTTGGTTCTAGTCTACATTTGAGAGACTGCCCATTTGCATAGGATGCTTCTTAGTATATTTTATGATCATGGTATTGCATTAGCAATCATGTTTTTGGTGGTCATGTCGAGAATATTGGGTATGCGAGTGAAGCCTAGAAGGGCTTTAATTTTGCAAGCTGATAGTTGGTCAGAGTCGGCTATTTTGGTTCTGAGGTTATACTATGAGCATGTGTTATGGATCCTTGGAGGTTAGTGAGGCTAGTTCTTGGTTTTGGGTAAAGATCGAGCATTCTGATGACTCTGTTAGAGGTGAAGTGTGGTAGGAATTATACACTTCTGCTAGGTTAGATAATGTTTTCAAGGGTATCTAGGGTGTTTGACCTGTGTGTGACTTCATCGTTAGAGTGCGGATGTTTCTGCATAGGCGTAAGGTTTTTTTCAGATCAAAGGACTTATGGGTTAGAATTGTGAGGAAGTTGGTTTTGTGGTTTGAGTTAGCCAGGTTACCGGTTCTATATGATGATCGCATTAGTTTTCTTGTTTCTTGTGTTGTTTTGGTTCTTTCCAGTTGATGTTCTTATAGTTTGGTGGGCTTGGTTCAGTTAACTGGCCATTTAACTTTTGGGTTAGAGTTTGGTTGTTATCCTGGTTTGGCTGGTTAGAATTTAAGGTTTTAGAAGTTTTCCTTTTGTATAGCTTCGTGGGCCATCGTTCGATTGAGGAGGCTCCTAGGGAAGCCTAGCTCGACATGCGGACCTAATATCCTTCCATTTATGAGCCTTCAGGGGCTTTCTGCTTCTTAACTTTCAAGGACGAAAGTTCTTTTGTTAGTGGATGTTGTAATGACCCTCCAGGTCATTTCATTGTTTTTATGCGTTTTCAGCATTTCAAACTTTTTCGCAGTGGTTACAAGTCATTTATGACTTACCGGCACTAACGGTTATGTTCTTGGGTTGTTCGTTTGTGTTATAGAAGAGTTTCCCCATTTTTGAACTCTTAAGGTTGAAAGAATTGCCTTTGGTCAACATTCAGAGAAGACAACCTCAGATAGAAGTTCCATTAGCGCTGTTAGCTCCAAAATATCGACTTTGGGCTAGTTGGACCCTTGGTTCGGGTCCCAGGGCTTCTGGACTCATTTTGGAATATTGGTTGTTTTTTTGCTAAAATGTTGTTTATGGGTGTCGGACCCACTTTTCATCAAAACGATCTCTATTAGAGATTTTGTTGATTCTGGAATGCCATTTTTGGTGGGGTAGCATAGTTCATTTGTATTTGTGAGAACCCAAGTGTATATCGAGGGTCCATTCGAGTGTTTTGAACTCAAAATTTTTTGCTGGTATTCAGCTGCTGGTGCATCTCTAATTTTCTCTTCATGATCGCGACATTTCCATCGTGATCATGATGGTCTGACTATTTGACCATCACGATTGCGAGGTCCAGGTTGAATTCGTGATGAAGGGTCCAGTGGCCCTGGCTAAGTTTGTTCCTCCAGATCACCAGGAAGACCATCGCAATTGCGATGGGTCAGCTTGGTTGTTCTTCGTATTCGAGACAGGGGTCCTCGCGATCACAATGAAGGACCCCTGGTGGTATATAAATCTCCCTCTTTCTTTTCATCTCTTTTTCATCAAAAATCCACCATTGTTTAGAGTTTGGAGCTCTAAAATTTCTGAGGGGTCATTGACCAAAGCTTGGGATTGGCGTCCGTGACCATTTCTCCATCTTATATTCGTAAGTTACCGGCTCCAATTCCATTTAATTCCATTCATAATTCTTGAATTGTTCTTGGACTGTTTGGGATGTTTTGAGCTTGAATTTTATGGCGGATCACACTCAAATTTTGAGCATGTGATCTTTGTCCCACGAGGGATATTTTTCCTAATTTTTATTTTTTAAATTCGCATGTGGGTCCAATGGGTAATTTTTCACCCAATTTTTGACCCGAATTGTTAATTTTGCAATATGGGTATCATTGTTCATATTTTAACGAGTAGATTATCATTATGATAGCATGGAGGCAGTCAGAGGCTTCCCAGAAAAGAAAAGCTCTATTCTAGAGGGTGCGACCATGCATGATCGGCTTCGAGGTAGGTTATGGCTTACCTTCTTTTAGACTTAGCTTATTTAAGGTGATTGTATGGTAGTTTGCTAATTTTTGGAGGATATTGTAGTTTGGTTACGATAATTAGGCAATTATGTCTCTTATAGATGATTTTGGTGCTTTAGCATAGATTTGGGGTTGGTGTTGGGGTCCTTAGTTTAGGTTATCTTTATTCCTCCAAGGTTTAGCGTAGGAGGTATAGTATCTTTAGGATTGGGATTGCTTGTCTTATCTTATCTAGGTTGCTTGCGACCTTGAGATGGTTAGGTTAGGAATCCTTAGTATAGAGTTAGCAAAAGACTCTGTGGTAGATTGGGCGCTTTTTGTTCAATGTATATTTATCATTTCCTTTGCGTACTTCTTCTGTATATTGTGTGATTAAGGGCCCAAGGCTGTGGATGCTAGTTTGGCTGGACTTCAGGTCTGTACATTTCATTCTTATCTTACTCGCTTTGTTCATACCTTACCTTAATCTCTGGTTGTCAGTTAATCTATAATGATTGGGTTGTAGACTTATGGATAGAATTGATGTCCTTATCTTAGGCTGGGGTAGTAGCATGCGGTTGAGTAGTTTTTCCTCCCCTAGACCTTGTGATTATCACCTTATATTTGCCTTCTTAGGGTATGAGATTGTGGACCCGAGGCCATGGTATTTAGATGGGACAGGACTCTAGGTGAGTACGACTTGCCTTAGCTTGATTTTAGTAAATTGCGTGTGTTAGTTTGATTCGGTCGATTATGTGCCTTAGACTAGTTTAAGTCAAATGTGTGCTTTAGGTGGGTTTCCCTTGGGATTTTATAATTAGTTGGAGCTTTCGAGGTCTTTTCTCTAGGATTGTAACCTTTCATTAGTTAGTGGACCTTGGAATTTGTTGTGTGGGTTGATTGGACATGGTAGTGATAGTTGACTTGATTTGTTCATCCATGTTCTTGTATTGTGGTTGTTTTCTTCATGACATATGAAAGGTTTGGTTTAAAACACTGGTTTTGGTTTCAAAAATGGAGTTTTGAGAATATTTTTGGTAATTTGGCTATCTCACGGAAATTTTGTATATTTTATGAAATACTGATTTGAGATAAACTTGCATGCCCGAGGGAAAGTATTCAGGTGGTTTTTATAATTTTTTTAAACTTGCATGCTCGAGAGAAAGTGTTCTGGGTAGTTTTCATTTATTTTTAAACTTGCATGCCCGAGGGAAAGTGTTCTGGGTGGATTTTATTGATATTCATCATGGCATGCTCATCGAGATATGATCTGATTTTGTATACGGATTTCGCGAGTCCCCCATGGGTCCAACTTTTGTTAGATACAATTGGAGGAGAAGTATATGGTACTATTGACACATGGCATGAATCATATGGCATATCATAGCACGATTCCACCTGCATTACCCCATTAGGTTGATTGTTAGTCACTATTGTATGTTGTTTGCATCCTATGAACATATGGGGGGGGGAGTCCGATTGGATATATTAATTGCTTCTTAATTCTTCCGTGCATATGAGGTTATAGTTAGGTTTGTTTGTTGTTGATTGTACCTTATGGGCTTATGGGGGTTCGGTTAGGCTGTAGTTAGATATTTACTTTATGCTTTCTGAGTTTTTACTTACTCTCACCTCAATTGCTTAATTTGTCCAGATACTCTCTTTTACCTTGTAATCATGGTCCCAATGTTTATTATTACTATTTTTATTATCGTTACCTGTATCCTGAGGGTTTACAAGATTACCAGGTTAGTTTCAGTTATGATTACCTATTATTGTAGTTACCCTTGATATGACTAGAACTCTAAGTTACCCCCGTCAGTTATTTTATTTTACGATGTGACTTGTTAACCTATTTTCCCTACGCTTTGCATATTACTACTTATGCTTTTCATTTTTACTTAGATGTGACCTATACCACTTTTTTTTTTTTTTTTTTCTTACCTTTAGCTTATAGTATCATGTTATTATACTTGTATCTTATCTGAGCTCAGTGGGTCTATGATGCCTACTGGGTACCGCTTGTTTTGGTACTCATACTACACTTCTGCATCTTTTATTTATGCAGATCTTAGTGTGGGTTATCGTTGTTGACATTGTCCTCAAGTGATGTTACTGATCGAAGATACATGGTGAGCTCTTGGCGACCAGAGTTGACCCATCTCCTTTTGATTTTGGACTAGTCTTAGTTTTCTTTTTAAAGATAATTATGTGAATATTGTATCTATTTAGTACTTCATAGGTTGTAGTAGCTCTTGTACTAACTGATACCATGTCTTGGGGATGTCGTGTATTCTTGTGTTCCCTTCCCTCCCTTTTATATATGTTTTCCTTCCACTTATTCTTGCTATTTAAATATTGTTCTTTCACTTTCTTTTTATTCTCTTATTAGCCCGTTACTTGCCATTTCGGGCTAAGGGTTTGCTTACCTACTGGTGGATTATAGTAGGTGCCATCATAACCTAAGAAATTGGGTCGTGACATTGTAGTTTCCGATGGTGGCCTTGTTGGCCTTGAATTATACTTTTGTTATTTTCAAGTTTGTTTCTGTTGCATTTCTTTTGGTTGGACTAGGCCTTAATAGTCTGTATGTGTTGTTTTGTTTGGTTTCATTTGGCTTGCTCGATCAAGTGAGGCACTGGTGCTAATTGCATCTCCATAGATTTGAGGCTTTACAAACTTGGGATTAGGGCAATATCATATCCTAGAGAGTCTACAAGTCGTGTCTAGTAGAGTCTCTCTCATGGGTGTGTTTGTGCATCACACTTATGATCAGGCGGATATTGGGAATTTAGGATTTCTTTCATCTTCCAAATCATGCTATAGATTGTAGTCTTAAAAGATGCATTATCAAAATCGTTCAATAGAATTTTGTGATTGTTAGACCTTAGCAGACCTTGTGGAGAGGTAGATTATGGTTTTGGCCTTATAGCATTTCCAAAGAATGGAGTTGCTTGTGTTCGGGGCAAGTTTCAGTTTTAATTATGAGTTTGTGTCATTGACAATCGTGTTGGGCCCAATGTGTTTCTAGTATCTTCTAGTGGCCTTGTGAGGCATGTAGCCTATTTTCTTGGCTATTTTGCAGGTGTGCTATAGTCCGGCGTATAAGAGAGGTTCTGCCAGAAATTTGAGAAGTTCCCAGCTTTAATCGTGCTTTTTATTCTACATTTGAGGATAAATGTTCCTAAGGAAGGAAGGATGTAACACCCCAAATGTTTACGATTGTCCTTCATCTCGTGCCGAAGACTTAAGAGCCTAAATTTGAGAGATTTACAGTAACACTACGCGTGATTCAGGAATATTTAATTTAAATTAGAATTGGATAAAAAAATATTTTTATTATCTTCCTAAAATATCTTAAATATTTATAAAAACTCTTCAGTTACGATATATTTATGTATACATTTATTATGTAAGATTTTTATAATTTATTAATATTTCAAAGGAAATAGTAAGCCTAATTATGTTAAAAAATTATTGTTATATGAGGTAAGCTTTATTCAAAATATTTTTTTGTTAAATGTGATATATCAAAAAGTTATATTTATTTTACCACGAACCTATGCAATACCCAAGTGCATATCTAATGGGATTAAATCTTTTTTGGTGTTGCCACCTCCACTTCCACGTGGAAGTGGAGAGAGTACTGGACAACAAACATATGTGGTGGCCTAACCTCCTTAACACTTTTATTATTAATCACTTAATTATTAAAAGGACGCTACCCATTTTATAAAATGATGGCAGAAATATATGTTATATATGAACCTTTTAAACTTTAAGATTCATTCATTCCATTATTTTCTTAAAAATTATAATAGATGTTGCACATATGCACATTTAGATTGTAGAAGATATTTGGTTGGAAAAATATTTTTAACGCTATATTTGATCACCAAAAGAAAACCGTAACAAAGTTTAGCATAATTTTCTTCATGTGGTGCATTGGTTGGAGGTTCATAGCAAGTTCGGGGTTGTCTTTGTTGCAAGGTAAGGGTTGTGTCCATTTGATTTCATTACTAGAGTTGGTTTCAAAGTTCTTAGCTTTGTGACGAAAGTATCACCTATCAATTATTCGTATTACTTCTCTCTTGTTGGTTTAGAGGTGAATTCTTGTTGTAAATGTAGCGTGGTTCTACATAAAGCTTTGTATAGTTAAAAGAGCAGGATACGGTATGTAAAGGCTATTTTTTTTCTTTTTGGCATGATTCCTTAAGGTTTTAGATTTTTGAATCTAGCGTTCTATCAAAGAGTCATTTGTAAATTTTCAAATTGGTATTAATATTAATTTTTCTCAAAAAATTCATATTCGATGAAGTATGTTCTGTGTCATATTTAGGTATAAGAAGTTTTTATATATATATATTGTTATGATTATCAGATTATGGTGATTATCATGTTCATTGTGTTGTTATGATTATGGTAGGAAGGAGGTACAATGGCATACGCGTTACTTGTAGGGTTAATATTTTGTATACATATATGTTCCAATTTTACTTGCATATATATAGATATTCAGGTGGCTTTGTCTGCTCGCATAGTGATTTTCATACATATAGGAATCTTGGTGGTCTTGTCGGCCAGCATAGAAATTTATATATTTCTATTGTGAACTATTTAATTAGCTAAGGTGGTTTTTGTTGTGATATGGGGTTGTGATAAGGATTATGGTTAGTAATGTAGCTCAGGGTTAGCTATGGCTATACGTAGCTGATTTGTGGTATTTTATAAGTCGTGGAGCTCAGGTGATGGCCTTGTTTTAACTGTTATAGGTTGTTTTGTTATACTTGTATATAGTTATATATGTTGCTGCATACTGTGATTTGTACTACCTTCAAGGCTTTGCAATAATTTGTAAGGCCGTGATTATTTTTTGTAGGGTAGATATCGGGGCTTTGGAAGCACCTGTAAGGCCCTAACTATGTCTGACAGGGTTGTACTTGTGATTTTCTAGCCTGTAAGGTCGTGACTATTTCCAGCAGGTTTTAGCTTGTGCTTTTCATTAGCCTATAGGGACATGACTATTATCGACAGGGTTAAACTTGTGTTTTTTTAGAACTTGTAAGGACGTGACTATTTTTGGCAGGGTTGGACTTGTCTATTTCTTTGTATTATATGGCATTCATATCGTGCACCTTTGTTATCTAGATATTTGTTAAGTTGTTTAGGCGATATGTGACCGAGGTTGTGGTTGTTGTGAGGCTTGGAGTAGGGGCAGGTAAGGTAGTCTGGGACTCACATTATTTCTTTACTCGTTATGGCTGAGATATTGTATTATTTCTATCTCAACTTCTGTTGTGATGTTTCTATTACATGGTCGCCTTACATGCTTAGTACATTATTTTGTACTGACATCCATATTGCTTGGGGGCACTACATTAATACCTACAACTTATCAGATAGATAAAGGTCTTTGTTACGTGTAATCGGGTTCAACTGATGGTTAATATACTCCGTTCTTTCCAGAGTTGTTGAGTCTGGAGTCTATTTTTGCTTAGTATAGTTAATTGGTAAGTCGAGGACATATCCTGACTAGTTGTTAGTGATTCTTCATCTTAGAGGCTTGTGGATGTAAATTCCATCTCTAGGCAAGCCCCACGGGCTGACCCATGGTCGTCATGGATACGATGGCCCGTCGGGGACCCCATGGGAAGAGCCCAGAGGCTCTGTCAGCCAACTCCATCCAGACAAGGGTGCCCACCGGCATCAGAGGTCTTACGGGCCATGGGGCAGCTCGTGGGAACCCGTTAGTGCCCCATCCCAGCCTCCTCTGCCCCGACAGGCAAATCACCATGGCCGTCGTGGACGCGATAGGCAATGGGAGCCATCATGGGGACTGTCCAGAGGGCCAGCCCAGTATGCCCTATTCCAAAGCCCTGGCCAACGGGACATCTCAGGTCCAACGCTCGTCAGGCGCCCCATCCGGTGAAGGATTTTTTGCAACTTTTTTTTATTTTGGAGGCATTCCGGTCTTTTCCCAATTCTTTTAACTCCGATCCTAAGTAGTTTTGGGGGTTATTAAAAGGGTTTTTATGATTTTTCTCTCATAACTCCTAGACTAAATCGACACTTAGCAAAATTCCATCAGACAAGAAATGTTTTCTCTCAAGAACAAGCAAGAGGGTTTTCCTCAGGTTCAGCTCCAAATCCAAAGGTTCAACGGTAGAATCTTATTCCTGGTATGTAGGATTTCATCAGTGGGTTCCTTTCACCCATTGAGTCCCTAGACTCAACTAAGTTCTTCCATTTCCAACTAGTTCTTCAAACCTAGGGTTCCTAAATTTTCATGAACTCAGTGCAATTCAGATTCTATTGCTTGTATAATATTGTTTACATGCTTTCTTGGGAACCTAGGACAACTATATGTACAGGACTCAATAACCCTAACATGTGTTGATTTTAGTACTCATGATCTATACTTACTAATCAGATAATTCAGTAAGTTATGCCTCAGAATTAGAATGCTATCAGTTTCAGTATTATTATTGCATTCTCTGATGATTATCAATATTTGAGCTATCCAGTATTTCAGTATGAATTTATAGCTTATACATTCAGTTGGGAATAGGCCTAGTACCGAGAAAACGAAGGGATGAAGGCTCTGCTGTCAGCTTTAGGCGAGACCATTAGTAGCAGTCCCTAAGTCCTAGAACTACGACGCCACCGTAGGTCAGAAAGGAGTTAACTGTCAGCTTTAGGCTGGTCACCCTTGTCCCTAGTTGACATCAGTTTAGTGAATCCACGTAAGATTAGTTTGTACCCTTGGCAAGGTCTGAACACCCTTCCATCCAGGGTTACAGGTTGGCCCCATAGCCAGCTCAGCTTGGGGTATGTCGGTAAATAGTATCTTCCACAGTCAGACTAAGCATTGCATTGACCATGTATTCAGTTATTCAGTTCAGATCAGCATGTTGTGATATTCATGTTCAGTTACTTGGTCATTACATACAGTTACTCTTCAGTTCATGTTTCAGTATACACTTCTATATCAGTATCTATGTTTTAAAGCTTGGGTATATATCCTGCATGCTCAGTACATCCGAAGTTATGACGCATACTTTTGTTCTACATTATTTCATGATGTAGGTTCAGGCACTCAGCATCCAGACCGTGCTTAGCTCGATTTCCAGTCCTTACTCAGCAGCCCAGTGGTGAGTCTTCATAGATTCGAGGATGATAGTTAGATTTGATTATTTTAGTATTTCTAATTCAGTTTAAGACTTTTAGAGTTAGTTGGGGGCTTGTCCCAGTAACTCACTTCCGTTAGAGGCTTTCAGACATAGACTAGAATCAGCTTGAGTATTTCAGTTATTTTTAGACTTATTATGTTTTCAATTATATATATATATATATATATATATATATATATATATATATATATATATATAGATTCATACCTACTTGGATTCTTTTTCCCGATTTCCATGTATTTTAAATTAGTTCAATTTTCCGCTCAGTAAATTTAATCAGAATTACATAGACATGATAGACCATGGGTTAGCTTAGGGTCACTTGTGACACTAAGCACCATCTAGCCTCGGGGCTTGATAGTTGATGTCAGTTGTCGGTTTGGTAGTCAGTTGTGGCCTTATTGGCCATGGTGTTTGTTGTGGTGGTTAGCCTTGGGTTGTACTTTTGTTATATTCGAGTTTATTTCCATTGTGTTTCTTTTGGTTTGACTTGGCCTTAACAGACCACATATATTGTTTGGTTTGGTTTTAGTTGTTTTGCTCAATAAAGTGAGGCAGTGGGTGCCAGTTTCCGTTCCTCAAGTTTGGAGCATAACAGAATGCTTGTTTGAATTTGACTCTAGTAAAAACTTATACGAATACTCAATCAGTTGGGAAGCTTTCAACTAAACTTTATTCTAGTGGTTTCTTATGATCTTAATTCATCTCTAATACACTTCACACACTTAATACTTGACCATTAAACCTAGGTAAAATAAAATTCACCAAGTTTGGGTCTAATTACATACGTAGAGCGGTCCAAATCTTAGCCTGAAAGTTCAAGGTGTTACAGGTTCTTTAGCTGCATTCGAGAAATAGAAGTGAGAACTTGTTTTCACACCTGTCATGGTTACATTCGACTAGACATTGCCATTTAAGTTGATGTGTGACGCTTGTGACTTCGCAGTGGACGTAGTTTTGGGTCAGTGAATTTTCACTCAATATATTATGTCAACAAGGCATTAAATTGAGCTTAGTTCAACTACACTATGACAGAGAAGGAGTTTCTTGCAACCGTTCTTGCATTTAACAAATTCTGGTCTTTCTTAGTTGGGGCTAAAGTAGTGGTTAATAATGATCATGTGACACTCAGACTTTGACAAGAAAGATGCCAAGCCCAGGCTAATTCAATGGATATTACTACTTCAGGTATTTGATTTGGAGATTTGAGATCTGAAAAAGTGTTAACATCTAGCAGTAGATCACTTGTCACGCTTAGAAGGCAAAGATTATATTGATGAGTGTAGAGCAACCAATGAAGAGTTTCCTGATCAGAAACTTTCTACTCTAAGTATTGAGGAGTCACTTGATTATGGGGGGAATGTAACTCTTTTTTTAGGTGGTAAATGGTCAGAGCATACAACCTCAGTAAATTTGGAGGATAATTAGTTGGTCATGATGTATTGTTGTGCCACGATGTGTAATGACCCTTACAGTCATTCCTGCATTTACGCTTTTCTGGTACTGCTAGAGCATGCCTATAGCAGTCAAAAGTCATTTCTGGCTTGCTGGGACTGGTGGATCGGTGCTCTGGCCGTTTGTTTGGTCTTTATGGTCATTTTCCTATTTTAGAGATAAGTCTTAAGAGTGGAGTTATCGAATCGTGCGATAGTGAATTTTGATCGTATGCCCTCAACTGACCTTGTGGTCAGATCGATCCGGATTTGAGGTGTCATATGACCTTAACTTTTGTCCCATATCAAAGGCTTGCGAGCCTAAATTTGAGAACCTTATTAACATCGCGCGTACTTGAAAATATTTGATTTGAACGTTGAATTCGGTAAAAAGTCTTATTTTTCTAAAAAAAATTCAAATATTTATGAAAAAAATACTTTTGATATGATATATTTGTGTATGTATTTATTTTATAAGAGTTTTATAAATTATTAATATTTGAACGAAGATAGTAAACTTAGTTATGTTCAAAATTATTATTATAATATAGTAAGTTTTATTTGAAATAATTTTTTATTTATTATGATATATTCAAAAAAAATTATATTTATTTTATCACGAACCTATACAATATCCGAATGCATACATAATGGACTAAAAAGTTGTGTAGTGATAGCAATATACTTCCACGTGGAAGTGAGTGTGAATGGTAAAATAATTGTTTCAAAAGGTGCCACTACTTTTCCATTTTAGTCTATGTGTCATCTATATATATATACATATGTACTTCAGCAAATTCACTATTTTCAATTTGAAGAATATGGCAGTAGTAATTTTCATTAAAAAATTGAAATTGTTTTGTCAAGTTACATCTCAAGAATCGATTTTTCATTACAAAGTGACTTCCTTAGCATAAGCAGTACTTGTATATTCATGTTGCAAGACTAATTTCATAGAAAACTATTTTCAAATGCTATATTTGATCGTTAGAAATAAGAATCGATTATATATGTCAAAGTTATTCAAGCCCAAATTCGAGTTTGATTTTATTTCGGAGCTTCTCAAAATGTTTTGGGCTTGTACATCATCGTTATAGCATCTTGTCATCGGACAACAGGTAGGTTACGATTTAACTCTTTTAGACTTCACATTTATAAGATATAATTGTACTTAATAGAATCCTTGGGTTGGGTTTATTAGCTTGGTACCCTAGACCTTGTTCGTTTCTTCATGTCCGTCTTATTTTTGCTCTGTTGACTGTAGTATTTGTGGTAGTTGATAGTATCACCCTTGTGGTCCTGTGTGGCCTTGTTTTTGACTCTGAACAATAGATGGTGGGTTATTTTGGAATGTCTATGAGTCTCGGACATTAATACCGTTATTATAGAGCTGGTTATGTTTGTTGTAGAGCGATTGGAGCCTGTGCAAGGACGATAGGTTGATTATGAGCCATTGGGCTACTGTTTGTGATTGAGCATGCCATTATCATTCAAATAAAGAGATTTCTACATGATTTTACTATAATTTTGGCTTCGAGCCCACTTTAAATGGTTTTCTTAACCTTGCATGGCCCAGAGGGCCCATTTTCGGTAAAAATAGCTATAAAGGGTTTGGAATTCTTTTCATGGATCTTCTTGGGATAAGAAAAAGTTAAAGAGATAATTTAGCACTATTTTCATACTTAAACTAGACCCGGTTGAGCTGTGGTGCTATACATGCTTTACTATTGACTTGAAGTGATACTACACTCGATCACATCGAGAAGCAGCCTAGTTTTACTACTGTTTTAGATCCAGTTATATTTGGCCACCCTTGTTGCGGTTTTTGAGACTTGATTCACTGATTTTGACCCGGGTAGAACTTCGAGCATGCATTTTCGAGCTGTGGTGACTTATTTGGATCCGACTACACTCCAGATGATTATTTTAAGATTATGAGATTTAGTATTGCATTTTACGAGTAGAACTTCATGGACCTTGCCGATCTAGACCAGGGGCTACATGTTGCGAGTGCTGAAGGAGGGGTGTACGGTGGATTTGAGGTACTCGTGGGAATCCCTTCCATGGATCCTGCCTCTATTGGACCTTTTAGGTACCGAAGGGGGTAACATACGATACTACTATCACTTGGTTTCAATATATCATATCATATCATGCATATTGTGTTCGGATCCACCCTTGTTTGTTGTTTGCTCAGTATATGCTCTGGTAGTATGGGATGCCAGAGGGTTTGGTTTCACTTGTATGTGTTCCTTGGGTGTATAGGCGCTCATGGGACAGTAGGTAGACTTTTATTTATTGTTATTCTATCGCGATACTGATCCTGATTATGGTTACATGCGATGATTAGAAACTGAGAGTTGTATTATGTTCATTTGGTTCACCTGACAGTTATACTTGGGTCAGTGGTCGTTGCTTTCTGGTTTAAGAGTGGTATTACTAGTATGACTTGGTTGTTAGTCTTGTTTTTGAGCATGTTATCATTATTTTCCTTTCCTCCTTCCCTTTTACTTGATGTTATTGATATACCACCTTCTTCTTTAACTCTTTTTATATTTATTGTTATTGCATGGAGCTCAGGTGCATTTCTTTCCTTCCTTCACCTGATTCTGTGAGATGTGTATTTCTATTAGCTAGCCTAGCATGATTGTTTTTGCCTTGTAACCTTTCTGTCCTAGCTTCCATGTGCTTGCTCGTTGACTACTTGTTTCTTTACTGCTATATTATTGCTTTTATATCTTATAAGCGTCCATTCGGCCTATGATACCTACTGGGTACCCGTTGCTTTGCAATTGGTGCTCATACTACACTTCTGTATCTTTTAGGTGCATATCCGAGTGAGTTGTCGTTGCTGACTGTGCTGCCTCGTGCGAGTTGCTTTTGGACCATTCCAGACTGAGGGTGAGCTCTTGGCGACTGGAGCTTAGCTTTAGTTCATCTTTTGTATTATGTACTCTTTTACTATTTAGAGACATATGTGTATATCATTTTGGATCCTTTTGTACTCCGTATACTTAATCTTTGCTCTTATACTATGATACTAGGTTTTAGGGTTGGCTTAGCTTCCGCTTATATATATATATATTCCTATTGTTGATTCTTCTTTTATTTCCCTTGCTTCTGCATGCATATACTGTTCTCCCACTTGATTGGTTGATAGTAGCCCATTACTTACTATTCCTGGCTACGGGGATTGGTTTGCCTACTAGGGGGATGTAGGTACCATTATGACCGAGAAATCAGGTAGTGACAGCTTGGTTTCTGAGCCTAGGTTCACCGGTGTCATTGGTATAGGAGCCAATATCTAGTAGAGTCCTGCGAATCAAGAAAGATACATCCGTACTCAATCTTTGGGAGGCTGCAGTAGCATCTGAGGAAATATGAATCTCTTATTGCTTCTATATCATGCGTTTTATCCTTGATGGTTTCCTGAAATTTCACTTATTCTAGTTCATTCTCCCGCAGATGGTTCGTATGAGAGCTTCAACATCAGGTGGGGGCAAGCCTTCGGTTTTAGCACCTCTGACTCCAGCTAGGGGCTGGGGAGGTCGTATAGGTAGAGCTAAGGGTTGTGCCCGAGCAGCGATATGCGTTAGAGCTCCTAGGCTTGAGGTTGAGCCCGAGTTTATTCCAGAGCATCAGCCTATGGACCAGGGGACAACCCGGGTACCACCAGTGCCAGCACCAGTTTCTATGCCAGCTTCATCCCCAGCTCAATCTTCAGGTATTCAATGTTTACTTCTACAATTATTAGGTATGATCGGGGATCAGCCTGTTGAGGTAGCACAAATATCTGCTTAGGGGGCAGCCTTAGGTGCGCAGAGTTCAGGAGTGCAGCCCACTACTGCAGCTCCCCAGGCTTAAGTTCTTCTGGTTCCATCTGTCGCACAACCTCTTTCTCCTTGCCCAACTATGATAGATATGAAGCAGAAGGCATTGGGCAAATTTCTGTGATTGGCTCCACCTAGATTTGCTGGTGCACCTAGTCAGGATCCACATGATTTTATCACTACATGTGAGGAGATTCAACATCATTTGGGTCTACTGGAGACTCACGGTATTGGATACACTACTTATCAGCTGGAGGGCCCAGCTAAGTTATGGTGGAGGGCCCAGGTTGCTTGCAGACCATCTTTATACCCTCTGTTGTCTTGGTCAGAGTTCTATGAGGTCTTTATGGCTAAATTTATACCCCAGAGTGACCGTGATCATCGTAGAGAGAACTTTACCAGACTTATGCAGGGTTCTATGACCGTATCTGAGTATGAGACTCGCTTCCACCAATTTTCTCCATTTAGGGCTATGATCATGCCTACAGAGCACGATAGAGTCCATAGGTTTGTTTGGGTATTGCAGACAGAGCTTAGACAGACAGCTGAGCTACTTATTGTCGGTGGTCGATCATTTCAGGCCATCACAGATTATGCTCGTATCGTGGAGGATTTGCACCATCATAATCTTAGGGTTAGGGATAAGAGGCCATGTCACCATGGCATCTACAGTGGTTCCTATCACAGTGATATAGGTTTAGGCATGTAGGGCGGAGGTTATCAGACACAACAACACCAGGGTCAGTCTAGTCTATCAGTTCAGGCTTCAGTTTAGACATCTGGTAGTTCTCAGTTTGAGAAGGAAAAGAGTAACTAGCAGGGTTATAGTGGCCAGACTCTGAGGGGTTCAGTTTCTGGAGCATCATGCTATGGTGGCCACATGGGTTCAGCTGGTTTATCTCAATAGTAGAGGCCGTTAGGGGCTTTCTATGAGTGTAGAGTTATTGGGCACTTTGCTAGAGATTACCCACAGTGGGGTACAGTTCAGCCAACCACTCAACCGACTGAGCCTATCCATGCAGTTCAGCCACTGGCTAGAGAGGGTGGTAGTCAGGCTAGAGGTGGTTCCCAATATAGTAGGATAGATAGTAGGGATGGCGGTCGGTCAGAAGGTGGTCGGCATCAGTTTTATGCAATCCCTAGGAGACCAGAGGTAGAGGCCTCAGATGCTGTGATCACAGGTATAATTTTTGTATGCTGTCAGTCAGCTTTGGCTTTATTTGATCTTTGATCTACTTGCTCGTATGTCTCTGCCTACTATTTACCTTATTTGGGATTGGCTAGTGAGCCATTATCTGTACCTATATCTGTTTTAACCCCAGTTGGAGATTCTTTAGTAGTGGATCAGATGGTGAGATCCTGTATGATTTCTATTAGAGATATTGAGACTTGGGTTGATTTGATAATTCTTTATATTTTAGACTTTGATGTCATTCTGGGCATAGACTGGATATCCCCTCATCGTGTGGTTTTGGATTTTTGTGCCAAGACCGTTACCATAGCCATGCCCAGCACATCCCGATTGTGTGGCAGGGTTCTGTCAGCCGTGCACCATCTCGGATCATCTCTTATCTTCAAGCTAGGAAGTTAATTTCTCAAGAGTGTTTGGCTTATCTAGCATATGTTCGAGATGCTAGTGCTGACCCTTCTTCCCCTGAGTCAGTTTCTATGGTTAGAGACTTCCTATATTTGTTCCTTATTGACCTGCCAGACCATCCACCCGAGAGAGATATCGACTTTCCTTTTGATTTAGAGCCAGGCAGTAGGACAATTTCCATTTTCTCTTACCATATGGCTCCAACTGAGTTCAGAGAGCTGAAGGAGCAACTCTAAGACTTATTTGCTAAGGGTTTCATTAGGCCGAGTTTATCGCCATGGGGTGCTCCTGTTTTATTTATGAAGAAGAAGGATGGGTAAATGCAGATATGTATTGATTATCCATAGCTAAATAGGGTGACTATGAGGAATGGGTATCGACCTTCCATAGCAGCACCTTTGACTAGGCTGACTAGGAAGGATGTCCCATTTTAGTTGTCAGATCAGTTCGAGGATAGCTTTCAGAGGCTTAAGGTCTTGTTGAGGTCAGCTCTAGTGTTAACTTTGCCAGTTGAGGGTCAGATATTCTCGGTATATTGTGTAGCTTCAGGGGTTGGTCTGGTTGTTTATTGATGCAGCAGGGTCATGTGATAGCATATGCATCGAGGAAGCTGAAGGTTCATGAGCGCAACTACCCCACTCATGACTTAGAGTTAGCGATAGTAGTCTTTGCGCTTAAGATTTGGAGGCATTACTTATATGAAGTTCATTGTGATATCTTCACCGATCACAATAGTGTTTAGTAATTACGAGTCAGCGAGAGCTGAACTCGAGGCAGAGGAGATAGATCAAGCTACTGAAGTATTATAACTTCACTATCTTGTATCATTCGGGCAAGGTAAACATGGTAGCGGATGCCTTGAGCCAGAAGGCGGTGAGTATGGGTAACCTAGCTTCACTTTCAGTTTCAAAAAGTCCATTGGCCTAGGACATCCAGTCCTTGGCTAACCGTCTGGTTAGGCTTGACTTTTCAGATCCTAGCAGAGTTCTTGCTAGTGTTGAGGTTCGTTCTACCTTGGTTGATCAGATTCAGAGCCATCAGTTTGAGGATCAGTGATTGGGTGACCTTCGTGATCAGGTTGTTCGGGGTCAGGCCAGCCGGGCTACTCTAGATTCAAATGGTGTTCTGAGGATTGATAGTTATATGTTTGTTCTGAGAGTTGGGTGATTTGATTCTATTGATTCTCCGTGAGGAACATTGTTCTAGATTTTCCATCCATCCTGGCGCAACCAAGACGTACAGAGATTTGAGACAACTTTACTGGTGGAGTGGTATGAAGTGGGATGTAGCAGAATTTTTATCTCGGTGCTTGAACTGTGAGCAGGTGAAGTTCGAGCACATTAGACCTGGTGGTTTGATGCAACGACTTCCCAATCCTAAGTGAAAGTGGGAATGGATTACTATGGACTTCATAGTTAGGTTGCCACGTACTTCTAGGAGTTTTGATTCTATTTGGGTGATTGTTGATCGGCTAACTAAGTCAGCGCACTTCTTCCTGATTAAGACTACTTATAGTACAGAGAGGTTAGCTTAGATCTACCTTTGTGAGATTTTTCGATTTAATGGTGTCCCATCTTCTATCATTTCATACCGCAACACTTAGTTCACCTCTCAGTTTTAGAGGGCTATTCAGCTAGATTTGGGTACAAAGGTTTAGCTTAGTACTGCATACCACCCCCAGACAAATGTCCAGTTTGAGAGGACTATTCAGGTCTTGGAGGACATGCTTCAGGCAAGTGTTCTTAACTTTGGAGGTTCTTGGGATCAGTTTATGCCTTTGTCCGAGTTTGCTTATAATAATAGTTTTTATTTGAGTATTGGCATGGAACCTTTCGAGGCTTTGTATGGTAGCGTTGCAGATCTCCGGTTGGTTGGCTTGACGGGTTAGAGTCTAGGCAACAGAGTACAGATTCGCTTTGTGATTTCTTAGATCGAGTACGAGTGATTCAGGATAGACTTCAGGCAGCTCAGAGCAGGCAGAAGAGCTACGCTGATCATATACTTCGTGCTTTGGAGTTCAGTGTTGGTGACTTGGTATTCCTCTGTGTATCTCTCCTGAAGGGTGTGATGAAATTTGGTAGGCGGGGCAAACTTAGCCCTAGGTATAGATTGGACCGTTTGAGATTTTTTAGAGGGTTGGTTGTGTTGCTTACATGTTAGCTTTGCCTCCAATGTTTTTAGTTATGCACCCATTTTTCCATGTATCGATGTTGCGATGGTATATTCCAGATGAGTCTTATGTGTTGCAGTGGGATTCAGTTCAGTTGGATGAGAGTTTAGCCTTTATTGAGGAGCCGGTAGCTATTTTGGCTAGAGATGTCAGAAGATTGAGGTCTAGAGAGATCCCAGTTGTTAAGTTTCAGTGGAGGCACCATCAAGTTTAGCAGGCTACCTGGGAGACTTAGAGAGATATGCGGTCTTAGTATCCGCAACTATTTGAGCCCTCAAATACTTCCTTGTACTTGATTTTTTAGGACAAAAGTCTTTTTTAATAGTGGATGATGTAATGACCCTTCCGGTCATTCCCATATTTACGCTTTTCTGGTACTTCTAGAGCTTGCCTATAGTGGTCCCAAGTCATTTACAACTTGCTGGGATCGGTGGTTCGGCGCCCTGGCCGTTCGTTCGGTCTTTATGGTCGTTTCCCTATTTTACAGCTGAGTCTTAAGAGTGGAGTTATCGAATCGTGTGATAGTGAATTGTGATCCTATGCCCTCAACTGACCTTGTGGGCAGGTCGACCCTGATTTGAGGTGTCTTATGACCTTGACCTTTGTCCCGTATCAAAGGCTTGCGAGACTAAATTTGACAACCTTATTAGCATCACGCGTACTTGAAAATATTTGATTTGAACATTGAATTCGGTAAAAAGTCTTATTTTTCTAAAAATATTTTAAATATTTATGAAAAAAATACTTTTGATATGATATATTTGTGTATGTATTTATTTTATAAGAGTTTTATAAATTATTTATATTTTAATGGAGATAGTAAACTTAGTTATGTTGAAAATTATTATTATAATGTAGTAGATTTTATTTGAAATAATTTTCTATTTATTATAATATATTCAAAAAAGTTATATCTATTTTACCACAAACCTATGCAATATCCGAATGCATACGTAATGGATTAAAAAGTTGTGTAGTGATAGCAATATACTTCCAGGTGGAAGTGTGTGAGAATGGAAAGAAATTTGTTTCAAAAGGTGGCACTACTTTTCCATTTTAGTCTCTGTGTCATCTATATATATATACATATGTACTTCAGCAAATTCACTATTTTCAATTTGAAGAATATGGCAGTAGTAATTTTCATTACAAAAGTGAAATTGTTTTGTCAAGTTACATCTCAAGAATGGATTTTTCATTACAAAGTGACTTCCTTAGCATAAGCAGTACTTGTATATTCATGTTGAAGACTAATTTCATAGGAAACTATTTTCAAATGCTATATTTGATTGTCGGGAATAAGAATCGATTATCTACATCAAGTTCAAGCTCAAATTCAAGTTTAATTTTATTTCGGAGCTTCTCAGAGCAGTTCGGGCTTGGAAATCGTCGTTCTAGCAGCTTGTCATCGGACGACAGGTAGGTTACAGTTTAGCTCTTTTAGACTTCACATATATAAGATATAATTGTACTAATTAGTATCCTTGGGTTGGGTTTATTAGCTTGGTACCCCAGACCTTGTCTGTTTCTTCATGTCTATCTTATTTTTGCTCTGTTGACTGTAGTATTCATGGTAGTTGATAGAATCACCCTTGTTGTCCTGTGTGGCCTTGTTTTTGACTCTGAACCATAGACGGTGGGTTATTTGGGAATGTTCGTGAGTCTCGAATATCGATACTATTATTATAGAGCTGGTTATGTTTATTGTAGAGCGATTAGAGGTTGTGCAAGGCTGATAGGTTGATTGTGAGCCGTTGGGATACTATTTGTGATTGAGCATGCCATTCTCATGCATATAAAGAGATTTCTACATGATTTTACTACGGTCTTGGCTTCGATCCCACTTTAAGTAGTTTTCTACACCTTGCATGTCCTTGAAGGACCATTTTTGGTAAAAATTTCTATAAAAGGTTTGGAATTATTTTCATGGATCTTCTTGGGGTAAGAAAGAGTTAAAGAGATGAATTACCGCTGTTTTCATACTTACACTAAACCCGGTTGAGCTGTGGCGCTGGACATGCTTTACTATTGACTTGAAGTGATACTATACTCGATCGGATTGAGCAACAACCTGGTTTTAATACTGTTTTAGATCCAGTTATGTCTGGACACCTTTGTTGGGGTTCTTGAGGCTTGATTCTCTTATTTAGACCCGGGTAGAATCCCGGGCATGCATTTTTGAGGTTTGGTGACTTATTTGGATTCGGCTACACTCTGGACGGTTATTTTGAGATTATGAGATTTAGTATGTGATCTACGAGTTAACCTCTATGGACCTTGTCAATGAGGACCAGGGGCTACGTGCTGCGAGTATCGGAGGAGGGGTGTACGATGGAGTTGAGGTACTCGGGGGAATTCCTTCCATGGATCCTGCCTCTATTGGGCCTTTTAGGTATCGAAGGGGGTAACTTACGACACTACTATCACTTGGTTTCAGCATATCATATCATATCATGCATATTGTGTTTGGATTAACCCTTGTTTGTTGTTTGCTCAGTGTACGCTCTGGTATGGTATGCCAGAGGGTTTGATTTCACTTGTATGTATTCCTTGGGTGTATGGGCGCCCGTGGGACTTTAGGTAGACTTTTATTTATTGTTATTCTATCGCGATACTGATCCTGATTATGGTTACATTCGATGATTGGAAAATGAGAGTTGTATTATGTTCATTTGGTTCACCTTTGAGTTATACTTGGTCAGTGGCCATTTATTTCTGGTTTAAGAGTGGTATTACTAGTATGACTTGGTTGTTAGTCTTGTTTTAGAGCATGTTATAGTTATTTTCCTTTCCTCCTTCCTTTTTACTTGAGGTTATCAGTATACCACCTTCTTTTTTAACTCTCTTTATATTTATTGTTTTTTCATGGACCCCAGGTGCATTTCTTTCCTTCCTTCACCTGAGTCTGTGAGATGTGTATTTCTATTAGCTAGTCTAGCATGATTGTTTTTGCCTTGTAACCTTTCTGTACTAGCTTCCATGTGCTTGCTCATTTTTTCTGGGACTACTTGTTTCTTTTTTGCTATATTATTGCTTTTATATCTTATATGCGCCCAGTCATCCTATGATACCTACTGGGTACCCGTTGCTTTGCAATTGATTCTCATACTACACTTCTGCATTTTTTGGTGCAGATCCGATTGTGAGTTCTCGCCGCTGACCGCTGATGTGACGCTAATTTACGTCACTTTTGACTCCTTTTTACTAAGAACAATCGTACGTTTTCAAGCAACCGTTGTTGTTTTTGATGTTTTTATGTTGTATTTGTAGGAAATGGAAGCAAACACGAAAACGGAAGAAAATACGAGAAAAACGAAGTTCTGCCTAAGAGTGACGGGCCGTCACACATGTGACGGTCCGTCACTGGGACCGTCACTCCAAGGCAGACTTCCAGGCGGCACCACTGCCTAGCAGTGACGGTCCAGGCGACGGTCCGTCACTGCCGTGACGGTCCGTCACCCCTGGCCGTCACGCTTAGGCAGTGACTCAGTCAGCGACCTGCATTTTTGGGGATTCCTAGCCCGTTTTGGAATTGGTTTCTATTACTCCTATAAATACCCCATGTTAGGTTATGTTAAAGGTGTCGAATATTATTTTAAATTATTCACCCATTAGTTTAAACACGTTTTTGGTCGGTTTTTGAGCGAAACAACGCGGTTCATTGTCTTGAATTCGTGTCTTGATTCGTTCGTGAGTTCTTGGTGTTCTTGTTCTTGGATATTGGAAGATTGATTGTTTTCATTACATTGTAAGACTTTTCTTCCTTTTATTATGAATACAACTATTTTCTCTTATTTATCGAGCATGAGTAACTAAAACTCCCGCAATTAGGGTTGTGGGAGCCATGGCAAACGTAGCGATTTAGATTTCCGGGTAGCGTTGGGTTCAATTTACATGTAGTCACGTTGTTAATCATACTTTATGTCACGTTTTCTAGTGGTTGCAAACATTAGAACATGCCTAGGTTTAATTTGCTTGAGTAAAGAGATTAAAACCGGGAAAACTTGATTAACAACAAGGATTCGAGACTACTAACTCTCGTCTAATGATTAATGCCGTAACTGGATTAAACTACTTGATGTTAGGATTGAAAGCTAAAAAGCACATCTTTTCGAGGTCGAGAGAATAGAAAAGGAAATTTGTTTATTTGGTCGAGAGACGTTTAGACAATACAATTGACGCAATCACATCGTGACACGCATATAGAAAGAACCCGGTTAAGCCTAGAATCGATATTGTTACAACGCCATGGTGAACACGTCCCTAGTTCATTCTCTCCTATTGATTATTTCTTTTACATTATTGTTGCTTTTGTTTACGAATTGTTCACAAAAACCCCCCTTTTATTTATCGGAAACATTTGATCACTAGTCATCTACTTCACTAAAGTCTTAATCTTCACCATATTCTCTGTGGGATTCGACCCCAACCTTTGTTTGGGTTCTTTACTTGACAACGATCGCTTACGCTTCATTAATTTGAGGTGTAGTTTGAGCGTTATCAAAAAGTGGCGCCGTTGCCGGGGAATACGGTTTTTGATTAAGTCTGGTGTGTTTATTTGACTCTTAGTCATACTTTCCTGCTTTTACTTTTATTTGTTGTTTTTGTTTATTATAGGGTATATAGTTGTGCATACGGTTGTGTATTAAGTCTGGGGTGTCTTGATGAAGTCTGAGTAATCAAGACACCCGCGTCGTGCCGCGACGTTAAATCAGGCGCTGTATGGGAGGCAACCCATAAATTGTTGAGTCACCCTGTGAGTCACCACCGAGGGTTTTTGTTGCCGTGTTTCTTTTCCCTCCGGTGTGCTATCTAGTAGAACCGGCATGTTTAGGTTGTTTTTTAAAATTTTTTTTAGTGTCTATAGCAAAGCATGCGATTTCTTATCAAAGTAGCGCCCCTTTAAAAAAAAAAATTCTGGTTTTGTAGCTTATGTTGAAACGATTGACTGTCTGGATCCTTGTATGTCATTGTGTGATTATGAGTAGGAATGAGTATGCTTAAGCCGAGCGGTGTTTGATAGTTGGTAGCGATATAGTTTCTTGGTGCCAAGAGCGTGTGAGATAATTGTATAAATTCTTACTCTGTGCATGCATCTAGAACTTGCCCGGTCTATTTTGTTAAGTTTGAAGTTTGGTTGCTTAGGAAAGGATCACAGGCCCTTTTTGTGTGCAGTCCACTTAACCTAAAAGACCGTCCAAATATAAATAATCCCTTGATCCCTGTTTGAGCCATAATTGACCGGATTCTTTCAATAACCTGTCACCATTCCCGTTTAACTTTGAATCCCTATTCTGGCCCTGGTCCTTCCTTGGACATCGTGCACCTCGACTCAGGCAATCAGCCTAAGTTGAGGGTGGCTACTATAGAGGTAAACCCTGTTTTGGCCCTGGTCCTTCCAGGTGAATGATAAGAAAAAGAGGATAGTGAAGATTGGTTGTGAATAGAGTGAAAATCCGGGTGTGTGCCTAAGAAAAGAAAATAAAAAGAGATGAAAAAGATCGAAAAAGTAATAAAAAGAATTCTCAAAATAAAGAGACCGCACCTGTAGCTAGAAAGAAGGGAATAAAGAGGTGAAGAAGGATGGACAAAGTAACGTTATGTGGTAAGAAGACGTCGGTAGTTCCAAGGAGGGCTTAGTCACTAACCCCTAAATGTATCCTACCTGCACCCGAAGCCTCATTACAAGCCTAAACAAGTCCTGTAGTGATCCTGAGTAGCTTTCTGAAGAATCGAAATAGAATAGTAAGGGAAAGCCTATGGTATCGCATGTGCATTGTTTGAAATCGTTTGTGAGTGTGAGCGCTTACTTAGTCCCAAATCTTGTGTGTGGGATTTCTTTGTGGTGAGGGCACCAAGAGGTCTGTATTGTCTATTGATTGTTAGGATAGCTGCGCGTGTGTATGCATAATGTTCTATCATATCGGAATGACATGTTTGGATCCTTGCAAGTTAGTGTTTCATACATTTGTGTGCTACAAGGGAGCTTGATTTAATTGAATAAGTTTGAATGACCATGAGTTGCTATAGACATGAGTTTGTGTTCTTAGTAGAGTCGTATTATTGTTTTATGTTATGTTGCGTGAGGACAAGCGAACGTTTTAAGTTGAGGGTGTTGATGTGACGCTAATTTACGTCACTTTCGACTCCTTTTTACTAAGAACAATCGTACGTTTTCAAGCAACCATTGTTGTTTTTGATGTTTTTATGTTGTATTTGTAGGAAATGGAAGCAAACACGAAAACGGAAGAAAATACGAGAAAAACGAAGTTCTGCCTAAGAGTGCCGGCCTGAGTGACGGGCCGTCACACATGTGACGGTCCGTCACTGGGACCGTCACTCCAAGGCAGACTTCCAGGCGGCACCACTGCCTAGCAGTGACGGTCCAGGCGACGGTCCGTCACTGCCGTGACGGTCCGTCACCCCTGGCCGTCACGCTTAGGCAGTGACTCAGTCAGCGACCTGCATTTTTGGGGATTCCTAGCCCGTTTTGGAATTGGTTTCTATTACTCCTATAAATACCCCATGTTAGGTTATGTTAAAGGTGTCGAATATTATTTTAAATTATTCACCCATTAGTTTAAACACGTTTTTGGTCGGTTTTTGAGCGAAACAACGCGGTTCATTGTCTTGAATTCGTGTCTTGATTCGTTCGTGAGTTCTTGGTGTTCTTGTTCTTGGATATTGGAAGATTGATTGTTTTCATTACATTGTAAGACTTTTCTTCCTTTTATTATGAATACAACTATTTTCTCTTATTTATCGAGCATGAGTAACTAAAACTCCCGCAATTAGGGTTGTGGGAGCCATGGCAAACGTAGCGATTTAGATTTCCGGGTAGCGTTGGGTTCAATTTACATGTAGTCACGTTGTTAATCATACTTTATGTCACGTTTTCTAGTGGTTGCAAACATTAGAACATGCCTAGGTTTAATTTGCTTGAGTAAAGAGATTAAAACCGGGAAAACTTGATTAACAACAAGGATTCGAGACTACTAACTCTCGTCTAATGATTAATGCCGTAACTGGATTAATCTACTTGATGTTAGGATTGAACGCTAAAAAGCACATCTTTTCGAGGTCGAGAGAATAGAAAAGGAAATTTGTTTATTTGGTCGAGAGACGTTTAGACGATACAATTGACGCAATCACATCGTGACACGCATATAGAAAGAACCCGGTTAAGCCTAGAATCGATATTGTTACAACGCCATGGTGAACACGTCCCTAGTTCATTCTCTCCTATTGATTATTTCTTTTACATTATTGTTGCTTTTGTTTACGAATTGTTCACAAAAACCCCCCTTTTATTTATCGGAAACATTTGATCACTAGTCATCTACTTCACTAAAGTCTTAATCTTCACCATATTCTCTGTGGGATTCGACCCCAACCTTTGTTTGGGTTCTTTACTTGACAACGATCGCTTACGCTTCATTAATTTGAGGTGTAGTTTGAGCGTTATCAACCGCGTTGACTCGTGCGAGGTTCTTTCAGACCATTCGAGACTGAGGGTGATATCTTGGTGACCGGAGCTTAGCTTTAGTTTATCTTTTGTATTATGTACTATTTTACTATTCGGAGACATATGTGTATATCATTTTGGATCTTTTTGTACTCTATATAGTTAGTCCCGACTCTTATACTACGATACTAGGTTTTGGAATTTGTTTAGCTTCCACTTACATATATTTATATTCCTGTTGTCAATTTCTTCTTTTATTTCTCTTGCTTCCGCATGCGTATACTGTTCCCCCGCTTGATTGGTTGATAGTAGCCCATTACTAACTGTTCTGGGCTACGAAGATTGGTTTACCTACTGGGGGGGTTGTAGGTGCCCCCGAGAAATTGGGTCGTGACACGATGTTAAACTAGGATCTTATTGGGATGCAACCCAACTTTATTGCTTTATTTTTTTATGATTATCATTTTATAGTTGATTTGTTTTTTTAGGAAGACGAGCATGAAAGCAAGGCGATTGGAAGATAGCAAAAGTGAGCTTTATGGTTTGAGCTAAGTGTAGGATTCCCACGTGAAGAACCACGTATCGGAGAAGTCTGAGTATCTCATATCATGAGCTGCTAATGTGTCGGCTTTTAGCCATCTAGGATGTTTCTTTTACCCTTGTTTTATTTATGGTATCTACTGAGGACAGTGCACAATTTAAAGTGTGAATGGGGAAATTACTTGGATGTTGCTTTTATGTTCTACTATATTAATGTGTCGTGCTAGAAGTTAGCTTTGTTAGTATAAGCCTTGGGTGTTGTTCATTTTTTTACCAAGGGAGTCCGTTGAACCAAAAGGTTTTTTAGTCATAGTCTATAGAATAAAAGAAGAGTAACCCAAATGCCTTTTGAATGATAGATGCTTAATTTTGATATGCTAAAACAACGTTAGGTAACTCTCATAAAAATGTTATGCAAAAGGTAGATATATTTTATTGGAGACACTTATGCTCTAAAATTGACTATAGATGAATAAATTAGGCTTGAAAAAATTTCATTTTTTTATATTGTTACGTAGAGAGTTGATAGGGAACTAGTTTTACTAATTTGTGTGCCATTGTGTGGTAAGAATTTTATATATTCCATGTGTATGTTGATATATAGAACTTTCTCGGTGTGTTTATGAAGTAAAACAAGGTGTTGATTTGTAGGATATGATTTAGGCATTTCTTTGTTGAGCAAATTTTTGACTAAATATTCTCCTACCCTATCATTATCCATAGTTAGCCCCTTTGAGCGTATTAGCCTATTTATTTGTTAGCCGCTTAACTAGTCCTTCCCCATTTATTGATCAACCTTGCATTAATTTAATTCAAAAAACTAGTGCACTTTAAAGTAAAAAAAATTAAAATTAAAGGGAAGAGGAAGGTGATACAATAAGAATTGGGGTGGATATAAAAGAAAGTTGATTGGTGCCTAGACATAAAAGTTTAAGTCTGCTGATAGTGAGGTATGTTCTGGGCTGGGGTATTCACTCTCACAAAAGCATACATGGTCGCAAGTAATAAAGTAATTATAAAATGATCAGGGTTGTCAATCCCATAGGGACTTGTTGCGAACAAGCTAGTGATATGCTACTATGGTTGTAAAAGTTAGTGTTGTTCGATTTTAAAGATGGGAGTTTGTTTATTATTCTACTTAAGTAACTAAAGCAATTTCGAGTAAGAATTAAGGTTGATCAAAGAGTTATTAAGACCTAAGTTTATAGTCTTGGCGTATTCACATCGTATATTTCATATAGTTGTTTAATCATGATTAAGATATCCACCAAACTGATGAATCACATGGTTGATATTATGGTCATGGGCTCTCGCTCGTCTAACATTCTACCCCAATTGGACTCCTAACTACACCATTGCTCGGGGATAGATAAACCAATTCGAATGCATTAAGTTATAATCATATATTTAACCCAAGTAGCATGATCTAGGTACGTCTCCGTCCTAGCACAAATTCTTCAGTTGACTCATCCTACTCTCCTTGACCCACGTTCTATTTCTAGCCTCTGTCCCTCAAGTCCTTCTAGAAATTTCATTTATTTTATTGGTCGCAAAGAAATAAAATAGTAATCACAATGTTAAGAGATCAAAATATAATGGTAGATTCTACAAAAGCAAACTATATTAATATAACGATGTTCATACTATGGATAAAACCCTAGAAACAGGGCTTTTAGCCACTCATAATTTGATTACAAACAAATAAAGTATACGAAGAATGAAATAAGCTAAGTAAAAGAGTATAGCGATAAACCTAAGTGTTGAAGCGTTGTTATCTCTGTGTAAACTAACCCTAAACTGAAAAACTATCAAAAACTATGTTTAAAATTACCTAGGGGTATTTATAGCATTTTAAAATACTGTTGAAACCCCTCCAAATAAAACTAGAAAAAGGGAGAAAATTCCCTTTTGGACTGCCTTAGCTTGCGGCGCAAAATGCCTCCACTCGCCCTGGGGCTCACACCGTGAGCTCCTTCTGCTTGCTCTAGTTTTGTCCTTTTTTGGGCATAAACTTGTGAAGGTGTGTATTTTTGGCCCCTCTTCATGGTGACACTCGTCCTACAAATCCAACGTCGCTCTAAGACTCAACTTTGTAAAAATTGCCCATTTATGCTCCTTTTTCGTCCCTTTTTGGCTTCTTTCACCTAAAATGCATAAAACACCTTATGTAAGTTCCAAATCATGAAATCAAGCATAAACTACAAGAATCAAACAAGAATATCATTACAATAAGGGTCAAATATGGATAAAAATAGTGGAAAAGAGTGTATCTCAAACACACATCAAGGTGAGTAAAAGCAAACAGAAAGAAAAAGTTTGAAAATCTTGAAAAAAATAGAGAGAACAGAAAATTTCTCCTTACTATTAGTGTGTGAAAAATAGGGCCAATGCTTAAAGATAAGTGGAGATATAAGGAGAAGCATAAGAAAAAGTTGAAATTTGGGAGACATAAGGAAAGAGCGTAAATTGTTTGGAGTAAATATCTTAAAGTGCATAGGAAGAGTAGTCATTATTTTAACCACATATTTTCTACTCATCCCTTAGCTGACATTACAATCCATAAAGTCATTTCGGTCCTATGTTTCTATTGGGTTTCTTTAATAGAATATGATATTGAGGAAAAATCTATGGTATGTGTTGTATGCATGTGAATTCTTTTCTTAGAGTGAGAAATATTATTTTACTTATATGCCCCCAGAAATTGTGATACATTGTAAATGTATGAGGGGCATCTCTTTTGCAAATTGAGGGCACATAGATAGTGTAAACTTGGAGATCTATTTGATTTCTCTACTTTATAATATGAATGTATTTTCCCTATATATTATGTTGGTGAGTTGGTTCTAGAGGCTTCATCGTCTTGATAGAATTATCTTTTTTTGAATTGCTAAATACACTTTGTATTGAGAGTTGCCTTGATGTTTAAAGTATCTTGATGATCTAGGTAGGAGAAAACCTATTTGATTGGCATATGCAAGTGGGTGATATGTTTTTAGTGTCTAGATAATTATTCGAGGATAAACAAAGATTAATGTGCGGGGTGATGATGTTGAGCGTATATACACTCCTTTTTGCATAGATTTTTCCATGTTTAAACTTTATTTTTAAGGATAATTCATCTTAATACTCTTAATTTATACTCATTTCTATTTTATGGAACATATGCAAGGTGCATTGTGCTTTATAGGTGAAAAGACCAAGAATTTGACTAAGTATGACATGAAAATAAGAGGAGCTTGTACATCCAAGCCTAGGGGCTCCCAGCTCCAAATCCAAAGCAAGGGGATCAAATTTCACTCCCCTCTGAAGTTTTATACCTATTAGAGCAACCCCTAGAGCACGCAGAAGAAGCTCACGGCACAAAGTCCAGGGCAAAGCCCATTGCCTCGCATCGCAAGGTATAGTACATGTGGGGAAAAATTCTCCTTTACCTTGTCTGACTAGGTGAGTGCGTTTATGTATTTTTAAATATTATACATATTGATCATAGTTATTTTTAAGAGAGACAAATATTGTTGAGGCATAGAGAGCAAGAGTGAAGGCACAATTCTCTTAAGGTTTACTCTTCATCATTTTATTTAGCATTATTTTTTGTTTGCTACATAAATAATAGCTTTTATAATTAGATTTTGAGTGGCTAAAATCCATCATTCTAGAGTTATGTCCATAGTATGAACGTTGTATTCTAATGTATATTTGTTATTGCAATTTTTGACCATATGTTTTGTTCTTATAATATTATGCTTACTTTTTTGTTGATATGCGACCAATGGGATAATGGGATAATTAACAGTAGTTGAAATGAGGAAAGTTAAAGATAGAACGTACGTTACGGTGAGAAGGATAAGTTTTGCAGAACGAATTGGTAGATAGGATGGAAATTATACCTAGTTTTCCTACTTATTTCCCACAAAGGAAGATATATAAATTTATTTAGATTATTTATGATTATCATCACTAAAAAATTAGGTATGAGGCTAATCGAGGCAGACAGTTAGAGGTTCAAAAGTCCATGAGTATAATATGAACCACGTGAGTCAACAAAATAATAGAAAGTAGGATAGCAACTGTATTTAGATATGACAAAATTATGCAAGCATTATATGTCTAGGTTTTATCTTTCTTGTGAACAACCTCTACGATATTAATCTCAATCACTTTCTTTCTTTAGTTATAAAAAGTAGTATAAATAAACTAACCAAACTCTTGAATTAGACAACACTTGTTAGTATAAATATAATAGATTAAATCACTTGCTTGGTAGCAAAAAGTCTATGAGATTTGAAATCCAATTTCTTGCAGACACTTTATTACCTGATGACCACGTACACTTATGTATATTATTGCCAGACAACTCCCACTTTTCATTTAATCAACAATATTACTGTGCCCTATAAATTTAAGTAGATGATCTACCTACCTACTTACTCACATTAAATTTTGGCCTAGTATTTTCTTAAGTAACATTCCTACTTGTCCTACATTTTCTTTATTTATCCATTTCATTTAATATAGGCTATATATACAAGTAGCTCAAGCAATTAGAATATCAAAATAAATAACTTAACCACATAAAAAGTCCAAAAACATTGGACATTTATGCTAGTAGGTGAGCCATATAGCTCACTCACTTTGTCCATTTTATTTCCTTCCAAAATCTTATGCTTTTCAACTATTACTTTTACTTTTTTTTTTAACTTTGAACACTTATACTTTATGCTCAATTGAAGACTGCTTTTCCCCACACTGAATTAATCTTGTCGATGGGTATATATGTTACTTGATTGTTAGTTGAAATCATGTAGACAGTATCTTCGTCAAACTCAAATAACTATTAATTTAGAACTCAGATAGACAAGAATTTTTTTTCCTAGAAACTAGACTCATATACCATTAATATGATGGGTAGTACACCCTCTAACGCTCCATATATTTAGATATATGCTCATTCAAAGTAACTTCATTATGTTGTATCACTTGAAGTAACTCTCTACAAGACATCCTTTTGACTTAAACTTTTGTTTTAAGGCTTCATTTGGCCTAAAATTTGGTTCAACACATGCAACAATCTTCATATATGTGTTCTTTAACATACTTATGCACTTACATCGTTGTCCTCTCAGTTTCACATAATTTATTGACATTTAAGTAGTTGCATATTAGCTTATACGTACAGGGTACTTCACCTACACAGAGCTTGATCATCATAATGAACACCATATGGAGACAACAAACTCATATGCCAACACAAAATGCTCAGATCTTGAACTACAAATAGGATAATAACCTAGAAAGTACATAGATCTTGGTTTAGAAAGCAAAAAGAGTATCAAATCAGAAGAACAGAGACACATACAATAGTGAAAATGTCACGATCCAAAGCCGGGCCATGATGACGTCTACATAACCCCCCAGTAGGCAAGCCAAATCCAATGATTCAGAAGACAATAATAACAATAAAACTAAGAAAAAGTGAAAGATATAAAGAAACGATAGGGCCAATAGCATATATATATACCAACGTACAAAATATACAAAAAATGGCCCTAAAGTGATCGAATAGACAAAAATATATACACGAGAACCAACCCAGACCTAGTGTCAATAGTACAAGAGCGACTAAAGTAAGGAGTGTCTATACAACAGACTCTGTCTATCTAAAATATAAAATATAGACAGGATGTACAAGATGGAAAGTATGTAAAGTCTCCAAAAGTGACGGGAGCTCACCGCGATCCAAACTACAATAGGCCTCGAATGACAGGAAGATCAGTAAGGGTGGCTCGTACTAGGTGTTGTATTAGAAAAATATGCAGAGTGTAGTATGAGTACCAAGACCACGGGTACTCAGTAGGCATCATAGGTCGACCGGGCGCAGAAAGATAACATATAAATAATAAGATACAAGAATGCAGTTAAAACACATGGATCCACCTAAATCTAGTTATAAAACCGAAAATCAAAACAACAAAAACAACAAAAGATGAAGTAATAACAAGATAAACTCACATAAGCCAACAATCCAAATGCACCCAAAGCCAATGCAACGCGATGCAACAATGATGTAATGTATGAATGTATACAAGTCAAACTAGGTATCTAGTACTCGGGCGCCCGGGATGGAACATCGAGCTTATCAAATGAGTGCAGGAAGGAAAAACTCAAAGTAGAGCATCGGGGCGCCTGAAAATGACCTTGGACTCATCAACATATGCATAAAAGTAAAACCCGAGATAACACATCGGGCGCCCATAATTTAACCTCGGACTCATCAACGTATGCATAAAAAGTAGTATTTTTCTCTTTTTCTCCCAAAATCAGTAACAATTCCAAAGCAATCCTTTTAAAAGCCCAATAATGAAAACCTAATAATTGTCAAGTGTAGGACCAAAACGCCTTAAAATCATACTTTTCCGTACCGATAATCATGACAATGCAGTATGAGCATATAAATTTCCATATTCAGAGAAAAAAGACACAAAAAGGTAAAACAGGGCAAAGCACCCTCCAAACCAAGAGAAACTGACCTGGAACTCTGTCCAAATCCAGGCTATGACCTCGGGCCCACAGTTACACATAACAATAGAATGAAGCAAAAAGATACTGAAAATAAAGCAAAAATCACCAAGAATCTCTACTCTACCTCTAAAACCTCCTAAAAGCATACTAAAGATTCTATACTAGCCATAAAGATACTACAAGCTCTTAGGCTAAGGATAACATAACAATTCTAAACTAAACTCTAAAATGGCCAATTAAAGTGATAAATAGGATTTAAGCCTAAATCTATCTAATATCAAAACTAACATTCCAATAACATATAAATATATATAATCTAAATAAACTCAGTCTAGAAAGTAAATCGTAACCTACCTCGTGGCCAAACTGGAAACACGAACCATTACTCATGTGTCTTACCCTTCCGAACAGCCTCAGAAAGCTGCCATGCTATCATGAACATAATCTGGGTATCAAGACGAGAACAATGACATCCATATTACTATACGAAAAATTGGACAAAAAATTGGGTCAAAAAATGACCCTCGGGGCCCGTGCAGCCAAATAGAAAATAAAATTCATAATTATGTACGCGGTGAATTGAGGAACCCATGCTAAAAATTTGAGCGCAAATGGAGTTTATTTTGGGGCAGAAAACAGCCCCGAAGTACTACTAATTCTTTGGAACAAAAGTGGAGAATTGCGATTTCAAGGGCGGAAACGTACCAATTTGGAAGCAAGAATCGACCACGGACAAGAACTACAGCTACTACGAATAATCAATCTCTCTAACACAGCTTTTACCCAAGAAAAATCAAGCTTTTAAGAGCCTCAACCATGGAGGTTTTTGAGCTTGAAGAGAAGAACAAGGCTTGAAGAAGAAGAGGCTTACCAACGATGAAGGAGCGAGATTAACGATAATTTGGAGAATTCCCACGAGCTCACACTGTTCTTGAGTAATTAGAGTTGAGAAAAATAAAGTTGGAGTTGAAAGAAGTGAAAGAAATAAGCTGAAAATTGTGAAAAATAAGAATTTAAAGGGGCTGGCCGCACGCTGGCGCCGTGGGCCCGGACTGCAACAAAAATCAGCAGTTTTCCAAACTTCTCCGGAGCATTTTGGGCACGATTTAATCCGGTACTCACAAACCAATAGAGATATTTGAGTGGAAATGATATTCCGGACTCAATGGAATCAACGAACTTACCAACAAAGATCGTTTTAAGGAAAAGTGGTCCCCATGTCAAAAACTAACTCGAAACTCAATATCCCAAAATAAGTCCGGAATCCCCGGGACTCGAGCCAAAGGTTTCCCTAGACCAAAGTCGGCATTTCGGAGCTAATAGCATAGACAGACTTTTCATCCAAGGCTGTCTTTTCCGAATGTTGACCAAAGTCAGCCCTACCAGCCAAATTGGCTTGAAAACACAGAAAGAAATATAAAACCAAACCGAAAGCACTCAGACCCAGACCAATGGTCTTTCTAGAACAAAATCCCCATTTTGGAGTCAACAGAACTGTCGAAATTCGATTATGAGCACGTTTACCAAGAAAGTTGGTCGAAGTTAAGGATTATATAAGTTCAAATTTTAGAATAGGGAAATGGTCATAACGACCTAACGAATGGCCCGGGCACCAAATCGTCAGTCCCGGAAAGTCATAAATGACCTGTAGCTGCTAAGGGAAAGCTCGAAACAAAGAAAAAGGATGAAAAACAGAAAATGACTTAGAGGGTCATTACAACATTCACTACTTAAAGAACTTTCGTCCTCGAAGGTTAGAAAAAGTATAGTACCATAAGACTTAAACAAAGACGGATACTAAGCCTGCACCACTCTCTAGAAAACCCAAGGAGCTTCCTCAATCGAACGGCACCCCCCAGAGCTAAACCAAAGGAAAACTACCAACCCCTAACACTTCACCAGCCAAACTAGACATCAACCTTTAACTTTAAATCCTCTAAAGATCTCCCAACCAAACTGACCCTCAAGAATTTCAACCGAAAGCAACAACACAACACTGAAGCCAGATATCCAAGGAGATCGACACACTGAACTCGAATCCTCGATACCGCAACAAAGATAACCTTATAGGATCACCAACCAAAACTCTAACTCATGAACCTGCTGATCTGCAAAAACCCTTTATTCCGACCTAAATTCTTTTGCATCGCAATCATGAAGTTTCAAATAAGCAAAACCCTAGAGCCTCTCTCGAAGTGTCAATAGTTATACTGGATATCCATAGTTCTCGTTATACTCAACCATGAGCGAAGTCACCTTTATACTCAAATTTAATCCAACTAAGTTATAGCTTACTATCCTTTGACACCCAAAATACTAACTCGAAGCGCATCCTCGAAAACCATAGTAGTTCTACCCCAAACGACCATCAACCATCGGACAAACCTTTTTTCTAAGACCAACCTCGTTATCTGAACCAACCATCTGAACCAACCGTCTGAACTTGACTGAAGCTTGCACACCAGGGCTAGAAAAAAGCATGTATGAGCACCCTGCATCGATGGAGAACCTTATGACCGTAGAACGATCCCAGCCTTGCTGAACTGTGCCAAGTCTGAACTGACTGAAATCGAATGGACAAGGGCAACCTGCCCAAAAGACCCAAACCAAAACCAAGACCCTGCAAGGAGTGTGGTAAGCCTACCACAAAGTCCGTAGCCACCAACTACGCTCCAGACTCTCAAAAATACCGCTACTGCTCTAAACACCCGAACACTATTTGAATTTTAAGATCACCTTACTAGTCTCACCTCAGGGAGAAGTCCTCCATGCCGCGAATATCAAGTCAAACACCCCATAGGCACTGATAGGGTACCTGAAGTCCAGGGTCGCCACCTAGATGTCGGCAAAGTCTTAACCCTCTAACTCACCCCTTTGGCATGAAACAACTGCTCTACTGCATCTGTATACAAACCAATAACTCTGAAGCATATAACATACCAAACTCCTGACCCACACTAGCAGAGCCCAAACAACACTGGAATAGCATACAATAGATAACCTCTCAGAGAACCAAGCCATTCCAAACTCTAACTCTTAAAATCACCAAGGCGACCATCGATATCGAGGTACCACTAGAACCTAAAGTAGCCCTGTCGGCTTCAACCTGCACAACCGGATCACATACAATATGTTGACACCCAATTTTGACCTCCCTAAAACCTCTCTCGGGCTGTTATTATACTAATTATTGTTATTTTTTAAGCTTAATTTTCCTCGCGTATTGCTTTTATTTACTAAGTAAATCACGTTTTTTATCGTCATCATGATACTTTTAAATTCGTATACAATTTTTAAATATATAATTTATTTCATATTATTACTATTCTTTTTCATAAATTTCATATGATATTACATGTCATTTATTTTACGTACAATATATATACGTAATTTATTCTTTTTTTAAAAAAAATAATTTGTCTTTTGATAATTATCATTAACTATTATTTTATCTACTAAATTTTATATACGTAGTAGTTTGTTTATTAAATAGCCGTCCGAATTCAATTTCTAATCTCAAATTATTTAAATCCTAGCCCCCTTTCTACCCAATTTATTTCAATTTTAGCCTAAGTCTGATTCAATCTCAGCCGTTGATCTAATACGATCAACGGCCGAGATCAAACCCCTTTTCTCTTTCCTTTTAAACAACCCCCAAACCTAACTTAATCCTCACTTCCACTTTTCTCCCTCAACAAAAACAATACCGCCGCCCCATACTATCTTCTCTCCTCTTCTCCCCCACCTTGGCTCCTCCACCGCCTTCACCACCACCGCTCCACCATCGCTAGTAAAGCGGTCAACAGCAACCACCATTGACAAAACCCCGACGAACCCTCTGCCTCTCTTCTCCATCGTCCGCCGCCGCTCCACCATCGCGGGTGAAGCGGCCACCAACTAAAAACCAGCTGCCCTTCACTCTCCTCATCTCCTTCACCTCTCCCACTAGCCGCTGATCTACACCGCGCCACCACCGATCGCCTTGGCTGGCAAATACACAAACGCCAGCCACCCTCTTTCCTTTACTCTTCCCCTCTCTTCACCACCACTATAATCCAATCGATGACCAGCCACCGCTGCTCCGACGGGTCTCCGTCCAAGTGAAAAACCCCTTTCTTTTTTTGGGTTTTTGCCAAGGAGATTCAATGTTACGAGGAGGTTTCCCTTTCCGACGAACATCAGACTCCAGCCAAACGTATGTTGCTCGTGAGTCTTCGGACAGTTTCATTAAAATATATGGAGAATTACCACAAATACATTCCGGGTTTGGTCTATTTCATAATTTAATCCTCTTTTCTTGCTGTTATGTGATTTTTAGATGCAAAACTAGTAATTTGGCTGCATTTTATGGTTGGAATTCTGCGATGTTGTGATAATTACTCCATTTGGACTGTCGTATGTGAAAAACAAAATTTGTTACGATTTTTTTTTACTTCTAGCTTAATTCTGAAAATTTGAATACATGTTCGCTAGCTGATTTCTAAGCATGCCTTGATTTGGTTCTGGACAGTGTCTTATTTTGTTTAGTATGTTTGGACTGGATTCCATCAAAATTAATTTGATTACATCTGTTCTCCTTCATTTGGTGGTGCCATCTTGGTACTTGTTTATTCTCAATGGCATTGATGAGTAATTGCTCTAATTGATCTCACTTCCTTGTGGGAATGGGAATAACTTTAGTGACGTGAATATTCTTAGTAAGTTTTGACTGACTCTAAGGGCTAATTGATCTCCTCTTATTTGAACAACTTTAATCCCTGCCTTTTGGTTAAATCTCGATTGAAGTATGTTGATTGATCTGCCTATTTCATAAAAAGGAAAGACTTAGCATATTTTATTTCATATTAATTGGTTTGCTATTGGACAGATTCCTACTTGCTTATTTATGGTAATTCCCAGTGGTTTTCTATTCTTAATTGATTTAGTCCACCTGTTTAAAGAAAGTGATTCTTTTAATTGATTCTCTAAATATCTTCCCTTCCATTAATTATGGACTGGATATATTTCATTGGCTATAAAAGCAGCCTTCTTTTTCATTTTACTCCCAGACTTGGACTGGAGACATTTTACTACTCTCATATTATTAAAAACTCTCTTCTATGAACAAGATTGTTGATTGCTAAGTCTCGTGTCTCAAATTTCTCTTATTGTTTACTGCAAACTGGTATGTCTTTTAATTCATATATATAATTTATGAACATGGTAGAAAGTATGACTATAGGAGTTAAAGCTAATAACTTGTTGACTACTTGATTATGTGATATGAACTGCCACTATTTGCAGATCATGTATTAGTTCTATGATTGCTGTGAACTTTCTTAGTGTTGTTTGGTACGTATGAAATAGAGGGCCTTAAACATATCCTATACCTTGACATGGGCAATGCCTAGAACCCTCGAGGTTCTCATAAAACTTTGCGATGTCAGGGACTAGTATTAGGAATTGTTATAGGCTTCTCTGGTTTTTTTGTATATTTATTTTGACAGGTTATTTGCTAGCGGATTTATTTGGAAACTGTGAAGAGCTGCCTGGGATTTGGGATTCTCCAAAGATTTGGATTTTTCTTATTCTCTTTACTTCCTTTCTCATTCATTTATTTGGTCTGTAATATTTATTGTATAAACTTCGATAATGTAATAAATATTTTGGGGGGACTGCTAACGAGGGAGGGGCAAACTACGTGCTACGTGTTCTATCTAATTGAAAACGTAGAAAGCATGCCTGTAGATATTGATTAAATGGTGGTTAACTTTAAATAACATATCAATAGGCTTAATAAGGAATTTCTAGCATATGGTAATTTGGTACAATAGGTTCCATGTACATGTTAAATTCGGGTTATGACGCTTGCAACTCTCAGTTCTGCATGTTATTTGTAACTTCTGCCGAATAGTTTATATAGCATGTTTTAAGTTGTAAACCCAGTTTCAGCAAATAAACTAGTTACCATATTTTAGTTTGTAAAGTTAGTTTCAGCATTTAAAATAAATTAGTTACCATGTTGTAGGTTTTAAAATCATCTTCATCTTTTAAGAGTCAGAAATCATGTATAAGTTAAAACTTGTTTCAGAATTTTAATTTATTTAGTCATCAGTTTCAGCATATTAAAATCAGTATTCTGCGCACTTTAGATAACATGCCTATAGGATTAATTCAGTCTCTGCATATTAAATTAGAAACTATGCCTATAGGGTTAATTTGGTTTCTGCATATTTAATTAGTCAACATGCCTATAGGATCTACACCAACTCACTGTTTTAATTTAAAACATTATGCCTATAAGTTAAGTTTATTTCAATATTTTATGTTTTTTTAGCTATCGGTTCCAACATGTAAAAATCAGTGTTTTGTGTACTTTAGAGAGCATGCCTATAGGTTTTAATTCAGTTTCTGCAAAGAAGCCATGCCTATAGGATTTAAATTTGCTTCAGTATGTTACGTCATTTGGATATTATGTCTATAGGATTTGAACTCGTTTAGCAGGTTAATTTATTTAGATACCATGCCTATAGGATTTAAACTTATTTTAGCCTGTTAATTCAATTTCGGCATGTTAAATCTGCTTATGGGATTTATAATCAATATTATGCATGTTTTAATCTTTAGAGATCATGCCTATAGGTTAAAAGCATCATTTGTGTTTAATCACCTTGTATCTTCTTTAAATGATTAAGAGGCATGTTCGAGACTATTATGTGCTACTTGTTTAAAAGTCCCTTCTTGTTTTGCTTGACGTTTTCCCGAGTCTAATTAAGTAACCTTAGGTTTTATTTGTCTAGATTTGTATCCAAGTTAGTAAGTCCAATGCCTCTTGGACATTAAGTTGGGACGGGTAGGCATACTAAGGTACGCTAGACTTTTCCATTTCTTTAGTACGCGCTTTAGGCTAATAATAATCTTAATAACCAACTTAGGCGGGTAGATAGACGGATATGATGGAAATCGACCCGAGCAGAATACGACAATGTCTTTGGAATTGTCTCCGATAATAAGCCGGGCGCTGATCCGAATAGGTTAAAATTAACCTAAGTTTGTTTCTTTCTATTTGTTTGGGGTATTTAACTAAGTCACTTAGTAATTAGGTCTCTTTTCCTATATCATTGTGTCACTTCTGACTTCTCGCTTATCTGATCTTTTTCGTTTATTTATTTACTTGCGTTAATTCATGCATGATTTTCTCACTTAGATTTTAGTAATTAAATTAGCCTAAATACTTGTTTAAAATAAAGTTTTTTACTTGTTTAATTACATAGTCTTTAGTTTAATTAATTGACCTATTATTCATCACCTATTCCTACATAAATAACGAATCCGGCAGGGACTCACATTTGTGGACCTCGAAAGGTGCTTAACACCTTCCTTTCGAGGTAACTTGAACCCTTACCCGATTTCTGGTTGCGTAGACTTAAAATTTAATTTAATTGTAATTAGTTAGAACGGTGCCCTAACGCGCCTTAAATTCATTAGGTGGCGACTCTTCACGCTCTTTTCCAAAAGAGAGTTGTCACGTCGAATCCCGCTTTTCGCGAGAAAAATGGGACACGACAGAATGGCGACTCTGCTGGGAATTTTTAGGTTCTAACCATTACGGGTTTGTATTTTATGTGGGATTTCGTGTTTTATTTATCTTTGTTTTTGTAGGATTGAATTTGTTTTTATTTATTTTTTTCCATCAAAAGGAAAATTTATGATTAGTCCCTTTTCCTTGCTCTCTTATTTGTTTCCTTAAATAATCGAGTTTTTTCATGCTTAATATCTTTTCTTATTCTCCTTACGTGTTTTCTTACTAGTATTTCATGATTAGTTTATTATTTATTTTGTCTAGTTATTCAGTATATCTCATGATGCATTTATTCCTTTCCCTTTATTTATTTACTTTTATTTCTTGATCTTGCTTTATTTATGTTGTTATTATTTCGTTAAACTGTTCATGTGTTACTGTTTTTCACTATATGCTACATGTTAATGCTTTTCACAACTGTCATTCCGCTCATATCTCTCCCACTTGGGAACTTCACACTTTCACACACTATACACGTGAGTTGTGCCTTTGCACTTCTCCAAAATTCTTTCAAATACCCATTTTAGAGAGTTGGCATAAACGTGGGGTGAGCGGATAGTTTTGCTACCGTGTGACCACGTGCCTCCTCACATAGAAAACCTTGAGTCCGTGTCTATCCAAATCTCAGAAACTTAGGATAGTGTTGTATCTACCCCTTTATATAAGTCATGCTTGCATCAGCCATAGGTGGTTTGGCCCTAGGAGCCAACCCGCGAAATTAGCAGCCTCCTTATTGTCAAAGGGTTCCCATCAATCCAAAGACAAATAATCATATTATGTGCTAAGTGATCATGACAAATTAACCCAAGCCAGTTTAATATGAAAGAAGTTTAGAAAAGTTTGTTTTGTTTCTCTTTCAGGCTGTAGAATGGAAGGCAAACCGGCATTTACCAACACTAGGATGGTTATGGGTGTTCCCCACAAATTAAGGAGATGGTGGGAAGATATGAAGAAAGAACATGGTAAAGAGATTCGTCGGTCCTTGGGTTTCCTGACCTCTTTGATTTATGTAGCTCCAGATCGGTATTTGATCAAGGCTTTGTTGCAATTCTGGGACCTTGAAAGGGTCGTTTTCAAGTTTAGCGATTTTGAGTTAGCGCCGACCGTGGAAGAGATTGGAGGGTTCACTGAGTTGCGGTACCAAAATAGATATTTGAAGATATAAAAAAGACCACCTGGGCACGGAAGCTGTTGAATCGTCATTATGATATCACTCCTGCAATGTGGGCACAAGTTGATCCAAGGTCTCTGAACCAGTACAATGGAGGCTTCTGAATTTAGGATTTTCCCTTGTCATCCCGCTTTCCCCTAGCTTTACTTTCCTGTTTTTTCATTTCCGCAAAGAATTATAGTAGATCAAAGTTTGATTTAATAAATGGTTTACTTAGTTTATTATCTGACTCTAAACTCCGACTAATATTTCAAGCTTGGCTTGGATTAAAATGTCCTGAATCATATATGTGTCGTTTTAGGCCTACCTCTGGCTCAACGAGGCCCCTTGCATTTAGGACGTTTATTTTTTCACAACCAATGTGTTTATCTTTAGAATAAATATCTTACTACTAACTTGGTTTCTGTCTTACTCTTACTCCTTTCCCAAAGATTGATTTGTGCATGCTGGGATATCATACTAGATCGAAAGGGACTCCTCCTCCTCCTCCTCCGAGTCCAAATCGTGAAAGAAAAGATAAAATGGGTGACAATAGTGCTAGTAAGAGTAAGGAAGTCTCGAAAAGTGTTGGTGGAGACCGTGATGAGCTGATCTTACGAATGGAGCAAAGAATCCTTGATTTACATGATGAACTGGCACAAGTTCGTAATTTGGCCAAGTTGTCCTTCACTTTGAACAGTCCTCGTGACCTGACGGTCGAGGACGATACCGCCGCAAAATTCCAAACCATACCCAATATACCGCAACCACAAAATGACTTGCAGCATACTTACATTCTTCCAAGGACTAGCCAATGTCCTCTACCACAATACCCTACCCTCTCAGCTCCACAAAACTCCCAAACCACTCCAAATATAGTCCCTACCCACGTCCCAGGAAATCATAACCTAAACCCCATATACGTGGAAACTGCTCCTTTTGTTCAGCACCAGCTTGAGCCAGAGCCTTCAGAAAAAGACCGGTTAATACAGAACATGGTCGAAAAGCTGGAGCAGGTCACCAACAGACTGCAACATATAGAGGGCATTAGAGGGGTGAAGGGTCTTTATTATGAAGACCTATGTATGCACCCAGATGTTGAATTACCGGAGGGGTACAAACCTCCCAAATTTGAGTTATTCAACGGGATCGGGGATCCCAAAGCACACTTGAGAATGTACTGTGATAAGCTGGTGGGAGTAGGAAGAGATGAGAAAATACGGATGAAGCTGTTCATGAGAAGCCTTACTGGGGAGGCCTTAACCTGGTACATTGAGCAGGATACCAGAAAGTGGTCCAGATGGATAGACATGGCCTCCGATTTTGTAGAAAGATTTGGATTCAACATGGATAATGCCCCAAATTGGTTTCACATTCAAAACCTGAAGAAGAAACCTAATGAATTATTTCGGGAATATGCCTTGAGATGGAGAGCTGAAGCGGCCAGAGCCCGACCTCCAATGGACGAAGCTCAAATGAAAGACTATTTTATTCGGGCCCAGGAACCACAGTATTATGAGAAGATGATGCTCATCACGGAAAAGAGTTTCGCCGAGATCATCCAGGTCGGGGAAAGACTAGAGGAAGGCATCAAAAGTGGTAGCATTATCAATTTGGAGGCTCTACAGGCTACCAGTAAGTCCCTACAATCTGGAGGAATTTCTAAAAGCCGAAAGAAAAAAGAAGTGGAGACTGTGATGATGGCACAGGATTTCAAAACACCACTCATGTCCCAAACGCCTACAACCCACCCTCCGCTATACCAACAATCTCCATACCCCATCCCTCTTTATCAAATGCCTACATACCCATACCAAATTCCCTCTCACCCCGTTTATAGCGCCCAGCCTTCTCAATTCCAATCTCCCCCACCTAATCCAAATTACAGACCCCGAGCCAATTTCGAGAAAAGGCCAGTCAAGCAGTATACTCCTTTGGCTGAACCAATTGCCCAGTTGTATGAAAGATTGAGGGTAGCTGGCCTCATCACTCCCGTTCTCGCTTTACCTATAGACACTCAGGCCAAATGGTATGACCCTAACAAAGTCTGTGCGTATCATTCAGGGATGAAAGGTTCACATACTACTGAAGTATGCCGCTCACTGAAGGATCGAATTCAGAAGTTAATTGATACAAAGGTCATTCAGTTGAAAGACCCAGCTCCGAATGTCACCAACAATCCGCTCCCAAATCATCAGGTCAACATGTTGGAAGTTGGAGAGGCAGTGGATCTGGAAGGCTCTATTTGGGTTATCAATAAAGAAGGGGATGTAGCTTAGATGGTAGAGCACTCGTACTAGCAAAAATGGATGGTGGAGTGTGGCCCAAGCCTATCAATTCCGATGCTGTCAAGAGATACTTCATCTGAGAAATTAAGAGAAAGTTATTTCTGTTATGCTTCATTACCTTGTAAGTGGAACTACGTTCGGCCTGATTCCCGTTTAAGAGGGATACGTAGGCGCTCCTATGGAGTTTAGTCTTATCATAATAAAACCTTTCATTTTTCCTCTATCAAGCATTATAACTGGGGCAAAATTTTTAAGAGGATCTCAAAAATTCCATCTGAAAAGCATTACCATGAATCGTAAGACTGGGGCAGGAAATTTTGAGGGAACCTCAAAATTCGCAGCAAGCGATCGCTCATTCTACAAAATTTTCTAGCCGAGAGACAAGTTCTACACTGGGACAGAAATTTTTGAGAACCCTCAAAAATTTCATCAGAGCTGCACTCCAAACGCAAAGATAATAAGATGTTGTGATGTCTCAAAGCATGTCACGGGTTATGATTCAACAATATTTTGATTTCCCTTTTCAAAGCAAGTTATCTCAAAATACGATTTCAAAGCTTATTCATTCGAGCGAGTGCCCAAGGAGAGTGCGACGGCCCGCAGACACATAACAAGGAGGACAGATGCACCCAAGAGCAGATGCACCCAAGAGCAGATGCACAAATCAACCTCCCTTTTTTTTTTTACAAATTAACAATTTTTCTTTGAACGCAGAACTAGCAGGTAAAAATCCGAGAATTGTCTCACCAGCATCAAGGCAAACACTGTCATCAAAATATGGCAAGAAAGCTAAGCTACTCTATCCCCTCAAAGAAGAATTGCATTAAGCCCAAAAATTATATTTGGCTCGAAAATTACATTCGGCCCGAGATTGCATTATGCCCGAGATGACTTTGGCCCGAGATTATATTTGGCCCAAGAATTATATTTGGACCAAGAATTACATTTTTTGCCCGAGAATTATATGTGTCCCGAGACTGCATTTGGCCCAAGAATTATATTTGGCCCGAGAATTGCATTTGGCCCGAGCTTGCATTAAGCCTGAGAATTATATTTGGCTCGAGAATTATATTTGCCCGAAAAGTGCATTTGAGCCCGAGATTGCATTTTGGCCCGAGATTGCATCATGTCCGAGATTGCATTTGAGCCGGAGAATTGCATTTGGCCCGAGATTGCATTAAGCACGAGAATTACATTTGGCTCGAGAATTATATTTGGCCCGAGAATTGCATTTGGCCCGAGCTTGCATTAAGCCTGAGAATTATATCTGGCTCAAGAATTATATTTGGCCCGAGATTGCATTTGGCCTGAGAATTGCATTTGGCCCGAGCTTGCGTTATGCCTGAGAATTATATTTGGCTCGAGAATTATATTTGCCCGAAAAGTGCATTTGAGCCCGAGATTGCATTTTGTCCCGAGATTGCATCATGTCTGAGATTGCATTTGAGCCCGAGAATTGCATTTGGCCCGAGATTGCATTAAGCCCGAGAATTACATTTGGCTCGAGAATTATATTTGGCCCGAGAATTGCATTTGGCCCGAGCTTGCATTAAGCCTGAGAATCATATCTGGCTCAAGAATTATATTTGGCCCGAGACTGCATTTGGCCCGAGAATTATATTTGGCCCGAGAATTGCATTTTTTGGCCCGAGATTGCATTGTGCCCGAGATTGCATTTTGGCCCGAGAATCGCACTACGCCCGAGAATTTTGATTGAGCCCAAGATTGCATTTGGCTCGAGAATTGTATTTTGGCCCAAGATTGCATTTGGCTCGATAATTGCATTGTGCCCGAGATTGCATTTTGAGCCCGAGAATTGCATTTGGCCCAAGAATTATATTTTGACCCGAGAATTGCATTGTGCCCGAAATTACATTGAGCCCGAGATCGCATCGAATCACAACAAGCTACCATGGAACAAATTATTCAGAAGCTACCAAAACGTCATGCTATGCCACTTAAAACAGATACGCTCTCTTTAATTTTTGCTTATCATGCCCCGAAGGCGTCATAGTCTAAAGGCATCATTTCCATAGCTTGCGGAAATCATTTCATGGCCTAGGGATTCACTTTCTGCTCATCATGCTCCAAAGGCGTCACCGTCTAAAGACATCATTTTCATGGCCTGCGGACATCATTTCATGGCCTGAGGATTAATCTTACTTATCATGGCCGTAAGATATCATCGCTTAAGACATCATTTATACCGTCTTAAGTAACCTTCCATAGTCTTAAAGGGAACCTGCATCATGTTTTAATTTAAATGATAATCCTTTATCTAGTTATAATAGAAATTGCATGCACCGAAAGCTGAACAAGCTAAGAAACAAGATTAACCATCGTCTTCGCTTTCAAAACACAACCTTTCTTATCCTTATATCACCAACACGGGACCGTTGCTCGCGTGCTATTCCCAGATAATTGCTCAAATCTCATCAACTCGTGCCAACTACGTCTTCGTCCAGAAGTTCGGATGTATACCTTCTCTAGTAGCCTTGTTCGTTTCTAAATATAGAACTACACATGGCCTGATTCCCGTAAAAACAGGGATATGTAGGCGACTTGGAAGCCGAAGTCTCGACTGCAGCGCTTTTATAATTCGCCCTTGTTTCTCCGATTTCGAAGAACTACGGCTTCGATCGGACAAAATTGGCTACTAAGTCAACGTTCCTTGCCCGATAATTCATCCTTCATTCCCGAGCAAGGAAGGGGCATCTGTTGACACCAAATTTTGACCTCTCTAAAACCTCTCTCGGGCTGTTATTATACTAATTATTGTTATTTTTTAAGCTTAATTTTCCTCGCGTATTGCTTTTATTTACTAAGTAAATCACGTTTTTTATCGTCATCATGATACTTTTAAATTCGTATACAATTTTTAAATATATAATTTATTTCATATTATTACTATTCTTTTTCATAAATTTCATATGATATTACATGTCATTTATTTTACGTACAATATATATACGTAATTTATTCTTTTTTTAAAAAAAATAATTTATCTTTTGATAATTATCATTAACTATTATTTTATCTACTAAATTTTATATACGTAGTAGTTTGTTTATTAAATAGCCGTCCGAATTTAATTTCTAATCTCAAATTATTTAAATCCTAGCCCCCTTTCTACCCAATTTAATTCAATTTTAGCCTAAGTCTGATTCAATCTCAGCCGTTGATCTAATACGATCAACGGCCGAGATCAAACCCCTTTTCTCTTTCCTTTTAAACAACCCCCAAACCTAACTTAATCCTCACTTCCACTTTTCTCCCTCAACAAAAACAATACCGCCGCCCCATACTATCTCCTCTCCTCTTCTCCCCCACCACGGCTCCTCCACCGCCTTCACCACCACCGCTCCACCATCGCTAGTAAAGCGGTCAACAGCAACCACCGTTGACAAAACCCCGACGAACCCTCTGCCTCTCTTGTCCATCGTCCGCCGCCGCTCCACCATCGCGGGTGAAGCGGCCACCAACTAAAAACCAGCTGCCCTTCACTCTCCTCGTCTCCTTCACCTCTCCCACTAGCCGCTGATCTACACCGCGCCACCACCGGTCGCCTTGGCTGGCAAATACCCAAACGCCAGCCACCCTCTTTCCTTTCATCTTCCCCTCTCTTCACCACCACTAAAATCCAATCGATGACCAGCCACCGCTGCTCCGACGGGTCTCCGTCCAAGTGAAAACCCCCTTTCTTTTTTTGGGTTTTTTCCAAGGAGATTTAATATTACGAGGAGGTTTCCCTTTCCGGCGAACATCAAACTCCGGCCAAACGTATGTTGCTCGTGCGTCTTCGGACAGTTTCGTTAAAATATATGGAGAATTACCACAAATACATTCCGGGTTTGGTCCATTTCATAATTTAATCCTCTTTTCTTGCCGTTATGTGATTTTTTGATGCAAAACTAGTAATTTGGCTGCATTTTGTGGTTTGAATTCTGCGATGTTGTGATAATTACTCCATTTGGACTGTCGTATGTGAAAAACATAATTTGTTACGATTTTTTTTTACTTCTAGCTTAATTCTGAAAATTTGAATACATGTTTGCTAGCTGATTTCTAAGCATGCCTTGATTTGATTCTGGACAGTGTCTTATTTTGTTTAGTAAGTTTGGACTGGATTCCATCGAAATTAATTTGATTACATCCGTTCTCCTTCATTTGGTGGTGCCATCTTGGTACTTGTTTATTCTCAATGGCATTGATGAGTAATTGCTCTAATTGATCTCACTTCCTTGTGGGAATGGGAATAACTTTAGTGACGTGAATATTCTTGGTAAGCTTTGACTGACTCTAAGGGCTAATTGATCTCCTCTTATTTGAACAACTTTAATCCCTGCCTTTTGGTTAAATCTCGATTGAAGTATGTTGATTGATCTGCCTATTTCATAAAAAGGAAAGACTTAGCATATTTTATTTCATATTAATTGGTTTGCTATTGGACAGATTCCTACTTGCTTATTTATGGTAATTCCCAGTGGTTTTCTATTCTTAATTGATTTAGTCCACCTGTTTAAAGAAAGTGCTTCCTTTAATTGATTCTCTAAATATCTTCCCTTCCATTAATTATGGACTGGATATATTTCATTGGCTATAAAAGCAGCCTTCTTTTTCATTTTACTCCCAGACTTGGACTGGAGACATTTTACTACTCTCATATTATTAAAAACTCTCTTCTATGAACAAGATTGTTGATTGCTAAGTCTCGGGTCTCAAATTTCTCTTATTGTTTACTGCAAACTGGTATATCTTTTAATTCATATATATAATTTATGAACATGGTAGAAAGTATGACTATAGGAGTTAAAGCTAATAACTTGTTGACTACTTGATTATGTGATATGAACTGCCACTATTTGCAGATCATGTATTAGTTCTATGATTGCTGTGAACTTTCTTAGTGTTGTTTGGTACGTATGAAATAGAGGGCCTTAAACATATCTTATACCTTGACATGGGCAATGCCTAGAACCCTCGAGGTTCTCATGAAATTTTGCGATGTCAGGGACTAGTATTAGGAATTGTTATAGGCTCCTCTGATTTTTTTATATATTTATTTTGACAGGTTATTTGCTAGCGGATTTATTTGGAAACTGTGAAGAGCTGCCTGGGATTTGGGATTCTCCAAAGATTTGGATTTTTCTTATTCTCTTTACTTCCTTTCTCATTCATTTATTTGGTCTGTAATATTTATTGTATAAACTTCGATAATGTAATAAATATTTTGGGGGGACTGCTAACGAGGGAGGGGCAAACTACGTGCTACGTGTTCTATCTAATTGAAAACGTAGAAAGCATGTCTGTAGATATTGATTAAATGGTGGTTAACTTTAAATAACATATCAATAGGCTTAATAAGGAATTTCTAGCATATGGTAATTTGGTACAATAGGTTCCATGTACATGTTAAATTCGGGTTATGACGCTTGCAACTCTCAGTTCTGCATGTTATTTGTAACTTCTGCCGAATAGTTTATATAGCATGTTTTAAGTTGTAAACCCAGTTTCAGCAAATAAACTAGTTACCATATTTTAGTTTGTAAAGTTAGTTTCAGCATTTAAAATAAATTAGTTACCATGTTGTAGGTTTTAAAATCATCTTCATCTTTTAAGAGTCAGAAATCATGTATAAGTTAAAACTTGTTTCAAAATTTTAATTTATTTAGTCATCAGTTTCAGCATATTAAAATCAATATTCTGCGCACTTTAGATAACATGCCTATAGGATTAATTCAGTCTCTGCATATTAAATTAGAAACCATGCCTATAGGGTTAATT